>CAUYUJ010003669.1:164447-334447 GCA_963575745.1 Prorocentrum cordatum
CGCCGAAGCTGAAGCCGACGACGCCGATGAGGACGACACCGACGGCGACGCCTACGACGCAGCAGAACCACAGCAAAACCAAAGGAAACCATTCTGGAAACCACAACAAAATCACAGCAAAGCCACGGCAAACCACAGCAGACAAAGCCACAGCAACAACACAACAAACTCACAGAATACTCACAGCAACCCACAGCGAACCACAGCAAAACCACAGCACAACCACAGCACAACCACGGCAAGAGAAACCAGGAGGCAGAGACCCCAGGATGCCCCAGGAGGAGAACCAGTGGAATCCGGAGGTCCAGATCGGTAATTTCCGGAGATTACCGATCTAACTTCCGGATTTCAGTCTCTTCCTTTCTCTCCTTTCCTCCTTTTCTCTCCTCTCCTTCGTTTCTCTTCTCTCATCCTTTTCTCTCCTCTCCTCCTTTTCTCTCCTCTCCTCCGTTTCTCTCCTCTCCTCATTTCTGTTCCTCTCCTCCTTTTCGCTCCTCTCCTCCTTTTCTCTCCTCTCCTCCTTTGCTCTGCTCTCCTCCGTTTCGCTCCTCTCCTCCTTTTCTCTCCTCTCCCCCTTTTCTCTCCTCCCCTCCTTTTCTCTCCAGGCCTTCAAGAGGCTTCAAAACGACCCAAGAAGCCTCCAAGAGCCAAAGAGGCCCCCAAACGACCCGCCAAGAGGCCCCCAAGAGGCCCCAAACCGAAACGACTGCAAAGCAGCCTCCAAAACAGCTTCCCAAACCGCCTCCGAAAGATATTCCGAAACCGCTCCGAAACATGTCCGAAACGGTTCCGAAGCAGCTCCGAAACGGCATCCGAAACGGTTTCCAAACAGCCTCCGAAGCGGTTCCGAACTAGTTCCAAAACGGTTCCGAAACAGTTTCCGAAACAGCCTCCGAGACAGCCTCCGAAACGGCTTCCGAAATAGCCTCCGAAAGAGATTCTGAAATTGTTCCGACACGGCTTCCGAAACAGTTTCCGAGGCTACCATACCGAACCGAGGAGGAGGAGGAGGAGGAGGAGGAGGAGGAGGAGGGGGTTTGAATCCGAAAACTTGGACTTTCAAAAGTCCAGGTTTCAATTTTTTGATGTCGGGGTCTACCCAGGGCCCCCCGTGTCCACGGCTCCCGAGCAGCGAACCCCCCCCGGCTCCCGTGCACTGAATGGCGACGGGAATGGCGTTCCACCCTCCCCCCCCATGTCCACGGCTCCCGAGCAGCGACCCCCCCCGGCTCCCAAGCATTGAATGGCGTCGGAAATGGCGTCCCCCCTCCCCCTTGCAGAGCGAAGCGTGAGCGAGCTCAAGTCCACGCACTCAGAAACTCACATTCCAGATCGGCGGATTGTTGGACCACTTTTGAAGAATTTTGTTTGTGTATTTTTGTTTCGTCCAAAATCCGCCTCCAGGGGGACACGCCCGACATAAATCCAGGTGCATTTGGATGCATCCGACGAGTTGCTGTGGTGACGTGCGTGTGGCAATTCGCCGTGAGGCCAGAAAGGAGGCACAGCGGCCCTCTCGAATGAGAACAAAGAGAGAGAGGAAGAAGAGGGGGAATATGAGGAGGGAGGAGGATGAGGAGGAGCACCAGAAGCAACATCAGGGAGGAGGGCGATCAGAAGGAAGAGAAGTCGTGAACCGCGCTGAGGCCTCAGAGTAGACGAGAAGGATGGTGATGGGGATGATGAGCAGGGAAAGGAGGTGGGAGTATGACATCAAGGATGAGGTGGACATGCAGGCGCCCACATTGTTGTTGGTGGCCAGTCTCTCTCGGGATGTGTTACCACTCGGTTGCTTCGAGTATGTCCTATGATATTTTTGCTCAGGCTCGCTTCAGAGTTCTGACACACGCGTGTCAAACTCATGTCTTCTCATTTGGGGGGTCCCAGCAGCACCCGGACAGTTCTTGGACGGCTATTGGAACGGTTGCCGCCGTTGTTGCAAGGAGGAAGTCTCGGGCGGGAGCCTCGCTGTCGAGTAAGATGCCAGAACGTCTCGAGCTGGAGCCTCGTTTGCTGGGGTTAAACCCATGACGCTGTCAGCGCCCTCTCCCAGACCCGTGCAGGACCCTTCCCATTTCCAACAGCCTCTCAGGGGCGGCGTCAGTTCAACTGCAGGTTCCCGAAGCTGTCTCGTAGTCTGGCGTTGTCTTAGACCAGGCCCCTCCCCAAGCTGACTGAGACAGGTTCTTGGTCCCGCTCCCTCTCCTGCGAAGCACCATCCATTGGACAAGGCCCCTCCCAACACTGACTCTGTGGTGCTAGACGTGCTCCTCCCCCCTACACAGGCCACCTCTGCTGCACAGCGCCCTCTGTTAGGCAAGGCCCCTCCCCAAGTTGATGAGTCAAACTCCTTGGTGCTAGATGTGCCACTCCCCCCGCTGCTGCGCAGCACCCTCAATTAGACATGGCCCCTCCCAAAGCTGGCCAAAACAAACTGATTGGTGCTAGACGCCTCCACCCCCTCCTCCTTCTACACCGGCCCCCTCTTTTTGCACCCAATTCTCTGCTAGGCAAGCCCCTCCCGAAGCTGTTTCAAAAACCCTTTTGGTATTTGCTTGACGTGCCCCTGCTCCTACACTCGCCCCCTGTATCAGACCAGTCCCCTCCCCGAGTTGATTCGAACAAATCCTTGGTGCTAGACGTGCCCCTCCCCCTTCACCGGGCCACTCTGCTGCATTGTGCCCTCTCTTAGGCAAGGCCTTTCCCCAAGCTGGTGCAAAAGAACTCCTCGGCGCTAGACGTGCCCTTTCTCCTGCGCAGTACCCGCCTCGGTTAGACAAGGACCCTTCCCAAGATGATAGAAAAAACTTGGTGGTGCTAGACGCGCCACATCTCCTACGCAGGCCCCCTCTGCTGCACAGCACCTTCTGCTAGGCAAGCCCCACCTCAAGCTGTTTCCCAAATCCCTTTGGTACTAGACGTGCCCCTTCCGTGCACAGCACCCTCTATTGGACAAGGCGCTCTCCGAAGCCGAGTAAAACACACACGCACACATTTCTTGGTGCTAGACGTGTCCTCCCCCTTCACATGCTCTTAATCCTACACGGCGCCCTCTGTTAGACAAGGCCACTCCCCCAGTTGATTCAATCAAGTCCTGGGTACTAGACGTGCCTCTCCCACGGCACAGCACCCTCTATTGGACCAGGGCCCTCCCCCTTCTGATTACAAGGAACTCCTTGGTGCTAGACGCGCCCATCCTCCGACACAGGCCCCCTCTGCTGCAGCACTCTCTGCTGGGCAAGCCTCTCCCAAAGCTGATTGAACACGCTCCATCGAAAATATGCGTGTCTTTCCATCTGCACACCACCCTCTATGAGACAAGGCCTTTCCCCGTTAAAAAAGCCCCTTGGTGCTAGATGTGTCCCTCTCCCTCTACAGGCCCGCTGTGTTGCGCAGTACACTCTATTTGATAGGCCCCTTCCGAAGCTGCTTAAACACAACTCCCCTGTGGTAGACGTGCCCTTCTTACTACGCTGGCCCCCTCTATTCCCCTGCTTGCGCACGGATTCATACATCAGACAAGGACTCCAAGAACATTGATTCAAACAATTCCTTGGTGCTAGACGTGCCGATCCACATTCACAGGCCCCCTCTGCTGCACATCACACTCCGTTGGACAAAGAGCTGATTAAACAGTATCTGCTTTGATCTAGACGTGCCCTCCCTCCTGCACAACACCCACTATAGGACAAGGCCCCGTGCAGAGGCTGAGTATAACCGAAACCCCTTGGTGCTAGACGTGCCGCTCCTCCTTCACAGACCCCCTCTGCTGCACAGCGTCCCCTATTGGACAAGGCCTCCCCACACGCTGATTAAAGCAACAACTTCTTAGTGCTAGGCGCGCCATTGTTCCTTACACAGGCCCCTGCCGCTTCACACCACGCATTGCTAGGAGAACCCTTCCTCAAGCCGATTAAACAAACATGTCATGTGATACTACACGTGCTCCTCCTCCTGAATAGCACCCTCTGTTGCGCAGCACCCTCTGTGAGGCAAACCCCCGTGCCAAGCTGAAGTCTGAACAAGCTCCTTGGTTATAGACGCGCCCCTCTCATTGTGCAGGCCTTCTCTGTTGTCCAGCACCCTTCATTAGACAAGGCCGCCACTGCAGCAGCAGCAGCGCGGACAGACACGGACAGGATGCAACTGGCAGAGGCTGCGGAGGCGGCGAGGGCAGCGGCTCCAACCCTTCACCTTGCGGCGCGGCGGCGTGGGCGGCTTCGGCAGCTAGCGCGGCGGCGTCGGCGGTGCAGCCCCATGATGTTCGCTTACGCGATCGGCACTGGCTACCTCCGGTGGCGTTTGGTGCTACAGCTCTCCGACGGGTCGCTGTGGTTCGCACATAGTGCTTGTTATTGAATCGCTTCGCTCATTCCGCCGGCCCGTGATATGGCATCGCTGGTTTTTGTCTGTGTGTTCGTTGCCCATGTTGCGCTCTTGGGGGCGGGTGTCGTTCGGACGCGTTGCATGGGGAGTTTTGATGGTGAAGCAGTTCCCTGGGGGTCGTCTCTCGATGGGGCGAAATAGAGTCGTCGTCAAGATGCTTCTTTGGGGGGCCTCTTGGGGTCTGTTGAGAGGCCGTTCGGGGGCGCCTGGGAGACATGTTTGAAGCCTTCTGGGGCTTCTTTTGGGCCTCCTGGGAGTCTCCTGGGGCCTCTTGGCGACATCTTGGGGCCTCTTGGAGGCCTCTTGGGGCCTCTTTGGGACCTCCTGGGCGCCTTCTGGGACGGAGGGCTCCATTTTTGAGTTCTCGGTATCCCTCCTGAGTCCCTCTTGGGCCCGTCTTGGGGCCTCTTGGTCCGTCTTGGGCGGCACTTGGGCCGTCTTGAGGGCTCTCTTGGGTCGTTTCGGCGCCGTCTTGGGAGCTTCGTGGGCCGTCTTGGAGCGGTCTTGGGGGCCTCTTGGGCCGTCTTGGAGCGTCCGGAAGCCGAAAAAGCCAGAACACAAAAAACATCGAAAAAACCAATGAAAATCAACGATTTTGGCCTCTTGGGGCTCTCTTCGGAGGCCTCTTGGAAGGCTCTTGGGGCGTCTTGGAGGCCTCTTGGGCTGTCTTGGGGGCCTTTTGGGCCGTCTTGGGGTCATCTTCGGCGTCTTCGAGCGCTCTTTGGGCGTCTCGGGGGCCTCTTGGGCAGTCTTGGGGGCCTCTTGGGGCACTCTGAGCGCGCTCTGGGGAGCCTGAGAGGCCGCACCCAGAAGGAAAACCATCTCTGAGTAGACTTGGTCGGGCGGCGGTCGGGCGGCGGTCGGGCGGCGACCGGGCGTTGGTCGGGGTACTTTTCGCCGGGGGACCCCCAGGGGCCGCCCCGCGCGCGCGAACTAGAAATACTGTTAATACTGTTAACCAGTTACCGGAGATCTTAGCACGCCCTGGCCCGTTGGGCCGGCGAATTTTCATTGCCGCGCAGTGTTGTCATGATTCTGATTGTCCGGCTGCTACAGTTACACATCTTCTTTTCTCCTTCATTCGACGAGGCCTTTCCCTAAGCAGATCAAGCCAGATTTGTCCGTGCTCGACGCACCCCTCTTCCACACCAGCCCGCTCTGTGACATAGCACCCTCTGCTAGATAAGCCCGTCCCCATGGTGATTCAAAGTGCTTCGTGATAAGTACTAGACGCGCCCCTTCTCATGCACGCCCTCCTCTGTTAGACAAGGCCCCTGCTGGAGATGATTAGAACAACAACTCTTGGTCGTAGACGTGCCCATCCCCCTGCAGAGGCCCCTTCTGCTGCACAGCACCTTCTATGAGACAGGGCCCCTCCCCAAGCTGATGAAAAAACAGCTCCTTGATGCTAGACGTGTCTTTTCCGTTGCACAGGACTCTTCTTCTGCGAAACACCCTCTGCTGGGCAAGCCCCTCCCCAAGCTGATCAAAATAACCGTTTGACGCTAGACGTGCCCTTGTTTCCTGCGTTAGACGATGCTCCTCGCCAAGCTGACTTTGAAACAACTCCTGGGTGCTAGACGCACCCATCCCCCTTCACCGGCCCCCTTCTGCTGCGCAAGGTACTCTTTCAGACAAGACCCCTCCCCGACCCTGTTTGTCGAAACTCCGTTGTGCTGGCGTGTCCCTCCTCCTGCACAGCACCTTCTGCTGAACATGCAAAAATCAGGAAGGACAAAAACACAGACGCAAATAATCGCCGATGCCCCGGAAAATGTAGGAAAACATGCGCGCCTGACTCCGGGCTGGGCGCGCGGGCCACAGACGGGCGGCCTCTCGCGGTCGGCGCTGACGCTCCGGCCGGCGCCTCCGAGGCCCCCCCCCCATGGCCGTCGGCAGAAATGGAGCCCGCTACCTGGAGAGTCTCGGGGCGTTGTCACACCTGGATGAGGGCGAGGCCCAGCGGCGCCTCGCTGCGACTCCGCCCGCCGCCGCCCCCGGCGCGCTCGAAGCTTCCTCGCGGGGGAACAACGGACCCGCCTGCCAGCTGGTCAGTAAAAGCCCCTGCGCGCCCATTCGCCCCCCTTCCCCGGGCAGCGATTCCGCCCGAGCGGGCAGCGAACCGCCGCCCCTCCCTCTCGAAACCTGGGCCTCGCCGGGGAAGCCGGCATCACCCAGAGGCTTTTTGGGTCACTATTAGTGTTCCGATCGATTTCGCTGCGTCTGATTATCTATGTTCAACAAACTGATCCGATACAAGTAACATCAATGTAAAGTGATCGGATCCACGCTCCAAAAATTATGATATATATATATATATATATATATATGTATATATATAATGCGCAGTTTAAAACATGAAAGCAATGATTTGTCATGCGCTGCGCGAGTATGAAGCCAACACGGCCACGGAGGAATGGGGCAAGAGGAGGAAGGAAGGGGGGAGGCAGTCATTGAGCAAATTGAAGGGAGTCTCAAGCCAGAGCTGTTATTGAGAAGAGCTGCCGCCTATATAGTTCACATTGCACAGTAGTTACATGATTGCCTTGAAATTCAGAGGAAATCTCAATCGAAAGCTTCATTTTGAAAAGGACACGCCGCACCAGACCGAGCCACCGTTCCAGACCGAATCGACCACACGCTGCCCATGCCCTACCATGGGCCCACCGCCCTGTCACCCAAAAGCGTCGTCACCAGAGTCTTGCATGGGCTATGGTCGGGCGTGCGCGGTCTGCGGTCGGCTCGTTCCGCAGCGGGTTTCTGCCTTCTCCACCTGCCCCGCCTGCTTTTGCCTCTGCTGCCCTCCCTCGCGGAGCCGGTTCGGTTCTGATATGGGCAGGGCTTGCTTTCGCGGAGCTCCAGTGCCCAGAAAATGCTGGATCGCGCCAGTGGGCAGGGCACTCATGGCGGGCCGCGGCGAGGGCGCCGCCACGGCCAGGGCCGCCAGGGCGGGCGACGAGGGAGCTGATTCGGAGAGAGCGATCGAGAGCTTGCGCCAGCAGCTGACCGAGCTGCAGCAGCAGAACCGCGCTCTGGCCGTCGAGAACAACACGCTGCGCGCGCAGAGCGACGTTGGTTCCGCCACCGAGCAGGAGAGCGAGATCCCAGCTTCACAGCCGGGGTCGAGGTCGAGGACGCCGCCGAGGAACAGCCAGGGGGCCAAGCGGGACACGTTGGTCGACGCCTTGGAGCCAGGCACCGCAGGTTCGCCAGCGGCTGCGGCGTCAGCGGCAGGAGATGGCGCCATCGACGTTGGCAGTTCGAGCGCGGCGACTGCGGAGCCAGAGATGCCAGAGACGATGCCAGCGGCCGTCCCCTCGTCCAAGGAGATCCAGGTGATTGACATTCCCGACGTCGACGACACTCCCGTCTCGGGCGCGATGGCGCAGGAGATCGCCCTCGATGAGCTCGAGCTGGCGACCAACAAGGACAGGCAGAGGCCGCAGCAGGAAGGAGGTGGCGGCGACGAGTCCAAGGAGGAGAACCTTGGCGACATGGCGAAGGCGATAGAGGAGTCGAAGAAGGCCGAGGAGGCCGCAGAGAGCAGGAAGCGCCTCGAGGAGCAGCAGTTGCAGCGGGCGCTCGAGGCCAGCCAGAAGCCGACGCGTCAGGAGCAGGAGCTGCAGCGGGCGCTGGGCGACAGCAGGATGACAGCACCGCCAGAGGCCGTCGCTCACATGAAGGATGGGGCGAGCGCTGGCTGGAGTGCGACTTCGCGTTCAGCCGGGCCTCTGACGTCCAAGCCCACCGAGGGCGCCTGGGTGGCGCCTGGAGTGGCCAGAAGCAGCATCAGCAGTGCTGCGCCCGCAGCGGCCGCAGAGGCCAAGCCCGCGGCGGGCCCGAGCGACTGCAGCGGCGCCGCGCCCGCAGCGGCCGCAGGCGGCAGCGGCGAAGGCAGCGGCGCCGCCCAGGATCAACCAGAGGACGGAGGTTCGTCCAATGAGCCATTGAGTTCGCTCGGGCGTCAGGACCGCTACGCGAATTCGGCCGAGGAGGAGTGGTACGAGCAGGAGAAGCTGCGAGCTCGCCGCAGCGAGGCTCCGCGGGACTCGAAGACGGCGGCGACGACGACGACGATGACGACGACGACGACGACGACGACCACGAACACGACCAAGAACGCGACGACGACGACAACGACGACGACGACGACGACGCCCCAGCGCCCAGGCTTTCGACACGTCGGGGCACCAGGCGCAGCAGCGCTCGGGGCTCGCGGCGCAGACGGCCGCTGGGGACACGCCGCCGACGCCGCAGACCCTGGGCAGCAATGGCCAGCAGGATTTCCCCGCTGCCTTTGCATGCTGCTATTCGCGTTTCGTCGGCCCCACTCCACCCCTACGTTAGTCCGCACCTCGCCATCTCAGTGGGTGGCTGTATCCAGTGTCCTCCACCACCTCCACCTCTACCCTCGTTCTCACCATCATCGTCGTACTCTTCCTCGTCCTTCCTCACCTGGTGACCCTCCGCGCTCCTCGCCTCGTGATTCTCTGCGGGTTCCTCCTCTCCTCTGCTCGTTCTCCTCCGCACTCCTCCTTTTTTTGATCTTATGCGTCCTCGGGGATCTCTACTCGCGGATGCGCTGCTGTCTCAGTCGCTTAGCGCCGCGCCGCAGGAGACGCCCAAGAAGGAGGTGCGCCCCGTGGCTCGCATGGCGCAGCTGGCGGTCGACGCGACCCGGGGCCGCGGCCGCTCCGCTCCGCGATCAGTCGAACGAGCAGTAGCATAGGGGGCCGCCGAAATCCCATGCGAAATCCCGCGCATGGAATTTCGCATGGGATTTCAGCTGCTCTCTACGAGGCTGACAGAGCTTCTGGTGGGACCCCCGAAACGAACACGACAACGACGACGACGACGACGACTACGACGACGACTACGACTACGACGACGACGACAACAACCGCGACCACGCCTCGCCCAGAGCGTTCCACGCCCTGAGCGACTACGACCACGACTACGACGACCGAGCATCCGCGCCTCGCTCAGAGCGTTCCACGAGCGCCCGAATCGCCCCGAACGGCAGCGGGACACGCCTGAGCTGGGGCACCAGAACCTTTCGCCTTTCAGACATTGGCTGTGCCAGCCAAGTGCAATCCCATGCTAGATCACTTGCGTGTGATCTCGCATGGGCATTCGGTTGCCCCCTCCTCCTCCTCCTCCTCCTCCTCCTCCTCCTCCTCCTCCTCTTCCTCCTCCTCCTCCTCCTCCGCTCGCTCCTCCCTCCTCCCCCTTCCCCCCCCCCCCCCCCCCCTCCTCCCCCCCCCCCTCCCCCTCATCGGTCAGCAGGCCCGCCCCTGGATGCTGTATCTTTCCTCGAGCGCGTTCTGTTCTCCTTGGGATTCGGGGCCTCGGATGCCGCGTCGATCCGCGGGCCCGCCACGGACGCCAAGCGTGTCCTTCGGTGGACTAGCTTCTCCTTTGTCTTTCGCCCTCCTCATCCGTCTCCGCCTTCTCCTCCTCGTCTCCTCGCCTTCCTCCTCCGACTCCCGCTTCTGCCGGCGCGTCTTTGTCAAGCGAGCCTTACTGCGGGGGGGCAGTGGCTGGCGCGCCCGCGCGAGCGCCGCGGAGATGGACAGCAGATAGGAGCTCGACAAGGACATGCTCCGAGCTGTCTGGCAGCTCCACATTCCGACGGCCCGTTGCGTTCATCTTTAACCCATTTCATTCATATCCTCCTCATTCCCCTTATTATCATCGCCCCCCCCCCCCCCTCGCCGAGCAAGGCCGACTCGGCGCGGTGCGCCGCCCAGGACCTCCAGAAAGCCAAGATGAAGAAGTCTGGCATCCTGGCCCGCGCGAAGCTGCTGGTGAACGCTCGCAAGGTCTGCGTCGGGATCGCTCGGAAGTCCGCAGAGGCTGCGCAGGAAGTGGAAGACAGCGAGGAGACATACGGGCACGAGGTTTATGGGGGGGCGGGAGAGGAGAGGGATGAGGAAGACGAGGAGAAGTTAGTTCAACCCAGTCGCATCACCGCCACCATCCCGCCCCCCTCCTCCTACTGCCCGTCGGGGATGAGGAGGCGGGGGGGGGCGGGCGAGGGGGCGGGGGAAGAGGTGGGAGGCAGGGGCGGAGGAGGGGAATGAGGATGAGAATAGGGGAGTGGAGGAGGACGAGGCGGAGGAGCAGGAGGACGAGGAGGAGGGGGAGGAGGTGGAGGCGGGGGAGGAGGATTGAGGGGTGAGCGAGAATATTTAGGAATCCCCAGGCTGTGCCGAAAAAGGTCGGGAAGTCAAGCGAGTCGAAGTGGCGCCTATCGACGGATCTGGGCGACTGGGCCTGCGACGCCGCGCGGTCGCTGCGCTGCGTGATCCGCCATGCGCGGCAAGCTCTCTGCAAGACCTTTGGGCGAGAAGAGGGGGCGGGGTGGGCGGCCTGGCGGTTCTCGGCGACAGCCGCAGTGATGGCAAGATGTTGGGGGGTAGTCCTCGCCCCCCCCCCACCCCCCGCCCCCCCTTGCCCGTCGAGGGGGGAAGGGTGCGGGGGGGGGGAGGGGGGGGGGGGGGGGGGGGGGGGGGGCTGGAGGAGGAGCTAGAAGAGAGGAAGCTGAGAAGCTGAGGAGAAGGGGAAATGGGGGTGAGGAGATGAGGAGAGGCGAAAGGAGAAGGAGTCGGGGAAGGGCAAGGGATTGCCGATGATAGGGAGGCCGAGGCCGAGGGGGTCAGGGGGGGAGGGGGAGGAGGAGGAGGAGGAGGAGGAGGAGGAGGAGGAGGAGGAGGAGGAGGAGGAGGAGGGGGAGGAGGGGGAGGTGGAGGAGGCGGGGTCACTCCGACGGCGACGACGACGACGACGACGACCGACGACGGCGACTGCGACGGGCAAGGGAGACCATCGGATAACGAGGACGAGCAAGAAAGGAAAGGGGGGATAGCGGCGCCCGCAAGGAACGCCAAGTGGGCGGAGCGCGTCTTCCTCGAGGGTAGCGACGCCGCCGCGGAGGAGGATGACGACCCCGCGGGGGAGAGCGAGAAACTCTCGGAGGACGAGGGCGAGGACGACTCCGCGGAGGAGGGCGAGCCCGCGCCCGTCGTCGTCAGACCTTCGCACAGGAAGTCGGAGACGCAGAAGAAGGTCGACATGCCTCCTTTTCCTCGTCCCGAATCCTCCTCCTCCTCCCCCTCCACCTCCTCCTCTTTCTCCCCCTGCATCCTCCTGCGTGCTTCCCACTCCACATGGCTCTCATCATCGTCGCCCTTCTCCTCCTCCCCCTCCTTTTCATGATTCCCCATCTCCGCCCCTTCCTGATCCCCCGCGGTCCTCTCCGCACCCCCCCTTTCCCGTGCTTCCTCCTCTTCTTCCTCCGCACCCATCCTGATTCATCTCGTGTTTGATTGTTTGCGCTAGGGCTTATCGGCGTCGGCTGCGGGCGTCGGCGACAAGGGCGCGCGGGCCGCGCTGAGCTTGACGGCCATCGCGCGCAGGGGCGGGTGGGACTTGGGCTACGACAGCCAGATGCAGGTTTGAGCGTGGGGAACCCCCGCCCTGTCGAGCCCCCATGTCGCGCCCGCCGCGACGTCGTCGCTGCAGGGGTATGAACACAAGAGGGAACACGTGGAACCTATGGGCCGATGGACATGGGACAGATTGACCGATTTGTGTCCATATGTGTGTACATATATTTTTCTATATTTATATATATGTGCAGTATGTTCATCTATCCATACAGTCATCTATATATGTCCACAGACACAAGGGGGGGAGGGGCTCGACAGGGCTTCGCTGGGATCGCACGGAGGTGGCGTGGAGGGCCGGCGTCAAGGACTCGAGCAAGTTGAAGCAGGTTGTCCCAGGGTGCGCCATGGCGAGGAAGCATGACGGCGAGACGCGCCCCGTGGCAACGTTCTCCGACGGCGCGGCGCGGGCCGCGCCGAACGCGAGCGAGGTGGGCTTGGACAAGCCGCTCTCCAGCAACGAGGAGTATCGCGGCACCAAGGACAACAAGGACGTCGCGGTCGCTTGGGTGAACCACGCGACGCGCGGGGTCTGGCTGCAGATCAAGGAGGGCAAGGAGCAGAGGATCGAGGACAAGAGCTTCCGCGATGAGCGCAAGAAGGAGGCGACGGCGTTCGCCATCGATATTGCCAAGTTGTTCATCGAGGGCAAGGTGGGCAAACCAGAGATGGAATCTCGGAAGTTCGACTTCCCGAAGTTCGGCAACGACAGCTGCAGGGCCGCTGGCTAGGCAAAGGAAAAGGCCACGGCGAAGGGCAAGGCAAAGGCGAAGAGCAAATCGATGGCCAAGACGCTCGCGCTGGCGGCCTCCGAGATGCCAGATGATGACGACAGCTCGAACGACGACCCGAATGAGTCCACTGACAGCGCTCATAATAAGGACGACGAGGAGTCGGAGGACGGCAACGAGGACGAGGAGCTGGAGGCCTCTGAGGGCGAGAAGTCGGACGGCCAGGACGTCGACGAGCCTGCTCTTGCGAGGAAGCGCCCGGCTGCTGCTACCAACGGCGACGGCAGGGGCGGGGGCGGCCGCGAGCTGAGGAGGCGACCAGCGGCAGCTGCTCCACCCGCGGACGCAGGCGCACGCCAGGCCGCGGACGGCGGAGGCAAGGGCTTCGAGAAGATCGCCAAGGGCATCGCCAGGGACGCAGAGAAGATCGCCAAGGGCATCGAGCTAGTGACGCCCGAGGCGATGGAGAAGAAGCCGCCCGAGGCGTCCCCGTCGCCAGCGGCGCCTGCCCCGAAGGCGCCGAACAAGGTCGTGGTGCCGCGGGGGACTGTGCCGTCGTACTTCGACAGTTTCATCGACGAAGACAGCCCGTTCTGAACGCCGCGATAAGACTGCTGAAAAGACAAATCATCCATCCTCATCCTCGCCCACCTCCCTGATGCGCAGACAGCTCCTCCATCCGCGCCCACCCCCATGAGTCGGATACCTCATCCATATTCGGACAACTCCGCCATCGCTCATCCTCGCCCCCCTCATCCATCCTCGCTCGCCGCTCGAGGGGGGGGGGGGGCGCTGCGGAGAAGCAGTGTCCAAGGGCCATTGGCGCCCTCGATTCCACGCTCGGACGCGCTTGCCACACTGGCCCTGCACCCCATCGGTCCTTGGGCGTCACAGAGCTGGTGCGCGATGTAGCCGCTGACCCCGCTAGCGAGGTAAGATGCTTCAGGCCTGATATGTCCCTCCCGCTTTTTTTGTTTCTCTCTCTCTCTCTCTCTCTCTCTCCCTCTCTCTCTCTCTCTCTCTCTCTCTCTCTCTCTCTCTCTCTCTCTCTCTCTCTCTCTCTGTCTCTCTCTCTCTCTCTCTCTCTCTCTCTCTCTCTCTAGTCTCGGCTCGAGAGTGCCCTGCACTCAGACCGCAGCCGCGACGCGAAGCGCCCCGCCTCGGAGTCAGACTCCCAGGCCTCGCGAGACCGGAGGGGCCCCAGCAGGACCCTACTGATTCGCGTCACCTCTCTCCCCACCAGAGCGCCCGCAGCAATGGCCCCCAGTAAGCCGGAGCGCCGTCGCTCTTCCAAGCAGCCCCCGAGTTCACGTCCTGCTGCTGAAGGGTCTCTTCTCCAACGCAAGCAGGACTGCATCGCAGCGTTCAAGCAAGCGGGGTCTGACCGCCCCACAGCCGCATACAACGGGCTTGCCGAGCTGAACGCGGACGAGCTCCAGGCAACGTACGACATGCACAAGACCAACACGAAGAAGCTTGGCAGTGCCTTGATCCGCATGTGCGCCGCCAACCAGATCAGCTACACGCTTGATCACCACCAGCGCAGCAAGCCTAAGCGCAGTGGCGGTGACACATCACACCCACCAGCTGGGTCCGCACGTCTTCAGGCTGCGGACGCCCAATTCATCGCCTTGGACCCGGCCTTTTGGAAGGTCCCTGTCCTCGCCGAACCCACATCTCCTGACGACGGCAAGACGTACAAGCCCAGTATCAGCCTCCACGACTACGAGAGCGGTGAACGGCTGCTGCAACACCACCTCGAGCAGGGTAAGCGAACCACGGGTCAGCTCGCGATTGCTGTCATGGGCCCAAAAAACGACAACTACGTCGGTACCGAGCTCGCCGTCCCCGTGCTGAAGCGTCACCCCAAGGCGCCCAAAGTGGTCCACACGCACGTCCCCGTGACCGTGTACCAGCTGGGCACCAAGGAGGTCGCCTGCACGGAAAAAGTAGCCGTCGCCACCATCGACCCTGCCGACCACGTATGCTGGATTCGGGCGACCATACATGAAACCGAGGCCATTGCCGCAGTCCCCTCCATGCATCAGGCCTTCGAGGACCAGTTCTCGGGAGGTGCCCCCGTGAACGGTGGTCCACGCGCCAAGGGTCCTTTCCGAGGGGACTCCGCTCCACAGGACAAGGCGCGCCAAAACCAAAAGCACAGGGAGTCCAAGAAAGACGCTCGCCGCCAGGAGCTCGATAGTCAGCTCCAGGACACCTTCAAGGCCCTCTTCCACGGCAACTTTAAAGCCGTCACCATCCTCGAACCCTGCAAAAGCCTAGGCAGGTTTGGATCGGGCGTCGGAAAGAGGTCCCTGGCTGCCACCTTCGGCGTCAGTCTTCAAGCGGTCGACAAGGTCTTGGCGGGATCAGGGCAACTCGGTGCCACCTACGACCTCAGCAACGTAGGTGCAGACGAGCCCACTGCAGACAAGTATCAGACCGTGTGGTTCCCTGAGGACCAGCCCATCACGATGGCAGATGCGTTCCAGAAGTCGGTGGATTTCAAGGCCCTGGGAGTCGTCAGGCACGGCAAGTCAGGCTTATTGGGGATCCGTGTTTCACGGGGGTCAGACGCCGCCAAGGCCGCTGCCGTCAGCATCCGCGGCTGCGAGGCCACCCTCGCCAAGACGCGCTACCGCATCACTGGCATTGCGGCACGCCACGCCACGCTGACCCAGCTCGCCAAGACTCTCACGGGCCCGTCCGTTAAATGGGACTGTGAGGTCTACCACACCGCCTGGGACCCAGCCACCGCGGCTCAGTTTGCCTTAGTGCGCGCCCATCGTCCCCCACTCACATATACGGTACAGGTCGCAGGGTGCCCCATCCCGTGGAGCATCACCGAGGCCCCGCTGGCTGAGGTGGTGCCGAAGCGGGACAACGTTACCATCGTCACGCCTACCACCATCACAGAGCCTGTGACGCCGCCAGCCCGTGGTGGCGGCTTCAGCCCCGCCACCGGCACACTCCTCACCAAAGCGGCCCAGAGCCCCTACCTCCACGACCTCATGACTGCCACGCCCAAAGGCAAGGGCGTCGCACCGCTCCTGATCCCCAAGGAGGAGCCCTTAGCCAAGCGCCACCGATCCTCCAGCGGGAAACGCGACGCCACGCCGCACGCAAGATCACACGGCGCCCCAGGCCGCAGCTCCTCTGCACCCCCGCACGGCACGGACGGAGCCGCTGAACAGACGGCCGTCCCAGGATCAGGTGGTCATGACTCTCGGCTTGGCACGGTGGCGGCTGAAGGTGGGGGCCACACCGAAGGGGAAGCTGCCACAGCCGCCGAAGTACCAGGCGACGCTGACGACGTCGAGATCCTCTCATCAGGTGATGAATACAGCGTGGCCTCCCACGAACTCAACACCTTCGGCGAACGCTTCGCATCGGCCTCTAAACTGCCAGATGCCGCCACGACCCGCATCCAACACATGGAACAACAGCACGAGCTGCTAGCCAACACGGTGGATAGATAACATGCAGGTTCAGCTTGCGGGCGTTCTCTTCTCCCAGGCCACACTTACGGAGCACGTCTCAGGGTTGGAACGGGGGCTTGCCACCGACGTCACCCAGCAACAGACGGCAACCGCCGACGCCGCTGCACTGCGTGGCGACATCCAGGCCCTCCTCGGGCACCTCACGGGGGGCACCATCCACCTGCCACAAGTGGCAACTCTGGAAACTAGGAAGGAGGAAGCGGCATCAGTTGCCGATCCCGTGGCTGTCTGCGGATGGATCGACCAGCCAGGCCAGGTCACCCCAGGGACGGGGCCCCCAGGGGCTGACAAAGGCAAAGACAAGGGTCGGGCCACCCAGGAACCCTATTGAAGGTGCCTCAGAGAGCCTGCCTCAGCCCTCCGAGGAAGCGCCTTCAGAGGCATCTCTTCCCTCTCCGCGTCGTATCTCTTTCTTGTCACCTCATGTCTGTTTTGGCAGCAGTACGCGCAAGCTATCTGGTGTAGGGACACCCGTCATCTTGCAGGGGGCGTGATTGTTGCAATGTACGTGAGCATGCAGGGGTATTTGAGGATGCGTGCTGACATGCAGCTTTTGGCTTATCGCTCGCGCCGCCCGCCAGGCCTCGCCATCATGTGGCGCCTTGCCTGCAGCCTGGCCCTCCCCTCGATCGCTGGAGCACACCCGTCTTCAGGCGGTGCGCCCCAGCATGGAGGAGAGTTTTTCCTGCGACACGCTGAACGTGGGACTTTCTTCTACCTTAACGATGACAGCATCAACAAGCACGATCACTGCACCATTTTGGACCCGATCATGAACAGCACCGCCGCCGCGGGTCCGTGCGGCAACGGAGCGCTGGGCGCCATCGCAAGCGCATCCACGCCCTCGTCAACTACGACACATGCTTCGCAGTCCACCCCCAGCGTGGCTTCGACCGTTGTGCAGCATATCCTTGACGGGGACGTTGACAAAGGCCAGGCACGCAGTGGCGGCTTCAGCCCCGCTGGCGTGCCCCGCTATAGCCCCACGGGTTTCATTACCCCTCTGTGCGCTAGGGGCGAACCCGAGGAGGACCCCGCTTTCTGGCACCTGATGATGATCCGAGCCCGGCTCATACCGTGCGCTGCGGCGTGGGCACCAGGTGAGGACCACCAGGACGTGTTCTGGGCATGGCTCGAGGACTGCGTCCCGTACATCCTGGCGACGCTCCATCTGCCACAGTACGACCACCTTTTCCAGGAGGACTCCGAGGAGACAACCGACGCCCTGCGCCAGCGCACCGCGATCGACATGTGCGAGGACATCTGGTATAGAGCGGGCCCCGACAGACAGCGCACAAACCGCAACCTCACTCGTATCCAGGGTAGCCGCGAGTATTCCACCCGCTACTTTGGCCTCCTTCTGGAATACCAGGGTGCTCGTGCCCAGCTTGTCGGCCCTGAGGCTTTCACGGCACCTTTGCCGCCATACCTCTCACGGGCCCACGCCTTACTACCAAGAGGCCTTCCTCCACCCGACCAAGACGCCCTGGCGTACCTCGCGGATGCGATCCTGCACCACCCGACAGACATGCAGCCGCTTGTCGAGGCGGAGCTCGCCGCGGCACCGATGGAACCGCTAAACCCACCACCGCCAGCTGGCCTCGCCCAGCACGCCACGGGTGATCAGGCCGCTGACGATTCCCGTATCATGGCTGCTCCAGCACATCGCGGACAGCGATATCAGCAACATCCCCCTGGACTCGTTCCACGCGTCGGACGATATCAGCAACATATCCCTGGGCTCGGTCCACGCGTTGGACGATAGCCAGGACGACATGGAAACCCAGGATCGTGACGGCACGACACCACTAGGTGACACGGCCCAGCGTGACCGTGACAGCGAACCCCACTTAGGGCACACCCCGTCGCACAGCAGTCCGCTCAACAACTCGGCCCAGGCCGACCCCTGCGCACAGCTCAACGACGCTGAAGGCGCCACTGCCGCCGACGCGACAAGCCATGCCACTGCATCGCCAGCTCATGCCAGCCCGCGCAGTGGCGGCTTCAGCCCCGCTGCAGCACTGGCTGGACCTGGACATCCCCAGACCGCCATCGACGACGACCCCATCGACGACGAGTACCCAGATGCCAGCGGTTCCCACGAGGCCCAGCACAGCGCAGCGGCATCACGACACTGTGGCTGCCTCATTTGCCTCTTGGTGGCCACGTACGCCATCGTGATAGCAATGCCGTACAAGGACCAGATCGATGGGTACTTGCCGACACCGAGCCGAGACCCCAGCTACCGACAACGACGACGACGTGAAGCGGCGGCACCAGGCCCATCTGTGCCCACTACACCCCGACGCACAACGGCATACAACGTCAAGTCCGCATTGTGGGCTACTCTCAAGTGTACCAGCGCCAAACTCAGAGATTTCGTCTCGGGCGGAGCCAGCGCAGTCGGGGTCGGCCTCGGGGGTTGTCCTGAAATGGGCCAGCGGCAAACTCGGAGCTATTGCCACCTGGCGGAGTGGCGTGCGGTCTTCTACTCGTCGGCGCCAAACTCCTCGCTCAAGGAGCCGTCGGACACGTAGGAGCCCGCATCTGTGCGCGTGCCCTGGACTCATCCACGGCCCAGTGGTGCCTCCGCTGTTGCCAACCGAGCAGGAGGCCGCGTGATGAGGCCACATACACAATGCCGCGCACGTTTGCCGACGAACACGAGGACCAGCACGTGCACTCACTCCGACATCCGCTGCTACAGGAACACTACGCCGCAGCAGTTGCCGCCGCAGTCGCCGATGTCACCACCGCCACCACCGCCGCCATCGTCGAAGTCACTGCCGCCGTATCGCGAGCCTCGTCTGTCACACCACGATCGACCAGCCCGTCCCCGCGAGACGGCTCCAAGAGCGGAGCGGCCTACGGTAACCTACCGACAAACGAAGATGCCACAGCCCACGGCAGTGACACCGAGGCAAGGGAAACACGTGAGCACACCCATGTTAGCCCGTGGTCCATCTTTCGACATGTTGATGCTCGTGGTTCCTCTACCGACACGGACACCCAACCACCACGACGGCGAGCACGCTATGCATCACCCGCCAGGCCCCAGGCGCCTTCAGGCCCTGGTATGCCCTACGCAGCCCTCAAGCCACCGACGCGCAACTTACGCAACACTATCCAGCGCGACCCAGCGGTCCCCGTACCGCCGACGAGCATCCTCAACGCCCTGTACCAAAACGGCTTTGCGCTTGGAAACAGTGGTATGTCTACAGAGGACATCAAAGACGCTCTGCGACTCCACGACCATCCTCGATTCACCCATGATCTAACACTCCAAGCGCTGGGGCCGTGGACTGACATCATGCAGAGGCCCCCAAACCGCCTCACTTGGGTGCTGGAAGATTCGGGTGGGAACTCAGGCGAGACGATTTTCCCTTATCTCACGTGGGATCTCCGCCAACCCACCACCGACGCGCCCACTGTCTTCTGGCATGGGACCCGCGGCGACCTTGCCGCCCGTCTCGCTGCCAGCGGAGGGCACCTCTTGCCAGGCCCCCGCCGTGAAGCGAAGGGTCGAACTGGCACCAACGTTGGCCGCACGTACGTGAGCGTGCACCCTTCGCTGGCCGCGTGGTACGCAATGCCGCCCCACCCGCCCTACAGCCTCGAAGACGACACCCTCGCGTGGGGACCCATCGCGCTCTGGATGTGCGAGGCCACCCAACCACCGCGCGGTGAGAACAGGCACAACTTCGTGAAAGGGGAGGCCCACGGAGCGCGTCTCATCTACCCTCGGGTCCTGAGCCTCCTCATCCGCATGGACTGGTGCGCCCCCACAGAAGCTGCCTCCAGGTGCCGTGCCCTACCACATGCCTATGGCATGGGCGACTGTGCGCACGCCCTCCACATCGCTGGCTACGATCATCCAGATCTCCGTGAGGCGGCTGAAGCTCACGACCAAGAAGCTAGCACCAGGCGCAGGCTGGACATCGCGGCAGCGTGGCCACCGCCGCAGGCACTATACTCGCCAGAGGCAGCGCGAGTATGGGCCAAACAGCACTACGACACTGAAGCAGCCACCAGGGACGACCCTAACCAGCCCCGCCCACGCGTCTCGCTTCGCAAGCTCCAGCTGGACCCGAAACCACTCATCGACCTGGTGTACACTGGCTTGCAAGCCGTCCCCGTGCGGGGGCATCCCGACGCACGCGAGTCGCGCCCCAGCGGCTCCAGCCCTGGGGCCGCGTCTGGCCCACCGCGCACTCACCAGTCAGGTGCCGCCCTGGCACACAGTCCAGACCGCTCATCGACGACATCAGGAGCCGACGACCGCCGTACGCCTTCCCTCATCAGCGCGGCCGCCGCCCTCGCCCGAGGCCACGCCCGCCCACGGCGATCCGCCTCCCGCTCGTCACGGCAGAGTGGCGGAAACTCCACCTCGGACAACAGCGACATCGAGACGTGGGAGCACATCGAGACGGAAGAGGAGCCGACTGCCTACCACGTCCTCGCCTACCACGTCCGCGATGTGCGGGCCCGTGTCAATGCCCCTGGCATCGAGGTCTGGCTTGACCCTGGCGATCACCACGACGGCGCCTACTTACCGTGGGGGACGACCGTCATGGGCCATCGCGTTATCGACCCTGCGGTGGCGGGGCGCGACGGCTGGGTCATCCTCCACCACGACCACGGCGACACCACTACCAAGCTCTGGGTACCGACCCAAGTCCACGTCAAAGCGGACGACACTTGGCGCACGGTCATGGTACCAGCGGACATGGGGCCCCAGTGGATCGAGCGCCATGCCGAGGACGCTCGCCTCCCCGCCGAGGTCGTCCGCACTACAGGCCAATCCTGGTTTGCCGACGTCTGGCCCTTGTGGGATCGCCCCCGACCTCACCCAGACGACCCAGGCACAAACGAGCATGCGCTCCCGCCCCTACCAGGACGCTGGTCTTGCCTACAGTGCCGATTCCAATGCTGTCAGTATTGTGCGGCTCGCCGCAACACGCAGCTCGGCACCTCGGGCCAACCAACGTGCCCAGACTGTGCCCTCAGCGGACTACGTGCACTTATGGACTGGTCCACGGACTACTCTTGCAACAGCTGGACGTGTGCATACAGCACCGACAACAGGGACTCCGACACATGCTGCCTGTCCAGCAGGTGCCCCCATCCGCCCAGTCCACACAGCCTGCTCGACGTCCGTGCCACAGGGATGCCGCCGCACATCCTTGCCCGCCAATACGGCAACGCGCCAGCCCACCACGACCTCAAGGAACCCCCCCGAGCGCCTTCAGGCCCCGGGGGGGAGCCTCCACAACCAGGCCAAGCAGGTTACCAGGGTCAATGGTACTTTCCTCCGAGGCCGCGGCGCGTCCCCAGGCAGGGACTGCCTGACGGCACGAGGCGGCCACCTGGGTTCACAGGAACGGGGATGCCCGAAGAACCGTCCCCCGACCAACCTCTCTGGAGGGAAGGCTACGTGCTCTTCGGCCCCCACCAGGCCCTCAAGGAGGACTTCACCTTCAACAAGACGGTCCGCCGACCTTACTCCCTAGCCATCACCAACATGTACAGGGATCGTGTCACAGTCAGGACCGTCTGCGAGTCTATCGCCGAGCGCATCCACACTACCCGCACCCGCTGGCGAGATGTGGTACTGTACTGGGACGCCGAGGGTGGCCCTGGGCCTCAAGCTCTCGACTATGACATGCGACTCTGCGACGCCATGGTGAGCCGTGCCACGACCGAAGCCGAGCTGAACCACGACCGCAGCAACCGTGGTAGTTTCTGTCTTTATGGACCAGCGCACCAGCGAGCTGTAAACATCACGGCGCTCTCCGAGCCGCAGAACATCGACTACACGGAGCATGCGCGGCGATTCTCACCCGTAGGGGAGACCTACCCAGACCATGCCTTCGAGCACGTCTATCGGGGCTGGCAGCGGCCCGACGTGCCCACCATCCTACCCGACACCCGCCCCCTCTCGAGAGCTGACCAGCAGCGATATCAACAGCACCAGCAGCGCATTCAGCAGCGCGACCAACGCGACGCAGGTCAGCCGAGCACGCCACGCTACCGCTCCCCCGCGCGCGTCCCGACAGGCGGCAGCACGGTGTACGGCGGGGCTGCCGCCTATCACCGTGGCCCCATTGGCGCCAGGCCCGCGGCGGCTGGAGCAGCCGCCTCCAGCTACGGCCATGCCCCTCACGCCAGGGTGCACCCAGCGGTCATCGGCTACCCGCGTGCACTCGTGCAGGCCCCCCCACGGGCCACTTCGCCCGTGCCAGGGTCCACGCGTGCCTGGGGCCACTACCCAGGCCGCCATGACAGCACCCCCAGCAACCAGCCCGCAGTGGTAACCCCTGCGGCTTCAGCCCAGGGGGCTGCAACAAACCGTGGCAGGACAGGGCGCCCTGAAGGATGGCGTGATGCGAACGTGCGTGCTTGGCAACCGCGCCAGCACACGCCCCCGCCAAACGTGGCCGCAGCGCTGCGCCCTGCCCAGGCAAAACCTGCCCCACCTGAGCGGGAGAGGCAGCCGCTCGTCCCGCTCGTCCTCACGTACACCCAGGCGCATCACAGCGCCTCCCCGCGGCACAGCGAGGGAAGCGCCCATCACGTCAGCCCCCGCCCCGACGCTGTCGACCCTGACCAGGCCACAGCCACGGCGGAGGGCGGCACAGGCGGCTCCCGCCAGCCCAGCCCAACACCCTGCGCGGCGCCGATCCGCTCCCCGAGCAGGGCGGATTCCGAGCGCGCTAACGCCCAGGCGACCTCGCCACGCGACCGCCACACGGGCGGGCGCGTCCCGCGCAGCAGGTCCTGCAGCCGCCACAGCTCGCGCAAGGCCCCTGGGAGCTCCACGAGCTCGCCGCCTCGCGAGACTCAGGCTGATGGCCGAGCCCCCGAAGTGGTGCCACGCTTCGGTGCCAGCGCCATCGAACCTGGCCAGGTCGACCTCGAGCCGACGCCGTCCACGGACCACGAGCTGCCGCTGCCCACCCGCGTGGTCGTCCCCATCGACGAGGCGCCGACCTTCGACCCGTTCAAGAACAAGTACCGCGTCAAGGACCTTGCGGCGGGTTTCGGCGGCGGCTCACCGCTCTCACCTCAGAGTCGGGGCGGAGCCCCCGCCACCTCAGCCGCTGCCGCGGCAGCGGCGGCCCCGCGTGGAGTCAGCCCTGTCCGCAACGCGGGCCTCACGGCAGCGGGCATGGACGAGGCCCAGCGCCAGGCCACCGACCGCGCTGCTCGAGCTGTTCCACCAGATGCTGCTCATCACGGTACTGACGGGGCGGGCGCGCCGCCGCAGGACGGACCAGCGGTGTCGCGTGCGCAGTATATGCGCGTGCGTTGTGCCGCTGCCGCGCCGAGCCGCCGCCGCTGGTTCGCTTTTGCTTTTGTGTTCGGCAGGACGGATCGAGGAGTCGCCTCCCTCTCCCTCTGCTGCCGTCTCACCTCTCCTCCCCTCGTCCCCTATGGTACAGGAGTGAGGAGGATTTTTCGAGGCAGTTTTGCTGATGTTTATGAACCCCCCCTGGCGCAGTGCCGACCATGTCTCGCCTATACTTCTGGCCTGACGGCGGCTTCAGCCCCGGTCAAGCCAATCTGTAGGAACGCCATGAGCTCCTACTGTGGCCAAGCCTTCTACCTGGGTGAGGGCCAGGCTGCCCTCCACCGTGCGGGGCGTGCCAACCCCAGCTCCACCGATGGAGACGGGCCAGGTCGCTCCATCCACCTCGTCAGCCTAAACATCACCAGTCTCTCAGCGAACTGGCCAACCATCACCGCTCTTGGTGTCGACCACAACGCCGCAGTCATAGCACTGCAGGAGACCCGACATGCCAAGCCGACCAGACAAGCCATCGCTACCAACGCCGCCAATCCACACCACGGGGGATACCACGCCAGTCTGGGACCTGACCTGGATCTGGCGCGAGCCCAGCGCAGAGCTGCCCACGGCGGCACAGACCACACCGTCGTGGGCAACACTGGCGCCTCGGGAGGGGTCGCCATCCTCTCTAAGGATGCCATTGTCGACTCCACTGTCGACGACACTGCGCCCTGTATCGTCACCCTCAAGGCCAAGAAAAGATGGCACGAGGCCTTCCTCCCGCTCTGCACCCAGCACCGCCGCAGGCGGCGACGAAACAACCACGGGCCCGCTGGGATCTACATTGCGAGCCTCTACGGGGTCGCTGGAGGAGACAGCACCGACTTGTTTCGGCTGCTGACTGCGCCGCCGCGAGGGTCGGCTCAGCCCCGTATTTCATTTGCATGGACGCCAACACGAACATCGACGACAATCCACACCTGCTGCACATGATGCAGCACGGATGGTTTAACGTCGCTGAAGGCACACCAGACCACACCATGCACACGTATGGCAATATCCCTGACTGGGACCGCGTCACCAAGTGCCCCCGCACTTCGCGCATCGATTATATCATCGCCAACCAAGCGGCGCGATCCCTTGTCACCGACTTCTGCTATCTGCGAGACTTGCCAGCGAAGTCCCATGTTGGCCTGCAGGTCACGCTCGACCTCAGTCGCCTCGACCATACGGCCCGACGCCTTCTTGCCCCCACGCCCTACCCCCTAACGATGGAGCTCATGAGGGCCACGAACTGCAGGCATTAGGGACCCTCATCGCAGGGCGATACCAGGACCGCATGGAGCAGGCCGACACACGCGACGATGTGGAACGCATGTTCGCCCTGGCTAACGAGGCCAGCCATGAATACCATCTCACCCGTCTGCGCGACCTGCCACCTCCACCGCCAGACCACCCAAAAAAAGAAGCCCCCCACCATGCACGGGCGCACGCCCACGTTCGAGGAGCGACCCGTTGTCCCCCGCGCCTTTCCCACCTACGGAGCTTCCACGATACACATGAACCGCCTGCGCAAGCTCCATCGGCAACTTTGTGAGCTTCGCTTCATCGGACAGCACCATCATTTAGACTGCCGTGCCATCCCGCCGTACCTGGCGCAGCGCATCGACTGCACGTGGACCGCGGCCCGCCTCCTCTGTCACAAGCTGCGCCCCACGGTTCTCCTGGCCTTCCCCGAGGCCTGGACCCCCGACGAGCCAGCACCTCACGGAGAGCACCTTGACTGTCTGATCCAAAACCTCGACTCAGAGCTGGCGCGACGTGCAAACCGTGCCAAAGCTGAACGCATCAAGATATGGGCTGAGGGCGTCCGCGAGCCAAGCGGGCGAAAGGCGGCCATATACGCACGGGCTGCTGACAGCTCGCCCACGGCGTATCTCCGCACGCCTACCACTCCCGACGATACACAACTCCACTGCGACACCAACGCCTTCAAACCTGACAAAGCTAGCACGGACGATAGTGACGCCGACACCGAAGCTGGCGGCTTCAGCCCCAGCGACGGTAGTTCGCCCGACACGGACAACGACGAAGACCACACTTGTGAACCACCACCTGCACAGGTCCCCGACATTCTCCCTGCCAACGCCATTGTTGCTAATACCAAAGACATGCTTAAGCTCATGGTCGACACCTGGGAGCCCATCTTGGGCAGGTACCGCGCCCGTGCAGGGCATGACGCCGAAGCCATGCCGACGTGGGCTGACTTCTACGACGAGTACCGACAAGAGCTGCCTACGCCATCACCAGCTGCCCCTTTCCACCTCACCGACGACCAACTCATCCACTTCATTCGCACCCGTTCACCGCGCCGTGCGGGGGGACTTGACGGCTGGACAACTAAGGAGGCTAAGGAGTTACCCGACGACATCCTTCGCCTCTTCGCCAGCGTCTTACGCGCTATGCAACGCACTGGCACCATCCCAGAACCCCTCCTTCACGTGCCAAACCCGTGCCTCCGAAAAGGCCGAGGGGAACTCCCGACGGACCAACGACTTCTCTCGGTGCTTTCCGTTTGGATGTACGCGTGGGAAGCGCCAGCTTACCGCAGCCTCACGGACTGGCGGAAAGGATGGACCCACGCCACGAGCTTTGGCGCTGTTCCCAAAGCTACCATTGGGGACGTCAGCACCTCTCTCGCCCTGCGCATCGAGCACGCCAGGGCTTTACTCCTGCCCTTAGCTGGGGCTGCCCTTGACCGACAGAAGTGCTTCGACTACCTCATCACGGACATCTGCCTTAACCTTGCGCTTCACGCGGGGTGCCCCCAAGACATCGTTACTGTCCGCAGAAACTTCTACAGTCGCCACAAACGCTACATCCGCATGAACGGAGCGTACTCTAAGGACTTGGCCAGGACCAACGGTCACCTCCAGGGAAGCTCATGGTCCCTGGACGACATCAAGCTGCTCATGTGTGTGTGGACAAAGAGACAGCATCGATACGTTCCTCGATCACTCAGCACTACCTTTGTTGACGACAGCAACTCCACTACCCACACCGCGTCTGAGCTGCAGAAATCTCTTGACGAAACCGCCAAGTTTGATCGATTCTCAGGTCAACGCATTCACCCTGGCAAAGTGGCGGGGTGGGCGCTCACCGACGAGCTTCACGCCGCCGTTACCCAGCTCACTCTGGCGGAACGGCCCTTACGCGTGGTCGACTCCTTCAAGCTCGTCGGGGGTTACATCAACGCCGAGGCAGCGCCGGCTCCAGCCGCGCTTAACCTCACGGCCACCGCTGACGCCCGTGTACGGAGGGCGACTAGTCGCCTGCCGCGCATTGGCAAGCTCCCATCGCCGATGCTTATCAAGGCGCGGCACGCCCGTTCCCTTGCTGCCAGCGTCTGTACCACGGGCACCGACATTCAAGCACCATCAGGCCCAGCCAAAACTGCCTACAACCACGCCCTCAAGGCGGCTATCCGCCCCAAGGGGAACAAGTGGGTCGAGTTCTGGACTCTCATGGCCGTGTGCGTCCCAGGACACGCCCTGGAGATTGACGCCATCACGCAGCGTGAAGCTTTCCTGTGCCTGCGGCGACAGGTTAACCGCGACGTTACACTCTGCGGTCTCGCCAGAGATCTCCAACACCACGTCCAGACCCTGTTTGGTGGAGGACCTGTCGGACGACTCGTCCAGTCGCTCCAGCAGCTCCGTTGGACCTGGCCCACATTTGGCATCATGTACGACGACTGGGGCTGCCAGATCAGCTGGCTGAACTTACCCCAAAACGCCTTCCTTCACATGCTGCGGGCCTCACAACGCAGAGCCTTTCTGAGGAGGATCAAGCCACGGCGTCACGACCTTGGATACCTTGCCTCTGTCAGACAGGGCCTCGACCTCTTCGCCAGCACGTGGCTCGCCCGAACGAAAGGAGCAGCCAAATGCACTGCCTGGCAGCTGGCGCAGGGGATAGCGAGGAGCGAGGGTCAGCAGCGAGCCCACTGGGGGCCCTCTCCATGGAACCCTCCTCTTGCTCAGAGTATTGGGGGGGGGGGCCTCTTGGGGCCGCCTTCCTGTGGGCATCGATCAATCAGATGCAGCGGTGGTGGTGGTGGTGGCGGTGGTGGCGGGGGGCTTAAAGATCCTTCCCCCCCCCCCCCCCCCCCCCCCCCCCCCCCCCCCCCCCCCCCCCCCCCACCCCACGCACGCACGCGCGCACACGCGCGCACACACACATGCACACACACAAACACAACTACAAACACACACACACACACACGCACACACACACCACACCCCACCCAGGACACACACACGCGCACACGCACGGCACGCACGCACGCGCACACGCACGCGCACACACATACAAACACACACACACACGCACACGCACGCACGCACGCACGCATGCACGCACACACACAGACACACACACACACACACGCACACTTCTCTCTCCGGGACGATCGATTTCGCTTCCTGGGCGGCTTTGACTAAATAATATCAATATTTTTCATAGCGGGAACGCAAAATAAAACATTGCTTCTCAGAGGAGGGCCCTGAAAGTACGCGACAACATTTCTCAGGCAGGGCACCTCGGAGCATGTTGGAAGCCATATCTGGCGATCTGCGGTGCGGTGGGACGGAGGAGGAGGCCATCTGGGGGCATCACTGGCGGCCCTCGTCCTTTCGCCATCTTGGGCAATCTTTGGCGCTCTAAAGAATCGGCCAAACCCTTGCCGCCTTATACATGTGTATGAGTATGTATATATGTATATATATATATATATAAGTTTGTATAGGTCCAGGGGGGGGGGGGGAGGGGGAGAGGTAAAAAACCAGGTCCAGAGGGGGGGGGTAGGAGGGGGAGGGGTAAAAAAACCCTCCCAAGGGGAAGAAGGAGGTTGGAAGAGGAAACTCTTTAGGCCACCTACGCCCTAAAGGGCCGGTGGGATTCGCTAGTAGACAGACCACCTGCGGCCAGAGGGCGGCGGCAATAGTCGCGGTGGCGTTGGAGTGGCGGCACTGGTGGCGGGAGCGGCGGCAGTGGCGGTAGCAGAGCGGCAGTGACTGGGGCGGGGCGGCAGTGGTGGTGGTGGTGGCGGCGGCGGCGGTTGGCGGCGGCAGCGAGCGGCAGCGGCGGCGGCGGGCTGCTTCTTCGCCCTGCCCTCCCTGTGGCCCAGGTGGGCAGCGCTGGGCGGCGCTGCTGGGCCTGCCGGCGACTGGTGGCGCGCAGGCGTCGCTCGAGAAGGCGTTGTTGCTGGGGCTAATAATCACTGCCGCCCCCCCCCCCCCCCTCCCCCGCAGCAGCCGCCGCCCCCCCCCGCCTCCCATGGCGGTTGGCGGTGGCGCGGGGTCGAGGCAGGGGGGGGCGGCGGCTCGTTGGGCGGGCTAGAAGGTGGCGTACGACATGCTGATCGGCGACGCCCCGGTGCCTGGGTGGTCCGATCCGCAATCGCAGCAGGACTTGCTGGTTGGGAAAGACAAGGGGGGGCTGGTAGGTAGCTCCCCCTTAACCCTGGGCCCCTCCTCTCCCAGAGGCCGCTTGCTACCAACAACCTGGGGTAGTAGGGGGAGGATGGGCCGGCCGCCTGCTACAAACCTGGGGCTAGACATCACCCCCCCTGCCTGGCCACCTCGCGAGGACCAGCTGGAGACCCGGGTCTTGGAGGCGCTAAGCGCGGAGCACCGGCGGCGCCAGTGGGCGGCGGTGGTCGAGGAAGACCGCCGTCTCGCGACCTTGCCGCGCGTGCACTGGCTGTCGACTTATCCGAATAATCTCATTCCATCGAAGCTCTTGACGGGGTGGGGCATGAACTGGTGGCTCGGCGGCGTGGCGGCTGTGCAGGATAGGGCTAATAGCTTGGACTGGGACATCCTGGTGGACTGCCTCGGCGCCGGGCCTGGAGGCGGGGTGCGGCAGTGGGCGGCAGGGCTAAGGGACCCAGTCCACTTGCCAGCATCGTGGAATTACCGCGGGGTCGCGCAGCAGCTGAGGGGTGCGATAAGAACCCTGGCTGCGGCGCCGCGTGGGGCTCAGGTGCTCATCTTCTGCCGCCAGGGGGAGTGCCGGTCGGCGTGCGTGGCTGCTGTGTGTCTCTGCGCCATGGGGCTAATGAGGGTTGAGCAAGCGGTGCGCCTCGTGCGCGCGAGCCGCCCCCAGGCCCTCCCACCTGGCAACTCGCGCGCCATGGAGGACATCGCGAAACTCGAGAAGCTCTGGGAGAACGAGGGCGAGGCGCTAAGGCATGCGGCTGCGGCAGGCGCCACCAGGGCTCGCGGGCGGCTGGGGGGTGAGGAGGGGGAGGGAGGAGGGGGGGGAGGAGAAGGAGGAGGAGGAGGAGGGCGACGACGACGAGGACGAGGGCGAGAACGAGGAGGACGAGGACAAGGTGGAGGAGGAGGACGAGGAGGGAGGAGGAGGAGGGAGGAGGACGAGGTGAGGAGGAGGGAGGAGGAGGAGAAGGAGGAGGAAGAGGACGAGGAGGACGAGGAGAGGGGGAAAGAGGAGGAGCAGGAACGTGAGGGGTCGGAAGAGAAATAGGAGGAGGAGGATGGGGGGAGGGAGGAGGATAAGGAGGAAGAGGACAAGGGGGATGATGACGAGGACAGGGGGGGAGGAGGAGTGGACGGGCAGGAGGAGGCGGGGGGAGGAGGAAGACGATGAGAGGGGACGATGATGTGATGAGGAGGTGAAGAGGAGGAAGAGGAGGAGGGGAAAAAGAGGAGGAGGCAGATGATGAGGGGGCGTAGTTCGTTCCAGGCAGAGTGATGAGGGGGGGGGCCCCTGCTGCTGTCCCCCCTGTCTTCCATCTCCATCTCCTCGTCCTCCTCGTCCTCCTCGTCCTCCTCCTTCTCGTCCTCCTCGCCCCCCCCAACTTGGCCCCTCCTCCTCCCCCCCTCACCTGCTGCTGCTGCCCCTCTCCCCCAGGCTTCGACGAAGCCCAGTTGCCCTTGGGGGGGGCCGCCGTCACCGTGGCCTTCGAGCGCGGGTGCGCTCGCGTGAAGGGCGAGAGGGAGGCGGGGGGCTAAGCTTCGGCGGGGCGCCGCCGCCGCGGGCGCCGCCGGAGCTCAGGTATACGCGGACAGACGGCGCCTGGTTGCCGCAGCGAATTTGGGAGAAAAGGTGGAAGAGACATAGATAGGGAGTAAGAGGGGGGAGGAAAGGGGGGGGGGGAGGAGGGGGAGGAGGAGGAGCAGGATGAGGAGCCTCCCCCTGACGACGAGACGACTACCATGCTTTTTATACCCGAAGGCTAGGGGCAAGAAACAGTACCGAGTTCAAAGGCAAACAAGACGACGCGTCAATCATCTTCTTGTACTTTCCATCGGCGGGCTTTAGCAACACCACGCCAGCGCCCTCGCCGCCCCCCCCCCCAAAAAAAAAAAAAAAAGAGGGCCCCAGGGGGGGCATCATCTATAGGCAGGGGGATGCGCTTGTCCAAGGCAAGCGCATATTCAATTATTAAATGAGAGGAGGAGGAGCAGGAGGAGGGGCCAGGAAGAGAGAGGAGCAGGAACAGGAAGAAAGGAGCAAGTCATATTTGACTTGACATTATTTCCTGGCGCGTTCCCCCGCAGATTGGATTCCATGTGATCTCAGCCCATCCATGCGATCTTAGCCCCCATCGCGCGTTCAATTCCATTAGATCCCATGCCCCCCAGCAAGTGAATGAGAGCCCCAGGAGGGTTGAATCCTAGGTGCCAGATGCAGGTGGGCTAGGTGCCAGTTAGCGCGGTTAGACTTTCCTCTCCCCTCATTCCCTTTCACCTTCCCTCCTTTCCCCTCAACTCCCTGCTCCTTCCCCATGCAGAGCAATTCTCCCCGTCCTCATTCCCCCGCTCTTCCCTGTCTGTAGCTGATTTTGGCTCATGCTCGAGGCTCAGGCAGAGGCACCTGTAGGCCAGCTAGTCGCAATGCTGCTCGCGACGTTCGTCGCATCACTGAGCATTGCGGCTGGCACCTCCAACGGGGCTCGTGCCCAAAATGGGCTTAGCGCGCAGAGGTCATCATGGATCCGCTAGGCTTCGGCGCGGCGTTAGCTTGGGCCTGCCTGGTGTTCGATCTGTCTGCTCGGGCCCGTGGAGCTCTCCAGCTGTTTGCTGGTGCCTGCTGAGCTTTCCATGACTATGCTCACGCTCGCCTGGTTGTCCACGCACTCTTTCGGGCCCGTGGGGTTTTCCAACCATTTGCTTGGGCCGATCGGGTTATGCAGGTGCTCGTTCGGACCAGATGCGTTTGCCAGTTGTCTGCGCGGGCCCGCTTGGTTTCCAGGGGCCCGTCTGGGTCCGCTTCGTTTCTAAGTTTGTGTTGTGTGTTCCTCTCTCTCTCTCTCTATCTCTCTCTCTCTCTCTCTCTTTCTCTCTCTCTTTCTCTCTCTTTCTCTCTCTCTCTCTCTCTCTCTCTCTCTCTCTCTCTCTCTCTCTCTCTCTCTCTCTCTCTCTCTTTTTTGTTCTCTCCTGGGCCGCTGGGGTTTCAAACGCCGCTTTCGAGTCCGATGGGCCCCCCAAGTGTCAGTTTTGGCGCTGCCATCGCTGTCCTTTGCGGCGATCGCGCTTCCCCTGGGAATTGCCCCTCCTCCCGCGAGGGGCCGAGCTAATATTCGTTCGGGTGGGGCCGCGCGCCTCTTCTCTCCCGTTGCTTCTCTGGCCCATTGGCGTTGCTGAGGTCGCGGCCCGTAGGCCTTCCCCCGCGTGCTCAACGGGCGCAGCGCGCCGCTTCCCAACGCGATGCCTGTGGCATGTGCTATTTCTTTTTTGTTTAAAACATCAGTTTCGCAATCTCAACTTTGGAGCAACTTGAAGACAACTTCCCCTCTTTGTACTCTCCTCCGCTGCGGAAGAGGGAGTGTCATAAACTTAGGATACTGTTGATAATGATTATGCGTATGACGATGACAAGGATCCGCCGACCCCTTGGGGATCATCGGCGCGTGAGATGTTTCCCCCTCCCCAAGCCCCTTCCCCCGGAGCCCGGCCCGTCGATTTGGAAGGGGGGGGGGGGGGCGTCCGGCCGGAACTCACCAGGGGGGTCTGGCCCTTCTCGGGTTCCTTTTGGAGGTCCACGACAGCTTCTGGGGCCGCCCAAGAAGGTCCAAAAAGGCCCCGACGCCCAGGATGGCCCCAAGACGGCCGCAGAAGCCTCCCAGACGGCCCAGGAAGCCTCCAAGAGCATCCCCAAGAGGGGCTCAAGAGTCCAAAATCGTAGAATTCCTATGGGGAAATCTACATTTGTAACATGCACGTGTTTGTCTGCCTTCGCGGCGTTGAAGACGACCCCAGAGCCCCCCAAGACTGCCCAAAAACGGCCCGACAGGTCCCCAGCAGGTGCTCGAAACGGCCCAGGAGGGCGCCAAGACGGCCCAAGAGGCTCCCAAGACGGTCCAAGAATGCCTCAAGACGGCACAATGAGGGGCCCAAGACGAAGGGCCTGAATCAAAAATCCGAGCCTTCCGCCCCGAAACAGCCCCATGGGGGGCCCAATAGGCGCTCAACAGGGCCTCTAAGGCCCCCAACAGGCACCCCCAGGAGGCCCCCCAAGAGGCCCCAAGAGGGGCCCGCAACAAGCTCGAGGGTGGACGTGGGTGGGCGGACTTGAGCAGCACGGATGCAAGGGCACGTGCGGGCATTCGCTGGCGAGCCAGTGGAGGCCGAGGGGTATTCACGTCTCTGACGATACACACCCCAAGACGGCCTGAAGACCTCGCCCAGACATGCAGATCCAGCAAAGCTGTAGGATATAGCGTGGACCATTTCTCATTTACACCATGACAAAAGCATCCATAGTGCTCAAGCCTGCAGCATACAGAAAAGATCATGCCGAGGTGCGAGCCTTTCAAGCACCTCGCGCCCATACCCGTATCACGTACTGGTGGGCCCGTCACAACTTGCGAAGGCGGCTGATCAACTCCTGAGGCAGTTTAGCGCTCCTGCGCGCTGCCATCTTCTGCTCGGCCACGGGGATTTTCCTGAGCTGCTGAAGCAGGAGGGCGCCTTTCTCGTAGCGGGCCACCGACGCGGACGATGCCCAGCGGCCGCGCTTCTGAATCTCCTTCAACGTCCGGCGACCGTGGGCCTTGTCGTTCGAGGCCCCGCTGCGCCTGAAGACGTGAGGGCGCACTTCGAGGGACGTGTAGCCCAGGCGGTCCGGCTGCGCTTGACCTCGCGCTCGAACTCGGGCAAGGTGAAGTTGAACAGCCTCTGAGAGTCGGGCGCCCTGGGCTTGAAAAGGAGCTTAATCGCGCTCGCCTGCCGCGGACGCGCCGCGTCCCCGATCAGCACGCTGTCGTCCTGGCCGCCCGTCTTCGTCGTCTCGTGCCACCCGGAGGGCGCGATGACCGCGCCAAAGTGCGCGCCGAGCTTCGCGGCTGGCGCGGGCGGCAGGATCTGGCCCTGCCGGAGCTCCACCGTCTCGGAGGGCCTGAGGTAGGCGTCCGTCTCGAGTACCACTGCGGCGCCCATGGGCGGCAGGTCGCGCTCCACCAGGTAGCGCGATGTCGTCTACGATGATGTCGGGCAGCGGCATGCGCATGCGGCCTGGGGCTCGCTTGGCCCAACCCTTCAAGGCGGCCAGTGCCTTCGGGAGCTCCACCTCGCCGGTCGTCTTGAGCCGCAGGAGCCTGTAGCCGTAGAAGGTGTTGCGGCCCTCCCACGCGCCGAAGCCGTCGTCGAACAGGTCCACGAAGTACTGGGACAGGGAGTTGTCGAGGCGGCTCAGCGGCTGCAGGTCGAGCTTCTTGGCCTTCGCATAGACCTCGAACTCGTGCGCCGCCGCCGCGTGCCGCTCGAGGGTGTCGTTTGTCACCGTCGCCATGACCAGCGTGTCGCGCCTCTGGACTCGGAGGTGCCCCACGTGGCGCGCCGCCGACGGCTGGCGAGGTCGCCCGCTGCCTGGCGGCGGCTGCCTGCCAGTGCGCGTGGGCCTGCCAGCGCTGAGGTCGTTTGTCCTGACCAAACTGGATGACGGGGTCCGCCCTGAGGAAGCCGTCGGCGGCATTGCAGACGTCGTGGGCGAGCTCGTTGTCCTCGCTGCGCACCGCCGCTCCTCCAGGCGCTGGCTGACGGCCCGCCGCCCGGAGGTGGCCATGCCAGAGCTCCTCGGGGTCGAAGTCGCCGGCGCGGGCGAGCGCTCCACGGGGGGGCGCGGCCACCAGGATGTCCGCCCAGCATGAGCCCACTGGTGACGGATATGCGGCAGTTTGGGGTGTGAGGCGCCCGTGCAGCATGACCGCGTGCTTGTGCGAGACGCGGGGCCGCCGCCCCCCCGGGGCCCTCAGGGCCCCCGCGTCCGTCAGGATCCGAGTGGGCTTCCGATAGGTTGTCCCGAACATACTCATCTCGGAAAATTCACCTCGACGACGGCGGGTAATCCTCGAAGTTCTGGGGTTCTCGACGCTCCAGTAGCAACCCCTGCGCGATAATATGTGACAGAGGGTGGCCGTGAAGAGTGCGAAATCGACCCCCAGCCTCTCCTTAGCCCGCGCACGCGCGTGGTTCTTGATCCCCCGGCGTGTGAGACTCCAAACCGAATGAGGTGTCCCAAGATGTACGTATAGTAGTCGGCCGCTGCGGGCCAAATCCAAGATAAAGTTCTGTGTGCTTCTGCGAGACAAGTCGAACCCCCAACCGTCTTTATGTCCACGGGGTCGGCGAAGGGAAGCCCAACCTTCCTGCGTGCTCGAGTCAACCGCCCCAGACCACCAAAGAGCTCCAAACAAAAAACTGACTTACCAGGCTCGCTCTGAATTGTCGGGCAGGAAGCAGATGATAGCGATGCCGACGATGGGGGCGACGGGGAGGAGGGAGGTTGTGTCTCGCACCCCTCGGGGCCCGACTGATCGACAGACAAGCTCGGCGCGCCAGCAGGCGCGCTGTCCAGCCCCTGGGCGCGGGGCGGCGCGACGCCCAGCCTGGTCGGCGAGCGCTCCGGCCCCGCCACTCGCTTGGTGCCCCAGCGGCGTGAGTCCTGGCCGCTCGGGTTCCGATCCGTCTCGATGTAGCGAAGCCGCCGTGCGATCTGTCCACCGAGGCGGTGGGCCGCAGCTCGCCGACACAACGACTGCAGCCCTGCGCTGGAGCGGCCCTTCTCATAGGCCCCCACGGTCACCCGGCTGTCGCTGAGGGTGAGCAGCTTCGAGCCAAGCCGCCCCGCTGCGCGGCAGTGACGCCGCAGGCCCATCAAGGCCACCCGATCTTCTTTCAATTTGATGTGCTCCTCCTGCCAGCGCCAACTGTCCGCCGCGACGAGCTGGCAGCGCTGCCGCTCGGCCCAGCCGTCGGCCAGGCGAGGGATCCCCGCGTCCAGGTCGACCTTGACCCGAGGGCGTCACGGCGGTGCGGCCGCTGGAGGCGACCCGAGACGCAGGTCGTCGGCTGGGGCCCCAAGGGTCTGGCCGAAGGCCGTGCGCGGCCCCGCCGCGAGGCCGGGCGCGTCGCCCCGCACGTAGCCGAGGCCGTCGGCCATGTGGCCCTCCTGCACGGGGACGTCGCGGTAGCGCCAACGCTCTCTCCATCTCCAGGCCTCGCGCAACTCGCCGGGCTCGGCTTCGTCACGTGGAGGGCGTAGCCTCGGGTGGAGGAGTCCCCGCAGTAGACCTCGCTGGAGAAGTTGGCGCCCAGGTCGGCCTCCATCAGGAAGAGGAGGTTCATCGCACAACGAATCCCGGACTTCACGGACGGCCGCGCGCGCATGGGCGCTCTAAAGCCTCCTCGATGAAGCGGTAGCAGACGTTCAGCGCGGACATGGCCTCCGGGCACAGCTGGTTCAAGTTCGCCACGTGGCCGAGCCAGCACTGTAAGGTGTGACCGTGCAGCTTGCGACGGCGCAGCAGGGCATGTCCGGCCGGGTAGGTCCGCCAGACGCGGCGGGGGACATGCCGCAGCCGTCGGTCGCGCCAGGCGGCACGCCAGGCCCAGTGTCTGCATCTCAAAATCGTCGCGAGGCCCCGCGTCGAAAGGTGCGTTGTCCTAGCAAAAGCTCTTCTCAATCTCGTGCATCTGCTTCCTTGCGGCGCCCGCGCAGCCACCGACGACCTGCTCGTTGTGCACGCGCACGCCGGCCACGCACTTGCAAGGCTTCAGCGCTGGAGCAGGCTGCATCTCACGCGTGATCTGGTCAGCACCTCCGTCCAGGGGCCGCTCCACACGGCGAGTCACGGCCTCACTGGCGAAGAAGAGGGCCCGCGACCAGCCCATGCAGACAGCGGCCATGCATGGGTAGAGTACCTCGCCGTCCTCGACCTTGGTCTCCGCCCTCTCGGAGTCGTCCCAGATCATGGCCGGCCGGGTGTCGAAGCGGTCCTCGAAGCCGAACCAAGAGGCGAGCTCGGGGACGGTGTAGTTGTAGAAGCAGTCCCCGACGTCGCCTTCCTCCCCGCGCGGGCTAGCCGCAAGCCCCGAGCCGATGCCGCCGAAACCGGAGGCCCTCAGCCTGGGGTCAGAGAAGTCCAGGTCGGCCATGCAGCGCGAGGACCCCAGTCGCGTGGTAGGTGGCGGGCGATGTGCCCGATTGGCCGCTCGGGCGTCAATGATCGGCCTCTGGGGCCCATCCTTCTTTTTGACCACGAAGATGCCCGCGCGCCCCTTCAGCCGCCGGCGCCAGGTCAGCAGGCCCTGCTGGCACAAGCGCTGGTACAGTCGCCTCTGTAGGTCTCGCGAACGCCGAAGCTTGGGGTCCCAGTGGGGCGAGGACCCCGCGCTCTCGGCTCGATCCTTCTCAAGCTCCGTCTCGCCCATCTCGATCAGATCGGCTGAGTGCCTGAGGTAGCCGAGGGCTGCAGGAGGGAGTTCGCGGCGAATGGGTCGCACGTGAACCTTCCGACGCAGGATCTTGACCTGGTCAAACTCGAAGCTGGCCAGGCTCTTGGGCTCCATGCCGTAGTGGTCTCTAGAGTTGAGGATCTCCGACAGGGATGATTCCTCGGCAAGGTCAGCAGGGCCGCCCCCATACGCCTCGACCCGCCGGGCGACATTCTGGAGCATCCAGCGCTGCACGGCGGTTGGCCGGAGGTGCCCCTCAGTTGGAAGATCGCGCCCCTGGGCGCGTCGCGAATTCAGGTTGGCGGCGGCAAGCTGGCCCAGGGCCCGAGCCGAGTCAAAAACTTGCCGTAGCCGCGCAGCGTCACATGCATCGCCGAGGGCAGCAGCATCTCGAGGCAAAGGGAAAGGATCTCCGCGCCGTCGATCTCGCGCCCTGACCCCTCCGGACGCAGAGGAGGCGAGCCCAAGTAGTTGTCGGCTGCGGGGGGGGCTTTGTCGACGCCAAGGCTGTCAGCGCCGGCGCCCCCGCAGCCCCGAGAGGCGTCATCCCTCGTCGCCGGCGCCGCCTTCGGCGCCAGCGTCCTTCCCCTTCTTCTTCTTCTTCGGGCGCTTTCCGTCGTCCTCCCCGCCCTTCTTGCCGTCGCCCTTTCTCGTCTGTTTTTGCTACTTACGATAGAGCCGCCCTTGCTTCCAGATGGCGGCCCTCTCCTTGAGACGGTCGGTGACCCAGGAGTTGAACTTCGAGGTCGAGGCGCGGCCCACGGCGTTGACGGGCGCGGATATTACTATGTCGAGGCCACTGTAGTCGGGGTGCCGAGGGTTCCTTTCCACCGCTATCTCCGTCTGGATCAGCCAGCGCACGATCTGCTCGGCCGACGCCATCATCGAATGGTCGACCTGGTCCCAGGAATGCATGAGACGAATCACCTCACACAAGTTCCGATGCACGTGGTTGACGGCCAACCCCTCGCCTACGCCGCTGAGACGCTCCCACTCCGCCTGGTACGAGATCATGTTGCCTGGCCCGGCGCCGACGCTGTCGAGGAACTCCTTCATGCTCCTGATGCCGGACAGGGGGAAGCCCTTCTGCTCGGTGTCGCGCATGAAGGCGACCGCCTCCGTCAGGTGGAGGACCCGCTGCCCCGCGTCGTCCGTGTGGTCGCCGAGCGTGCGGATCTTCGTCTCCTTCTTGAAGTCCGCCAGGCCGCTAGCCGCTATCTTCTGCACAAAGAATTCCTCGCCGCCCAGTACCACCACGCCCTTCGCGTCGAAGCTCGTGCCGTGAGCGTCGTCGTCCATCAGAGCAGCGTCCACGACCTCGCCGAACCTCGCCGAACGCGCCTCTGCGATCACCCAAATCATCCGCTCCACGGCGTCGACCTGGCCGACCCCCAGCAGCTGGCCCTGCATCTTCGCCCTGCGCCGGTAGCCGGCCAGCGCCGCGCCCGCGATGGGGTCGTGGGCGTAGACCTGATTCGCCAAGTGCGGCGGGAACGGCGCCCGCCTCTCCAGCACCTCGTGCTGGACGTTCAGCAACTTGACCCGCACGAGCGCGAGGTCCGGAGTCAGCGCGATCCAGATGTCGCCGTCCACGCGGAACAGGAGCACCTTGTGGTGCCAGTAGAATCCATTCGGATCGTTCTCGTACCGCACGAGGATCTGCGGGTCCGCAATGTCCACGGTCAGCACGTCAGCCATAGCGTCGGCTCGGGGTGCTCGGCCCGGCGCCGCCCGTCAAGGCGACCGTCGGCGGCGGCTGAGGCACTGGCGAGGCCGCTGCCTGCGCCTTGCGCGGAGGGCTCCCCTCGGGCCATCGTCCGCGCCCGCCGCAGCAGCAGCGCCGGCACCAGCCGGCCAGGAACCCCAGCGCTCCGGCGCCCGAGGTCGCGAGGCCGAGCACCAGCAGCCCGGCGAGGAGCAGGCACCGGAGCGCCCAAACCTCCGCCTGGGGTCACGACCTCGCCCTGGAGGTCGATGATGCGCCGGAGCTCCTGGTCGCAGGAGCAGGGGCAGCCCTCGTCCGAACCGCAAGACAGCGGCGGCGGCGGGTGCCAGGCCAGGGCCACGGGCGTCGCCCAGCCCCACGACCAGCAGGGACCCAGCGTCGCGCTCCACGCGGCCGCGAACGTCGCCAAGAGCGAGGGCGGCCCGTCCATGAGCCGCCCGCGCGGCGGGCCTCTCGGACTTGAGCAGCACGGATGCAGAGGCACGTGCGGGCATTCGCAGGCGGGCGAGTGGGGGCCGAGGGGTATTCACGTCTCTGACTATACATATATACATACATACATACATGTATATGAACTGCCGCGGGCATCTACCTCGATCGGGAAGAAGAATAAGAGGAGAAGGACAAGGAGGAGGAAGAAGAGGAGGAGGAGGAAAAGGAAACAAAAGAAAGATGATTTCGTCGTCGCCGCCGATGTCGCACAGAGTTTCGTGGTCTATCGACCACCCGAAGTATCTCCTCGAATTCAGCCTCCAGGAACCGTTTTCGGTGCCGGGGACCACCGCCGAAAGTCCGGGATGAGGATCGACCTCCCTGGCAGATGCCACCCCTTCGCAAAGGAAGGAACACGGGGTGGATCGAGGCTCAAGGCATGAAAGTCCTAGTTCTTGGGCGCTCTCAGCCCCCTCTGGGCCTTCAGGAAGCTTCTCGTCGACATAGCTGGGTCCACTCTCGAGCTTCTGGCTGGACGCAACGCCAGCTGGGTCTCAACGATCCCCGAGCCTATCCAGGAAATGGAAATAGAGGACTGGGACAGGCACCGTGAAGGCCCCAAGAGACTCACATAAGACCACGAACAACTTCTAAACAATCCCCTACAAGGCCCCCCCTTGAACCCCACACGCTACGCAGGACAGGCCGAAACCCCAAGATTGCCCAGCGATCGCGCGCGTTCCGCGAATTCTGTCTTTCACTCTTCCTGCCGCCCCAAGGGGTCGGCGGCGCGGCGTAAGCCAATGAATCATCATGAGGATGGCGATGGAGGTGGTGATGATCATGCTGATGTTGAAGACAATGATGACATTTCTGCAGGAAGAAGGGTGGTGGGACGAATATGGACAGGAGGGTGAGACTCGGGATGATGGGGTGTGGCGAACGCTCATATTTTCCAGAATTACACGCTCCATGTTTCAATCTGCCGTTCGCGCGACTCGCAGTCCCACCAGAGTACTTCGGCCCTATTCGACCCAGGAACTACACAGAGCCTCCGGTAGATCGCCTGGCATCCTTCCTCCCATTCTCGCCCCTCGGCGAACGTTTGCCTGACGCCCTCCTGCGCCGTCGCAGCTGATACCCTCCCCTGTTCTCTACCCTTGCTCCTCCTCCTCCTCCTCCTCCTCCTCATCTCCCTCCTCCTCCTCCTCCTTCTTCGCATCTCCCCTGTGACGGCTGAGCCAGAACATAAGCGGTCGGTACTTTCATGAAGAGAAGATGGACAGCCCTCCCGAAGCCAACTCAATGCAGATGGAAGACGGCACCTGCGAAAACCAAGGGGGTGGGGTCTACTGTACAGGGCCACATGAGAATGCTGAGCTACTGGCTTCAGGAGAGCACGGCGTCGACAAGCAGAACCCGTAGCTGCGGAAGAAGTCATGTACAAACGATCGAAGCGGTTGTGTCTGAGCACGGTGCGTGTTGGATATCCTCGAGCCACATCATCTTATCCTGACGCTCCGCACTTGCTGCTCCGGCAAAATCATACGGCATGAACGGCGGCACGCGCTGTCTGAAGGACGGGGGCGGCACACATGTTCAATTAACTCAAAGCCCGCGCTCAAAACCAGGTGCCTGCCTTGCCTACTCCATCCTCGGTATCCTCAATATCCGCAGCCTCCACTGTTGCGCCCTTCAGTGGCCCCTGTCTCGCGCCTTGTAGATCAAGAACACCAAGACGCCAATGACAATCAGCAACACGACCACCAACAATATATCTCGTACTGTCGCCTCGGCCCAGGTCACTCTAGTATTTGCCCTCTGCTCTGGCTGCGTATGCAGAGATCCCTGGGGGCAAGTGGGCCTCGAAGGAACATACGTCGTCCTGACGAGAGAACGTACATCGGTTTTTGTTTAGAGCGTGCTTCCGATTAAGAGCTACTAGCTTGCGAGGTGAACACGCACAAACATGGCATATGCACGTCGCATTAACAAGTCTATGTGCAAGGCGGGGCATTGAACGTCGGAATCTACAGCGATTAGGAATCACCGACTGGCAAGCTCGTCCCCGCTCCTGCCACTGGTATTAACCAAATCGTTAATTCGGACCATCCGCTCTCCTCCAGCGTGCATCGTCATCCTGCTCTATACTGGCGCCCTCTCACCGGAATGCTGCAATTGCTGATTGTGCTAATTGGCGTAGGCACACAAACGGTCATACAGTGTAGCAACAGACTTCTAGGCAGCAGTGCTCAACATGAAGCTGAAGACATATCGACGACGAAATCGTCGCCACATCCACGGATGATGCACCCATCCATATCCGGAAGACATACAAGATGTCGACTGGCTTATCAGAGGTGACTAACGTCACGTACCTACCAAACAACCTGCTTATTCGACAGCTTCCTTCATGCCGGGCCGCCCAAGGGCTCCAACTCTCCTCTGACATGGCAGAATCTGGCACACGCCGCCCATAATAGCGAGAAAGGTAGTCTGGCGGTACCTTCCAGAGCAGGGACAGCGCCTCTGGAGACCAGCATGGCTCGCGCAAGGCGCGCGTCGCACTACTCAGTAGCCAACCGACCCTCGCTTGTCAGGCAAGGCTCGTAAGGCGTGAGCCGCTCAAACATTACATCACCGCCGATGCGTCGCCGATGCATCGGTGACGTCGGCGTGGAGAAACTCGGGCTCCACATCGAGCCGCATAGCCGATGCATCGGCAATGCGGCGCGATCATCCGATCCGATGTACTCGGGCCCCATCAGGGAGGCCTGGACACATGACCCCAGCATGCCCCCACTCCCACAAAATCCAACATACAGCTTTTGAGGGGATGCGGGATGGGACGAGCCCATCGGGTTTCTCTTCTGGATCGGCGAGATGGCGAAGGCCTCTGAGACGGATGCTCTCCTGGCAAATACCAAGTCGTGCGCTCAAACCTGTAATCGTAGACTCCGTACGGTGCGTTCTAGTGACAGGGCGCTGCCCATCAGAAAGTAGTTCCACACGATCCCAGCACGCATTCACTTTCTTCCATGATGCGTACTTACATCGTACTCAGGCGGGCACAGTGCAGATTATTCAAGCTGCGCGGCCTGTCGTCTACAAGCACAAGTAACACTAATAGGAGCACTATTGAATTGACCACCAGGGGCCTCGACGAAGGCCACATGTGCGCATCTATTGTTTACTATCTGAACGGTCTGTCGTTGCACATGCACTGCGCATGGCCGAACGAGCACCTGTCTTCGACGACGCGCAAGATTAAACTTCACAGCGCGTCGCAATATTTCACGAGGTCAGCGGGCACGGAGATCTCTTGAACGCACTGCAGCGCGCTCCTGCAACGCACTTGAAGGTGCACAATTCTACACAAATTACGCACGAACATCGCCTCTGCATGTTCTCTTACAAACCGGTTGAACTATCATTACTCGGCTGGTCTCCATTCCGCATCGGCGACCGATGGCCAATAATCAATATATGCGACTCCGCTACCAGGGTGCGAAATTACCGGCCCAACGGGCCAGAAGCTTGCTAAGATTTCCTGGAACAGGTGGATTCTATATCTAACTAATTCGCGCGCGGGGGGTCGCCCCTGGGGGTCCCTGGACGAACAAAAAACACAAAAGAACCTGGCAACGTCCCAGCAAGGTCCCGGCATACTCGGATCAGCGATGGTTTTGCTCCAGGGCGCGGGCTTCCAGGCATCCCAGAGCGCTAAACGAGCGCTCAAGATGGCTCCAGTACGGCGTACGATGCCCCCAAGACTGCCTCAGAGAGATGCAGGAGGACCCGAAGACGGTCCAAGAACGCTGCAAGAGGGCTCAAGATGGCCTCGAGACGGCCCAAGAGGTCCCCTCGAGGCCTCTCAGAGTTGCCTCGACCCAAGAAGTGCCAACAAGCCATCAAGGAGCCCCAGAGAGGCCCCTCGAAACCATCAAGATGCTCCCAAGAGGCCCGGAAAAAGCCCCTAAGAGGCCACCTAGCGGCCCCCAGAGGTTCCCAGCAGGCCCCGAGAGGCCCCAAGAGGCTCTCTCAACCTGGATGCAAAAGGGCAGACCGCGTAATGTTCGATGCTGTCCTGCCTCCCGCCGAACAGCCGAACGCCTAGAACCCCCGCGAACTGGCCTGGCGGAGAACCCAACCATATGCAGTTGTGAATACCGCAATTGTGGGTATCGTCGGTATCGTCTTCCGTGGAGCTCGCTATGGGCCACGAAACGCTGTACTGTGTGGGGTGGACGCATGCGACTTGCGCCACTAGGACCTTCGGTGAAACTCCCTCTGGGGCAAAGAAGCGCTGTAATGGGCGGGGGAGCACACATGCGAACTGCGCCACTGGGACCTTCGGTGGAGCTTTGGGGCCACGAAGCGCTGTACTGGGTGAGGGAGACGCACGCGAAGTGCGCTGCTGGGACCTTCGGTGGAGCCCCCAGATGGGGCCAACAAACATTGTACTGGGTGGGGGAAACGCATACGAACAGCGCCAGTGGGACCTTCGGTGGAGCTCCCTATGGAGCCACGAAGCGCTGTAATGCGCGGGGGAGCACACATGCGAACTGCGCCACTGGGACCTTCGGTGGAGCTCCCCCTGGGGCCACGAAGCGCTGTACTGGGTGAGGGAGACGCACGCGAAGTGCGCTGCTGGGACCTTCGGTGGAGCCCCCAGATGGGGCCAACAAACATTGTACTGGGTTGGGGAGACGCATACGAAGTGCGCCACTGGGACCTTCGGTGGAGCTCCCTATGGGGCCACGAAGCGCTGTCCTGGTTGGGAAAGGACGCGTGCGAACTGCGCCACGGGGGCCTTCGGTTGAGCCCCCTCTGGGGCCACGAAGCGCTGTACTGGGCGGGGGAGACGCCTGCAGGGACCTTCGGTGGAGCTCCCCCTGGGGCCACGAAGCGCTGTACAAGGCGGGGGAAACGCATACGAACTGCGCCACTTGGACCTTCGGTGGAGCTCCCCATGGGGCCAGGAAGCAGTGCAGTGAGCAAGGGAGACGCATGCGAACTGCGCCCCTGGAACCTCCGGAGAAGCCCCATCTCGGGCCGCAAAACGCTGTACTGGGTGCGGGAGACGCATGCGAACTGCGCCACTGGGACCTTCGGTGAAACTCCATCTCGGGCCAAAACAACGCTGTACTGGGTGGGGGAGACGCATGCGAACAGCGCCACTGGGACATTCGGTGGAGCTCCTTCTGGGGCCACGAAATGTTGTAGTGGGTGGGGGAGACGCATACGAACAGCGCCACTGGGACCTTCGGTGGAGCCCCCAGATGGGGTCACGAAGCGCTGTACTGGGTGGGGGAGACGCATGCGAACTGTGCCACTGCGACCTTCGGTGGAGCTCCCCCTGGGGCCACGAAACGCTGTACTGGGTGCTGGAGAAACATGCGAGCTGCGCCACTGGGACCTTCGGTGGAGCTCCCTATGGGGCCACGAAGCGCTGTACTGGGTGGGGGACACGCATGCGAACTGTGTCACTGCGACCTTCCGTGGAGCTCCCTCTGGGGCCACAAAAACGTTGTACTGGATGGGGGAGACGCATGCGAAGTGCGCCACTGGGACCGACACGCTGTACTGGGTGGGGGAGAAGCATGCGAACTGCGCCACTGGATCCTTTGGTGGAGCCCCCAGATGGGGCCACGAAATGTTGTAGTGGGTGGGGGGGACGCTTTCGAACTGCGCCAGTGGGACCTTCGGTGGAGCTCCCGATGGGACCACGAAGCGCAGTGCTGGGTGATGACGGTGACGACAACGACGAGGACATGCGGAGGGCAGAGGCAGGGATTGGGAGGAGGAAGGAGGGGGAGGAGGAGAAGAGGAGAAGAGAGGAGAGGAGAGGAGAGGAGAGGAGGAACGCGGGTGCTGTCTGCTCAAAACGATGTCTCAACACCCCAGGATGGTTGGACAAAAACAAATGACTCACCCGACAACTCCCCAAAAGGTCAGCAAAAATCGCCCTGACGCCGCTCAACGCGAGCTGCAACGCCTCAAGAAAACAGCCCCCGCCCCTGCGGTTCCGCACATAAAAAAGACCACTCTGCCAGCCGACAGCTATGCGAAAAGTGTGCTAGCGTATTGAACGAAGCGATTCAATAAGATCCACTAGACAAGACACGTTGTGTACACCTATCAACTCTGCGCCATGGCGCCACATGTGAACTGTCAGACACCTGTTCGAAATATTGAAAATATGTGGGTTCGTACGTGATGTTAGCGTGCGCTCTGAACACAGCAATTCGCCCATCCGCCCGCCCAAATATGTTGGAACCGCAAATTCACTGGCGCGACTGGCACTACTTTGAAACCGCGGCTGTCACAGCGTGGAAGCACCAATATTTAACGAGCCCGTTGCGAAGGCGACCTAATCACGGCCACCTGTTCCTGCGGCCCGTCACTTCCCACGTGCGAGATCGACACCATTCCAGCAAGGCGGTGCGCTTCCGCGAAGCGTCTACAATCGAACTAGAAATAATGCTTCTGGACTCACAGCCTGCCGCACCATCCGTCACCTCGCAGCAGTGGGCCTCCCCTCCGCGAGTCACGATGCTGCGATTGATCGCATCCTCTTGGCGTGCGGATCCCCACTCGTTTTACCGCTGCTCCTCCAGTCGACGTTCTGCTGCCTGCCATCAACACAAGACCCCACAAAGGTGGAGCCCCTCTTCGCAAATCAACAGCCGCACCGAACACGGAAGCAACCGATGCATTCCCTCTGACGAGCGACCCCACACCTTCCAGACCTCTATCGCACTCGTTGTCCTGCGAGCACTGTCCGCGCAAGACCCCATATCATAGGAGCCCCTTCTCGCAACTCGCCAGCCGCGCCCGATGCGGAAGCAACCGATGCCTACCCCCTGACTGTCCGCGGAGGCTGTTAGCCTCTCCTCGGAACTGGATCCCTCTTCTTTCTCCCCTCCTCCCCTCCTTCGAGTAGGGGATCGACTACAGGGTTGATTTACCCCAGACTTGATTGTTCTGGTCGGATCCACGAACATGTGTGTAGAACGTTTATAGATCTACGGGCATTCTACGTGTTTGCGTTGACAAGTCGACGTGGAAATAAAGCTTGTGGTAAAACAATTATGTAGTCGATCCCCTACTCGACTCCTCGAGGCTCCACCCGCTCCACAGCTCTTCCCCATCAGGCCTGAAGCGTCTGCTCTTCCTCCGCATCCTTCTCCTCGTCGCCTCCCTGCCCCTGCTCCTCATCTCGTCTGCGTCTTCGTGCTCCACTGCCTGCAGTATGAGAGCGCTCACATATGCAGGACGATGCTCTGTCCGCGCACGGAGTGGGGGAAAGAGCAGAAGGGCAGGGCGGCTCCGCAGGCGGTGGGCCAGCCGTGTGTGGGGGGGGCGCGCCGTGAGGGGGCGGGGCCAGTGATGGCAGGGAAGAGAAGCCACATCAGACCACACTCCGGAGGCTGGGCGTTTGGGCTCGACGGGAGGCGTGGAGCGATTCTCTCGCTCTGCAGGGGGCCCAGCACTTTCGCGTCGCAGCGCGGCAGAGGCCGCCCGCACGCGCGTCTGGGCGAGACCGCCGGGGGACCCACACGGAGCTGGGTCGAACCGGCCAGGCGGGCTATCAACAACCAGGCGGGTGGGCACGACCACGGGGTTGAAACGGTCAGGCGGGTTGGCACGACGGCCATGCCACCCGAACCCCACCAAATGGATTGTTTGAAGAAGCGAAGAGACGGAGGAGGGGCGGAGAGCAAAGATGAGTAGGGAGGGGGAGCAGTGAGGAGGCAGAGCGAAGCAGCAGAGGGGGAGGTGGAGAAGGACGAGAAGCGTGGGACCGAAAACAGGGGCACGCTGCACGCAGCAGCAAGTAACAGCGCGTCGAACAAGATAAGGCAGTCTCGAACGACGGCGACAAGCAGCACCAGCCACAAGGGGCTCGGAGCTCAGGAAGCAGCGCCTCCCGATGTGCCCGATGGTTAAGCGTATTGTTTGGCATGCTCCCGGATGCCCGAACAACCAAGGAACGGAAGTAGAGAAACACATGGTGGCATAACCTTACCTATACGACCATCCTGCGGGTGATCAGGAGGTTGGGGGGGGGAAGGGGGCCAGCAATGGGCAACAGCGGTGATTGTTGCGTTGCCGCTCCCTCTTGGGACCGTCGATCCCACTATCGATCTCACTCGATCGATCTCACTATCGATCTCACTCGATCGATTTCACTGTCGATCTCACTCTGGATCTCGCGATCGATCCCACGATCGACCTCCCTATCGATATCACTCGATCTCACAATCGATATCACTATTCATCTCACTATCGATCTCACTATCGATCTCACGATCGATCTCACTATCGGTCTCACTACCGATCTCACTATCGGTCTCACAATCGATTTCGTCATCGGTCTCACTATCGTTGTCGCACCAGCGGGACACCGAGACACCAGCGGGACACCGACCGGACACCTGCGGGACACCGCAGGCCACCGCTTGCCGAAGGGAGAATCATTTGGTCCAGCCCGGACCCAGCCACAAGCTGGACACCGGCCGGACACCGGCGGGACACCGCGGGCCACCGCTTGCCGGAGGGAGAATCATTTGGTCCGGCCGCGCCTCAGCCACAGGAGACTTTCCTCTCGCCCGCCCACTTGCCGCACGGCACGCGCGAACACGAAACCGATTTCCCAGAAGGGGGCTCTCCGTTCCACTTCGATCTCACCCCCCATGCAACCTCTGAACTTTTCGAATGTCCGCGCAGAGCTCATCTACATAATTCCCAGATCAGTGCTTGCACTGAAGGGGGCCGAGTGGAAATGGCAAGATTTGGCCAAAATTTCCGTCGATTTTGGTGGCCTGCTGGGTTCCCCGGTTCCCGCCTCTGGGTTCCTGGGATCCTGGTCATCGGTTCCGGTACGATTTCGGTAGGTTCCAGGTTCCCGGGTTCCCGGGTCCCCGGTCGATCTCCTTGGCGACCTCTTCATCGATCCCGTCTCAAAGTATCCACTGCTTGGGATTTCTCTCTGGTGTAATTCGTACGCTGATCCCACGGCGCGCCTGCTCCCGCTCCGCCCGCACGGAGCCACCGCCGGCCCTCGCCGCCGAGGTGGCCAGTGCTCCAGGCAGGCCCGCCGGCGCTCCTCCTGGCAGGTCGGTCAGGCAGCCGTGCCATGCACGGCGGGCGCTCCGTGGGCGCGGGGCGAAGTATATACTGTATGCCTATGCGCATGCCTGTGCGCAGAGTATATTGACCTGTGCGCATACTCACATTCATATGTCGTTCTAGGGCCGGGGACCCCGGAAAAAGCGCCCCCCCCCCCCCCTCCACACCTAACGGATTTGGCCCACCCCGGGCCTGCCCCAGACGACCTGGGAGGACCTCACAAGAGCCCGAAGACGGCCCCAGAGGGCCCCCGACGTTCCGGCGCGCTCCCGAAACAACCCCAGAGAGTCCAAGACGGTCGACGACGACCCCAAAGGAGCGGTCATACCCCCAAAGGTCGCTGCAAAACGTCCCAAGAGGCCTCCAAGAGCACCCTCAAGAGGGCCCCAAGAGGCAAAGTTCATTGATTTTCCGATGGTTTGTCAAAGATTTTTCCCTTTTTCGGCTTCCCAACGGCCCACGAAGCCTCCTAGATCGCCCTCAGACGGCCCGACAGACCTCCAAAAGGGCCCCAAACCAGCCCGAGAGGGCCCCGAGACAGCCTCGACAGGGCCCCAGGAGGGGCCCAAGAAGGCTCCCAAGAGGCCCCGAAGGGGTCCCAAGAGGCCCCCAAGAGGCCACCAGGAGGCTTCTAGAGGTCCCCAAGAGTCCCCAAAGATCCCGCAAGGACACCGCAGAAGTTCGAGATCGCTCCAAAACGTCCCACTGCGGGGTGCCACGCCCGCGAGGGGCGGGTCGCCGCACCTCGGCCCCCTCGGCGGCCGCGCCCGCTGCGCCGCACTGCCCGCGGCACGCCGCGGCGGCCACGGCGTGGCGGCAAAGGTCGCCCCGCGAGAGACGGACCGCCACGCAGGGCAGGGCCCGCGCTGGCCGCGAGGCGCGGGGCCGCAGGCGCCTCGGGGGCGTTCCGTGCGGGCGTGGCCGCGCCCGCTGCGCCGTGGGTCGCCAGCGGCACGCGACACGGCTGGTTCTCCGTGGGCGGCAAGCGTGCCCTGATTCGGGGCCTCGCGGGCCGGGCCCCTGGGCCGCCAACCCGCGTCGCGACGGGGCCTTCTTTTCGCGGATGCCCCCCCCCCCGACCGCTTCCCCGAGTGTTGTCTCAGCAGCGAGCGAAGGGGGGAAATGACAAAGGGACGGGCCTTCTCAGAAGGCTCGGAAGTCCCCCGGCCTCTGAGAAGTTTTCTCCGCCTTCCCCGAAGACGCAGAAAACTTCTCAGAAGGCGCGAGGGCTCCCGAGAACTCCCGCCGCTTTCTGAGAAGGCCTTCTCCTTGTCAATTCCCCCCCTCGCTCGCCGCCGATTGTCGTCCCGCATTATTGTTTGGTGGCCGCGGGGTGCAAAAACTACCCCCCAGGGCTGAAATCGAGGAACGCCCGACAATTGAAGAAAACAAATCGTCGGAGGTATCAGTCCCGGCTCCGCGCCGCCCTATCTCTTTGTCGTGGGAAGCCAAAAGAAATAGACACCGCTCTTCCCCGAACCTAACCCGGGGTACGTTCTGACCAGAATCTCCAAGCGAATCCAGGCCAGGGCGACGATGGCCTCCCAGGGCGCCACGACAAGCGGCACAAATGATAGAAAGGTAGCGGCACCTTCGAGGCCCGAGAAAGCTAAAACGCAGGAATGGTTGCGGCATCGGTACATGCCTCTCCTCCTTCGGAATGAACTCCTGCAAGAACCTGATCGATGAGCAATAACAGCCAGATTCCCGTGCGGATTTCACGGACCATGGATCTGCACTGGACCCCCCCCCTGGCGCTCGACGGCGCCTGGGGGCAGCGCCAGACGGGGTCCAGCGGCGGTCCAAGCAATCCGCGCGGAGCTGCGAGGAATCACGCGTGCTTAAGCATCTGTTTGTTCGTCGATCCGCGGCTGGACGCCCCGGCGCGCTCATCCTGAAATCCTTTCCGCGATGAGTGCCCTCCTCTCCTCCTGCCCTCCGCGGCCGCACCCCCCCGCCACGTCTTCCTCTTGCAACCGCCCAATTCGCCTGCCGAGCGCCCCCGGCAACTCGAGCGCGCGAGCAGATTGCCCCTGCCGCGCCGCGACGGAAAACATGTTCTTGGCGGCGCGCACAAAGGGGGTGGAGGGAAGGGGGAGGGCCTCTTAGAAGGATGCTGCTTCTTAGAAGGCGCCGGCCTTACATCTATAGATACGGCCCGCGCCCTCTAAGAAGCAAGGGTGCTTCTAAGAAACCCCGCCCTCCCCCCACCCCCCTCTCGCGCGAGGCTGAAGACTGCCTCTGCCGCGCCGAAACGGAAAACATGTTCTTCGATCCCCGAAACTATGTCATCCGTGAGTGTGTCCCCTCTTTGTTCCTGTCCTTTGCGACCGCTCCTCCTCCCCGCGCGCCCCCTCTTGCAGCCGGACAATTCGTCGAGCGCCCCCGACAACTCGAACGCCCGTGCGCACTGCCTCTGCCGCGCCGCGGCGCGGAACAACTGTCCTTCGACCGCCCCCCGCCGTCGTCTCGTCTCCCCTGCTGCTCAAGTCGGGGAGGAGGAGACCTCGCGATAAACCGTGCCACGCCCTCGATCCCCCTCGAGAAACCGTGCTGCTGCACTCGTTTGTTCTCGGACCCCGCCACCCCGCCCCCGCCTTCTTCTTGTCGGACCAGGCCTTCTGCCAGTTCTCCAGCGCGGCCCCGCAGTCGAAGGCCGGCCCGTCGGCCGTGCTGCAGGCGGACCCCCGGTTCTCGCAGCACCACGCCTGGCTGGGCCCGGGAGGGGGCGACGCACTATTGTGCTGTGAGGAGGAAGAGGAGGAGGAAGAGGAGGAGGAGGAGGAGGAGGAGGAGGAGGAGGAGGAGGAGGAGGAGGAGGAGGAGGAGGAGGAGGGGGCGGCGCACAGCCTGGACTGCCATGTGCGCCGCGACGTGCGCCAGGAGTGCCCCCGGGCCGAGGCTCAAAGAGGCAAGGCCCAGGCCGTGCTGGAGGCGGCACCTCGGGCCAGAACCCCGATGCCCGTGGGTCCCCCTGTGCCCTGGGGGTGGGGCCCCGATCAGATGCCCCAGGGCCGAGGAGGGAGGGGGTGACGGGAGGGGGAGCAAGAGGACCAGCCTCTCTGCCTCTTCTCAACCACGCCGCTTCTCATATTCGTGGATGTTGGCCTCCAGGGGCCGCTTGCGGGGCCCAGAGCATCAAACATGGATCCCAGACGGAAAGCTGCCCCTGTGGGGAAGCGGTCAGGACCTCTGGGGCCGCGGATCTGAGAATCATATCGACGGATGCCTGGGGGTAGGAGGATGGAGGGGAAGGGATGGGTAGGAAGAGAGGTGGCGGGGGAGGGAGTGTGGGGGAGAGGAAAGACGAACAATGAGGAGGAGGGGGTGTGCAAAGGAAGGAGGAGAGGAGGAGGAGGAGGAAGGGAGGGGGAGGAATGAGGAGGAGGGAAAGAGAATGAGGGAGACAGGATGACGAGGATGGATGGGGAGAGGGAACATGCGAGGGCGGGGAGAAAGAAGAGGTGACATGCGGCCCTCGCTCTTGAGGGCTGTCTCCTGCTTGCATTCACTGCCTGTACGATTAATCGCTTCATAGCTCTCGAAGACAACGGCAATTCTGTGATCGACAACATCCGAGATACAATTAGTACTGCACCTCCTTGGACTAGTGGCGACAGCTGCACGCCTGACAGCGCTCCCTGTTGACGGCCGAGAAGCGATCACGGTCTGTGCACCCAACAAGGTGGCAACAACCCTATCAACTTACCGTTTTGTGAACCTGCCTTCCATCTGGGCGGCGGGTCTTCTTGGTGGAATAGAAACGCCTGCCACCACCCGACCACCCTCTGCCACGTAACACTTCTCGCTGGATCGCTTGTTCTCCCGTCCGCTTCTCTCTGTTGGCAGCGGCACCGCCAGGCAAAGAGGGATCGTCGGTCGAGAGCCTGCTTGTCGTACGACCATGACGCCTTCCAATCGGCGTAGTCAGCGTCGCAATCGTAACTTGGCGCTTGCGCGCTGCAGCGGGAAGCCGCGAGAGCAACCAAAACGGTGAACTTGGCTGACACCGTCATGCGCCTCCAATGCAAAGGACGGTGTCACAGGATCGCAGAACGTGGTCGCTTGGCAGCGTGGAGTCAATTCGAAATCCTTCCCCATACATTGTCCGAGCATGGAAGCAAGTCTTCACAAACCAAACTCCCTTCACCCTGCCCCTGCGATATTAAGCCCTCCTCGATCCATGAACGTCCTGTCGATTTGAAACCTTGGCGTACTTCGACTTCTACGGAATGCGGACGAAACGATACAGGGCAGAACAGGACACGATGCAAGCGCACGCGCCCAACACAAGTCGCTCGTGCACGCAAGACGGTGACACTGGAAGGGTGCAATCCACGGCATGCTCATCTTCCCCGTCCTCTGCCCCGGGCGGGGCCTCGGAACCCTGACGCTGCTCCGTCGCAGTGGCCGCGCCGCGAGGCGCGCACGCTGCGCCGAACACAAAATGGCTGAAGGGGGAGAGCGGCGGGGAGGAGGGGTGGGGAAGAGAGCACGAGGATGGCGCCCATGCGCCGTACCATGTTTGGATTCCCTCCATGCCCGGCCCCAACGCTCCACGGTGCATAGCGGTACGGTGCGCACAAGCCGTCCGCGGAAAGCGGGGAAGGGGAGAATCCAGGGACAACGCCAGCGTGAGAATCGCTGCGCGGCGCGTTGCGGCGGAGGGATCAAGCCGAACGCTTCGGATGGTAAAAGCTCGGTGGGCGGACGCTGCTGTCCAATATTCCTGCACGGCCACCTGGCGTGCGACGTTACGGCCTCGGCAGAATTGCATGGACCTGTTGTGTTTGATGGCGCGGCCCTATACAGGGGGTTGAAGTATGAATGGTATGCCAACCAGCACTGGCCAGCGCGAGCCCCCACGGGCGTGTTTCTAGCAACCCGCGTGGTGCTACCAATGTGGAACAGCAACAATGATGCAACCGCCTGGGGCAACCCACGCAGGCGCAAGATGAGCCATCGATTTTATACTGTACACGATGCGTTGTGCGATCAACGGTATGTAAAATGGGTTGTGCAATATATGTGGTGCAACCTGGTCAATGCATTGCGCAGCCGGGAAAATTATAACAAAATCAACAAAACGACCATCGTGAATGATCTGCAGACGGCAACGCCCAAGGAGGATCATTAAGTGATCTTCGCCTTTCAATGTTGGCCGCGCGCGCAGGCGTGCACCATGGGCCAAGTCATTGATATGCCACACTTTGGCTTGCGCGCACAGTGGCAACATTGGGAGGCGGACGCCACTTAATGCCCGGGTGCTCTTCCAAGTTCGTCCTTCGCAGGGCCGCTGGCGCGGGAGGTTCCACGTTCTGCCTTGCGGTTTCGCTCCCACCAGCCGGGTGGCTAAAATGCAGCGCGCAATGCCGACGACGCTATTCCGTAACATTGGCAGGCGGATGTCACTTGATGCGACGGGCCCCGCCTGGTCGGATTCTATATACTTTCGGCTCCCATCCCTGTGCCACTCTTGTTTTATTTTTTCGCGGGGATTGGGTTTCCGCGCGGTCCTTTCGTCTTTTACATGCCGCGCTGTGGGTCCTGTGGACGTGTGAGACTTCTGCCCTTGCGGGATTTGTGAGACTCGTGGGACCTGCGAGACACGCGGGACCTGGGCGACTTGCGGGATCGGTTGGTTTTGTGGGACCTGTGGGACCTGTGGGACCTGTGGGACCTGTGGGACCTGTGCGACCAGCGAAACTTGTGGGAGCTGTGGGGCCTGTAAGACCTGTGGGACCTGCGCAAAACGTCGGCCTTGTTAGGACCTGCCAGAGACCTGCGGGCCTCGCGGGATCTGTAGAGCTTGTGGGGCCTGCGGGGCCCGTGCGACTCGTGGCACCCGTGGGACCTGTGGGACCTGCGGGGCCTGCGAATCCCGTGGGACCTGCGAGACGTCTGGGGCCTGTGAAATTTGTGCGACCTGTGAGGCGGGGGGGACCTGTGGGACTGACGAGACCAATGGGGCCTACAAAACATTGTCCAACGAACCGCGTTGACGATCCCGCGGGGGGGAGGGTTCTATTATGTAAATTCACAGGCGGGGCGCAGTTTAGGCTGCCCGGCAATCCCACTCAACGATCGGGCGGGCACGGGCTTAGTGCGTGAATTCATGCACAGAACGCGCTTCGCGTAGAGTGGCGCGCCCCGGCGCGCCCACTTTATGATTTGTTTTGTTTGGCTGACCGCGTTTGGTGCGTGCACAAATCAGACGGGAAGCGCCCGTCGCGAAGTGGGAACTGCTTTTTTACCAGGAAATATTTTCTTTACTTCGAACAATTCCACTTTGCGATTGGCGCTCCCCGTCCTATTTTCACGCGCGGAGCGCGGGGGGGGGGGGGGGGGGGGGCGCATCGCAAAGTGGGCGCGCCGGGGCGCGCCACTTTACGCGAAGTGCGTCCCGAGTGTGATTTTTAACGCTACACCTGCCACCGCCCGATCGCCAAGTCGGGCCCCAGGGCAGTGAGAAGCGCGCCCCGTAGATGCATTTACGCAGTGAGCCTGAACCTGCCCGCGTCCAACCGTTAATCGGGAGCGGCCAAGAGGGGGGTGTCCAAGAGGGGGGGGGGGGGTGGAAATCATGACCGGCGGCATGTGCGCGGCCCAGCGGGGGGCCTGGGACACAACGAAATAAGAAGAGGCGCCATGAAATCTGCGGAGATATCATGGCCCGCGCCATGATATTCCGCCCCCCCCCCCCCTAGTCATCACCCCCCCTCTTTTCCGCTCCCGATCCCACCTTCTGCCTTGCACGCCCGGCACAAGCCCGAGTTAAGTCGTTCCGCCAGACATCGACAAGTTGCCGCACAAGCTCTCCCGCATGCGCCAACACGGCCTCCGGCAGACCGCGCGGCCGACGCCAGACTCCGACGGGCCCTTCTCCACGCTGCACTCGACGCCGACCACGACGGGCGGGCCCTGGGCCCCTGGGCCCCTGGGCCCAGCACGCCGCCGTTGTGGCAGGGGAAGCGGCGGGCGACGACGACGACGACGACGACCGCGGCGACGACGACGACGACGACGACGACGACCGCGACGACGGCGAAGACGACGGCGACCGCGGCGAAGACGGCGACCACGGCGGCCACGACGAAGACGACGCGCTTTCGCGCCACATCGCCGGCCACTGCTTAGCTCTCGCTCCTCCGCCGAGACATTGTCAGCATCCCCGCTCGCCTCTTCCTTCTAGTCTTCCCGCACCTCCTCCCTCATCGTTTTCCCCCCCCCCCTGCACATCTTCGCGTTTTTTCCTTCGCGCCCCCCCCCCTCTGGCCTCCCGGGGGGGGCCGCGACAGACCGCGGCGGCCGCCCGGGCATTATTTTACGCATCAGGGGCCGCCCGCTTCCCATTCCATCTGCCCGAACGGCAGAGGTAGACTACGCAATTTGGCAATTGCGGCCACCGCGATTGGAACGCGCCCAAACAGGTTCGACACCCGCGCGGCCGGGAAAAAAAATACAACACAATCAACAAGACGATCATCGCGAATGACCTGCAGACGGCAACGCCCAAACAAGACCATTAAGTGATATCCGCCTTTCAACGATGGCCGCGCGCGCGCAGGCGCGCACCATTGGCCCGGCCATTGATGCGCCGCTTTTTGACATGCGCGCCCAATGGCAACATCGGGACGCGGGCGCCGCTTAATGCCCGGGTGCTCTTCCAAGTTCGTCCTTCGCAGGGCCGCTGGCGCGGCGGCCCCGCGTTCTGCCATGCGGTTTCGCCCCCGCCAATCGGGCGGCTAACGTGCAGCGCGCAATGTCGACGATGCGTTTTCCGTAACATTGGCAGGCGGATGTTACTTGGCACGACGGGCCCCGCCCGGTCCGATTCGACATAGTTTCGGCTTCCATCCCTGTGCCATTTTTGTCATAAACTTTTTCCACGGGGATGCATGCGCGCTGCAATTGCTAGAAATGAATTGACAAATTCCACGCCCTTGCAAACGTCCCACCCATCTACCCGAGACTTGGTTTGCAAAACCCACGCGGCGGCGATTGCGATGAGTGCTTGGCGTTGACTGGTGGATTTCTGCGGCCGCGCTACCCCGCGCATGCTCGCGCGAACCAGCGCCAACTAGATTGGCGCGGCCGAAGAGGCCGCGGTGGCGCTAACCGCCGGGCACTTCCCAGCGGGCACCTTAGCGCGCGTCGGTAATTTGGGCGGGCGCGGTATCATGGCGACCCCGACAAGGGTGGGCGCGATTCTGAGATTAGCGATGGTGGCGACGATGGTGGCGATGACGACGGCGTGGCCAACGAGGGCGCCGACGTTGATCACGCCCGCCTGCAAAGATGACGATGTCCTCGCGTGGCCGATGAGAATTTAACGAAATTTCGGCACGCGCGCGCGGCCGACGCGCGCGAGCGGCCGCGGATCGGCCCCCCCCCCCCCCAGCGCGCGCGCAAAGGCGACCGAATGAACTCGACATGCGGCGCGTGAGGCCCGCTTGGCATAATGCGATGAACGTTGGGGAACGGGTGATTTCCTGAAGTATCCGCAGAACCGCGAGCGCAACATTTGCACTGAAAACTGATGTTGTAACACCATGTCTTAATTAATATGCGTTCGGGGCACTCGTCTCTGCAATCCTTGCGACACCAAAATATGTTGCGCGATCTCGGCACGCGCGGGCGACGACGCGCGCGCGCACTCCGCCCCATCTTTCGCAAGGGGTTCTGGCGACGGCACGCGCGCCAGGACGCTCGAAATATTTCGACGCGCGCGCTTGAGAGGCCCGTTTGCTGTCATTGAAAGACCGTGGTAAACCTATGGTTTTCTAACGTGGTTGCAATAGCGCGGGCGCGGGCTTTCGTTGGCGCGCTCGTCGCCGATCCATGTGTTTGTACCTGTTTTCGTGACTCTCGTTTTTGGAATCCGCACGGGGCCTGAGTTACCTAACAGCTTGTTCTGATAGGTTTCTAATGGTGTCAAAAGAGAGCAGCAGATGACTCCACAGGGGGGTCTGGGCGGGTGCCGGACAGGGTGCCGCAAAGGTCGTTTTAAGCCAACAGTCGCACACTTCGTGCTCTTCGACCTCCCAGAACTCCATTCCCGGGCCACATTCTGAATGCCCAGAGCCAACTGTAGGCCACTTCGTGCTCTTCGACTTCCCAGAACTCCATTCCCGGGCCACATTTTGAATGCCCGGAGCCAACTGTAGGCCACTTCGTGTTCTTCGATTTCCCAGAACTCCATTCCCGGGCCACATTTTGGATGCCCGGAGCCAACTGTAGGCCACTTCGTGCTCTTCGACTTCCCAGAACTCCATTCCCGGGCCACATTTTGGATGCCCGGAGCCAACTGTAGGCCACTTCGTGCTCTTCGAGTTCCCAGAACTCCATTCCCGGGCCACATTTTGAATGCCCGGAGCCAACTGTAGGCCACTTCGTGTTCTTCAAGTTCCCAGAACTTATTCCTGGGCATGATTTTGAATGCCTGGAGCCAACTGTAGGCCACTTCGTGTTCTTTTAGTTCCCAGAGCTCCATTCCTGGGCCACATTTTGAATGCTGAGGCAGGCTGATGCTGCGGCCGAGGCAGGCTGAGGCTGAGGCAGGCTGAGGCTGAGGCCGAGGCTGAAGGCAGACTGAGGCTGAGGCTGAAGCAGACTGAGGCTGAGGCTGAGGCAGGCTGAGGCTGAGGCTGAGGCAGGCTGATGCTGAGGCAGGCTGAGGCTGAGGCTGAGGCTGATGCAGGCTGAGGCTGAGGCAGGCTGAGGCTGAGGCCGAGGCTGAAGGCAGACTGAGGCTGAGGCTGAAGCAGGCTGAGGCTGAGGCTGAGGCAGGCTGAGGCTGAGGCAGGCTGAGGCTGAGGCTGAGGCAGGCTGAGGCTGAGGCTGTGACTGCGACTGCCGTTGCCGCTGCGACTGTCATCGCGAATGCGACTACGACTGCGAGAACAGCAGAATTCTACAACTGGATTTTCATCTGAATCTTAAGGGGAATGCTTTCAGATATGCTTCTACACATCGCTGTTAGGTTGCTTTGCCGGGATAATTTTTTGTTTGCGCGATGTCTGCACACGCGCGCGGCGACGCGCGCGCGCTTCGTCGCACTTTCTGTTGCAGAGGATGGGGTTGGGGGGGATCGGGCTCGGGCCTGCCGGGGATTGTGCGAATGCCTGTTTGGGATGGGCGACGGGGCGGATTCACTGCGACAGGGTTCGCCGTCAAGTCTGGGAAGGTGGGTAGATCTTGAATGCGCATGATAAGAACCACAATGTTGAATGACTTGGGATTGTCAACTCCACTGCCCGCGCAATCACCCCGCCCGCCCATTCGCAACTTGGCTGCAAAGAGCCACGCGGCGGCGATTGCGATTAGTGCTCGGCGTTTGCTGGTGCGTCTCTGCGGCCGCGCAACCCCGCGCATGCTCGCGCGAACCGCTGCCAGCTAGGTCGGCGCGACCGACGCGGCCGCGGTGAGTGGCGCTGGCCGCCGGGGACTTCCTCGCGCACTTCGTTGCGAGCCGGCGCCTTGGACGGGCGCGGTTTCGCGCCGACGTCGGCGACGGTGGACGCGATGATGGTAGTGGCGACGCTGGCGACGAAGATGAAGATGACGATGTCCTCGCGTCGGCGATGAAGGCATTAGATGGAGCTCCACAAGCGCGGCCGACGCGCGCGAATGGCCCGCATAATATTATTCGAACGGGTTCGCGCTCCAGCCCCCCCCCCCCCAGCGCGCGCGCAAATGCGTCCGAACGAATCCAACATGCGGCGTGAGGGGCCTGTCCACTCGAATTGTTTGATGACGGCGCTGAGGCACTGATGGTTTTCTTAAGACGTCGCAAGAAGACGCGCGCAAAGATCATCTACGAAAACTGATGGCCGATGCACTCGGGACACACGATTCCACAATCCTCAGAACACCTAAACGGTTTCGGCATCCGCTCGACGCGACGCGAATGCGCCGTCGTTTTTGGCGCGCGCGCGCGCAAGGGCCCGGCGCGCTCGCGCGAGTCCAACGCGCGCGCGAGGCACGGTCGGCAGCATCTGATGACAACAACAAAAAAAACAATGGTTTCCTGGAGAATCGGCCCGAGCGCAAGCGCAAGCGTTGCCTTGGAACTCCACTCGCGAAAGCATTTCAAACATGCTTTCAGGGCGATCGATGTTGGCACCCTTGCGAAGCCGGAGGTTCTCGATGGATTTCGGCGCTCGCGCGACGACGCGCGCGCGCACTTCGCCCGCCCGTCGCAAAGGGCCCTCGCAAACAAAATTTGCGCGAGCGCGAGCGCGGACAAAATGTTTGAGGGGCGACGGGGGGCGGTCGATGAAGGGCCGCGCGGGGCGGTGCGGATTCATGCACAAGAGCGGCGAGCACTCGGAGTCGCCGTCCTGTCCAGGGGGGAGACCCTGATGCGCGTCTAGAAGGCGAGCTCGCCCTGCCGCGCTTGAACTCGCCAGCTCCACTGCCCGCGCAAAAATTCACCCGCCCACCCGCAACTTGGCATGCAAAACCCACGCGGCAGCGAGGGCGATGACTGCTCGGCGCTGACTGGCGGATCACTGCGGCCACGCTTGCGCGCGGGGGCTCGCGCGCAGAGGGGCCGGCTAGTCTGGCGCGACCCACGCGGGCGCGGCGGCTCCGACCGTCGGGGGCCCCCCAACGCGTTGAGCGACGGCGCCGATGTCTATCGCGCCGCTGGCGGCGATGGCGCCCGCGCGTCGGTTCGACGCGCGCGCGCGGCCGGCGGGCGGGAGGAGTGGCCCGCGTGGATTAATCGACGCGGATTGCGCCCCCCCCCCCCCCCGCACCGCCCCCAGCGCGCGCAGAGGCGCTCGGGCGATTCCGACGCGCGGCGCGAGGGGCCCGCGCGGCCCCACTTGATGAAAAAGATTGCAGCCCCGATAACCTTCTTAAGAATTCGCAAGACCGCGCGCGCAGGTCTGTTTTGTCGCTGCCCGTTTTGGTCGTCGCGAGAAAATTGCCGGGGAAACCGCGCTGCGCAACCGCTTGTTTGACCCAAATTTTTCGGGGCGCGCGATGTCTGAGGCAGGGGCGGCGATTCATTCCGGCATGCGCGCGCGACGGCGCCTGCGCGTGCACTTCTCACCGTGTGTCTGCGAACTGGTGGTTGGTGTGGACCTCTGGCGCGCGGGGGGCGACGCGCGGCGGGGTGCCGGGGGCCTCTCGGGGGCGGGGCTCTGGCGCGAGACAGGGGCTGGCGAAGCCACAACTGCGGCCGAGAGGGGCTGGCCTCAAGGAAATCGCCCAGGAGCGGCCAGCGCGCAGCTATCTTGTCGTCCTTGTCGCGCTTAAGGCGGTTGCCCCGATCGAAGCGGCGCAGCTCGCGCTGCGCCGCCGCGCTGGGTTGCCAGCCGTCCGCGGCCGAGGCGGGGCAGGCTTTGCCCGGCCCGAAGGGGGGGGCGAAACGCGCTGGCCGCGCATCTTGCAGAGCGGCAGTGTGCCACCCACCTCGGCCTCGGGCCGACGGGCGAGCTCGCGCCCCCCTGCGTCGCGGGGCGCGGCGCCCAGCGCAGCCCGTTCAAGGTGGGCCGGGATATCGCTGGGCCTCGAATCCTCGGAGCCCACGGTGCTACCTGGAGGGCCCGACCCGGGCGCGACCATGCGCGATCTGACAGGCAAGCACGCGCCCTCTGCGCAGGCGCCGAAAGTCTTCCCACTCGCCCCGAGGTGCTGGCCCCGACTCGAGCACGCAGGCGGCGGCGTGCAAAAAAATCTCGACCCCGAAACCCTGGCCCTCAAGGCCGGCCGCAGCAGGACCACGCAAAAAAGCGCCGTCAACGCGCAAGCTCAGCGGCCCGGTCGGCTTGATCGCTTGGCCAGGCGCGCCAAGCGGGCTCGGGCAAGGGCGGGGGCGGGCCGCCCGCGTGGCCAGGCCTCTGCAGGCCTCCTCCTGGCGCGAGAGCCCCTGCCAGATGCCCCCGAACTAGAATGTTTCTCCTGCCCTGGTCATTGCGCCAGCAGCGCGCTGAGGTGGCGGTGCTGGTGCCGGCGCCCGGGCGTCGTCTGATTCTCGAAATTCGACCAGTAGTGTCGAGAATAGCGGGGTGCGCATTGGCTCCGCGAGCGCGGCTTCCCCCGGGGGGGCTCGTCGACTGGCCCCTTCGTCTCCGCGTCCAGAACAAGGTCGCAGCGCCGCGCGCCCATCGCGTCGGGCGCGATGACTTGGATCCAACGCGGCAGTGCTGCGCCTGAGAGACAAAGATTTTACTTCCTAACTTCTGTCCGCCGCTGAGGCCCTGATCCTGGCGCCCCGGGACTTTGCGCTCTCTGGTTTGGGCGCGCGCGCTGTTGGGCATGGGCGACTAGATGTCGCGAGGCGCCCCTCAGTGGCGCGACTGACTCGACTCTGCGCGGCGACCCTGCGCCTGGCGAACCAAGACTTCGCGCCGGGGCCCCGGCGTTCGGGCGCGCGCGCGCAGGATGGGCGCGCGCAGACGCGCGTCGCGTCGCGCCCCCATTGCGCCCCTCTAGACTTCGATCCTGCGCGGCGACCCTGGGCAAACCGCGACTCTGCGCTCTACGCCTGGGATGGCGGGGCGGCGTTAAACCTGGCGCGCCGGGACTTCCAAGCGTGCGCCGCGCAATCGAATTTGCTTCGTTACCCCCGAATCCACGTTCCCAAGTTCCCAGTTGTTACCAATAGATTCTTGACGACCTCGCGCCCGCGCCACGGGGGGATCTCGGCGCCGACGCGCTCGCCGATGAAACGCCTCCCCGACTAAATGAGCTCAATAATACGTCCAGGCATCCAATCTCCGACGATCGCATCGCGCGCTTCGGGTCGCAGCGATGCGCGGAGTCGCCCTTCCCCGATGCGTTCGACAATATCCCCCGCAAAGGCGCGAACGCGGGCGGAGAGTACGCTCGCGTTTTCTCGACGACTTCGGCCCCCAAGAAAAATGACTGCAGCTCCGGGGTCTGGAGGGTCACCGCTGGGCAGGGAAGTCGCGCCACACTCGCTCACTAGCTCGACCCCTGCCACTCCCTATCCGCCCCGTCCGTGAGCGCATGGAAAAATGCGCTGCTTGTGCTCGGCGCGCTCGGTGTGGGCGGCGCGCGGTCCCCATGAAATATCTGCATCGGGTGATCGTTGCGCTGCCGCGCGGCACTTCAGTCGCAAGAGCACTGCTTCGGACGATGGGGCCTGATCGCTATCAATATATCGAGATGCGCATTGGAAAGAAGGAAGTGGATCGCGCGCCATTGCCTTCCCGCAAGGGCACTCGCGAATCCCACCCCGTTCGGGCATGTTTGAATATTTGTGATGTGTGGCCTCATTTGGGGAATGTAGGAAGCGCGTGCTGGGCCATGAGGTCCGAGAAGAACGCGATGCCTTGAACGCGTCAATGCAAGTTTCGGCCCAAACATCACTCGCGCAACACATGCAGGTTCCTACTTCGATGGGTGCATCCGAATTTCTCGGGGCACTGAATTCCAAAACGAATGCTGGGGCAAGCCGGCGTAAACTGAAAATGTGGCAGACGTGGGTAGGGCCGCCATAGATCTGCGCCCGGCTGCCTGCCGCCCCCCCCCACCCCCCGTCGGTCTGCAAGCGCTGGGGCACCGCGCGCTAAAAAAACAATCAAGCAAGAATGGTATCGCAACGCATCTGTCGGCCCAGGCAACAGGCAAGGCACCGTCAGCGCGGCGCAGCAAGGATTCTGCTTCCCATGCCAAATAGGTAGACGCATCAGTATGGAATCCGCAGTTAAATGTGCGTTCCTCAACCTTGCACATCGAAAGACAACCGTCGGCCCCGAAGTGGAGGTTGTTGCAGCGCGAGCCACGTGAGCAAGTCACGAATCCCATGACGAACTCGGCCTGCGTCTTGCAGCGCCCGGCAAACATTAACGCGTGAAGCAAGAGTAAAGCGTGAGAGGCAAGCCGGCCGGCCGCTCAAAACGAGGCGGAGAGATGGATGTTGAAGTCGGGAAATGCGAGCTGGAGCTGGCGGATCTCATGATGAGCCCCGTCTAACCGACCACGCATCGCACATGCCAGCCCAATCTCTTGTTGGACCAGCACACGAGATCGTAGGAGGGGGATATCAGATTAAAAAAGGCGTCGCCCATATTTCGTCGCGCCGCTGTCAAGCATGCTGAATAAGGGAGCTGGCCCTGACGTTCAATGTTCTCGACGGTACAGTAATTGCACAGAAGCGAGTCACATCCGCATCTACACCGCGACACAGCAAAGAGAGGCGCCTGATGCTTCGTGTGTTTGGGGTCGCCATGAGGGTCCTCAGTCCGCGTGCGATCCAACTTTGCGTCGAACTATTTCTGCTGCTTCCCCTCGCGCCACTGAACGGCGTCCGCCCGCGAAGCACCGTAGTCCCGTAATGTGCCGACGGCCGCAGTTCGCGCCAGTTTTCTATGTCGGAGCTTAAGCCAGCGCGCTGACGGCCGAATGCGCTGAGCCATGCACTGTGGCGTAGCCTCGACAGCCGCATCGTGAACAACGGCTTCAACTTCATCAGATTTCAGTGGGTGCTGTAGAAAAGCGCCGGCCCTGGCGACCAGAGTGCGCCCGTGGATAGCCGCGGAGTCAAGATACCAACCATCCGACGAGGAAGAGCACGCCAGGGTGTCGCCGTCCAAATGCTAAAGCAAATTCGCAGACTTCAGGCTGGGCCGACTCTCTGACAACGGAAACGCATGTGAACATACATCTTTGAGTCAATGATGTAGTTAACGGCGTGGTCAATCATTTCATTCAGATTCCGTAGTCGCCAATGCACCGAATGATCAATATCTGGGATGGTTTCCGCCTTTTCGCCAAGATGACAAAGATCCCATGCGACGGTCGGTTGGGAACAGCTCAAGGTTCGGCTGACAATTTGTGACACCCCGAACCAAAGGCCCACAATGTGTGTCAGTTGCGAATATCATAGACATGTTTGGTGAAATCACTGCAGGAATGCCATAACCGTGGCTGAACGCAATGTTCCCCGACGAATGCTCATCTAATTTGCAGCGTTTCGGTTCCGAAGGCGCCGGGCCCGGGCTATGGTTCGAGGCATATAGAAGCGTGAAGAAGTTCCCTTTTGAGCAGACGGTGGCTTCGAAGCTCGGGCGCACCCCCATCCACTCGGCCAATGAAGCACAGCTGCCCCGCACCTCGCGCCTGCTTTCAAACGCAGATTCTCGCCGATAGTATCTCCACGCGCCGCTGATTCGCTAGCTCGCGACTCCAGCAGTTACCTCACGCTGCCGCTCAAGAAAACAACCTTGAGGCGTTTCGCGCGCACCTCAGGTGTCCTATGGTAAAACAATTATTCGGGGTCCACGCCCGCCAAAATTAATATTGTTTCTGGTGGAGACTCAATAAGCATATCTGTTCGCAGCGTGAACTCAAACGTAATGTTGGACTTGAGTAGAACTTCTGAATGTCCCCATAGGAACTCACTAGAACTACGTGCTTCCTGTAAGAACACAGCAGTACGAGCCTGTGCCAATCCGGACCCAATCGAAAAAATAATTGCTCCTAATCGTGCCTCCATGTAAATACTGCTTGCGTGTGGAAATCAATCGAAGACGTTGTTCCAAATAGTAGCTCAATACCTATATTCGCTCGCTGCTATAGCACTGCAGAAGTACCGATTTGCAATAGGAGCCCGATGGGCATAGTTGATTGCAGGTCGAATGAAACAGAACCGTCACACTCGAACAACCTTATATCGGAACGGCGCGCTGGACGCAAACACCGAGGCCGGATCCGAACCCTTACCCCATTACATGATGGATGTGTGATAATCCACCCTGTTCGTGGTACGAGCAGTAGTAGTGGAAAGTAGTAGTAGTAGTAGCAGCAGCAGCAGCAGCAGCAGTAGTAGTAGTAGTAGTAGTAGGAGTAGTAGTAGTAGTAGTAGTAGTAGTAGTCGTAGTCGTAGTCGTAGTCGTAGTCGTAGTAGTAGTAGTAGTAGTAGTAGTAGTAGTAGTAGTAGTAGTAGTAGTAGTAGTAGTGGTAGTAGTACTTGTAGTAAAAGTAGTAGTAGGATTTATTGTCGATAGTGAAGTAGTAGTAGCAGTAGTCCTAGTAGTAGTCGACCTAGTAGTAGTAATCGTAGTAGTAGTAGTAGTAGTAGTAGTAGTAGTAGTAGTAGTGGTAGTAGTAGTACAGTAGTAGTAAAGGAAGTAGTAGTAGTGGTGGTAATACTAGTAGTGCGCGTCGTTGTGATAGTGGTAGTAGTAGTAGCAGTAGCAGTGATGTAGTAGTAGAAATAAGAATAGTAGAAGTAGTAATAGTTGTAGTAGTAGTAGTAATCGTAATAAACAAATGGTAACCATAAGGATGAAATGCTTGTCGTAGTGGTAATCGTAATGATGAATAATACTAGTCAGAGTGGCCGTAGTAGTAATAACAATAAAGTAATAGTATCATAAGTAGTATTAGTAGTAGTAGTAGTAGTAAAAGAAATACTGACACTGATGGTCGTAGCAGCAGTAGTAGCATCAGTAGTAGTAGTAGTAGTAGTAATATGAGTAAGTCGTCATAGGAGTAGGAAAAATAGTAGTAGTAGTAGTAGTAGTAGTAGTACTAGCAATGATAGTAGCCATAGTAGTAGGTGCCGTTGTAGTTGTAGTTGTAGTAGTAGTAGTAGTAGTAGTAGTAGTCGTAGTAGTAGTAATAGTACTAGTAGTAGTAGTAGTAGTGGTAGTGGTAGTAGTAGTAGTCGTAGTAGTAGTGGTGGTGGTGGTAGTACCCGCTATCGTAACCATAGGAATCGTAGGAGTCACGGCCGACGTAGAAGTAGTAGTAATAGTGGTAGTAGTACTCATAGTAGTCGTAGTAATAGTAGAGGTAATTAAACTAGTAGCGGTACGAATTGTAGTAGTGGTAGTAGTGGTAGCAGCAGTAGTAGTAGTAGTAGTAGTAGTAGTAGTAGCAGTAGTAGTAGTAGTAGTCGTAGTAGTAGTAGTAGTAGAAATAATAGTAGTGGCAGTAGTGATAGTAGTAGCAGTAGTAATCGTAGTAGTAGCCGTAGTAGTAGTAGTAGTAGTAGTAGTAGTAGTAGTAAAAGCAGGAGTAGTAGTAGTAGTAGTAGTAGTCGTAGAAGCAGTGGTAGTAGTAGTAGTCGTAGTAGTAGTAGTAGTAGTAGTATCAGCAATAACAGAAATAGTAGTAGTAGTAGTAATAATAATGTTCGTAGTAGTAGTAGTAGTAGTAGCAGTCGTAGTAGTAATAGTAGTAGTAGTAGTAGTAGTAGCAGTCGTAGTAGTAGTAGTAGTGAACGTAGTAGTAGTAGTAGTAAAAGTAGTAGTAGTAGTAGTAGTAGTAGTAGTAGCAACAGTGGAAATACTATTAGTAGTAGTCGTCGTCGTGGTAGTAGTCGCAGTAGTGGTAGTAGCAGGTAGTGGTAGTAGCAGTAGTAGTAGTAGTAGGAGTCGTTTTCGTAGTAGTCGTCGTATTACCGTCGTAGTCCTAGTGGTCGTGGTCGTAATCATTATCGTAATCGCAACAATCTAAGTATAGGTAGTCGAAATACTCGTAGTTGTAGTATTAGTCGTCGTAGTAGTCGTCGTCATGGAAATGGTAGTGGTAGTGATAGTGGTAATAGTGGTAGTAGTAGTAGTAGTAGTAGTAGTCGTCGTCGTTGTACCAGTAGTACAAACAGTACCTGTAGTAGTAGTAGTAGTAGTAGTAGGTATAGTAGTAGTAGTAGTAGTAGTAGTAGTAGTAGTAGTAGTAGTAGTAGTAGTAGTAGTAGTAGTAGTAGTAGTAGTAGTACTAGTAGTAGTAGTAGTAGTAGTAGTAGTAGTAGTAGTAGTAGTAGTAGTAGTAGTAGTAGTAGTAGGTAGCAGTAGTAGGTGTAGACATGTTTAAGCATATTCACAGTTGTACTCGTAGTACCAGCTGCAGAAACGCGTCCCATTGGTTCGTTTCGAATGTTGACGCAATAGTGCGTCTTCTTGGTCTGTTTCAAATCTTGACGCCCCGCTCGATGTTTCGCCACACGCGAACAATCAAGCGCGTCCTGTCGAACGGTCGCGTGCCAGAGAGGGCCTGCAGGAGGAGGAACACAAGGAGGCCCACCCTCCCAACATGGCCACGACCATGAGGAACCGCGAGGCCGTGTGGCCAGCACTGGGCCACGCCAATCTCGGAGGCTGTTTCCCCAACGGGGCCAAAAGCGGCCAGGCCAGAGCAAGAAAGTATGACCATCACCATCGAGCGGCTCCGAAACCAATGGAGACTGCCAAGGGCCATCGCATCCACGGCATGATCGGCAACTCGTATATACCCCATCCACGGAGCCACCGTCTAAACGAACTGGCAATAACCAGACCTATGGACCAGCACCGCGAATTCTGGATGGGTTCCCAAAGGGCATCATCTTCTGTACGAAAAAAACCTCTCCCTCGAAAGGACCGGGCATGACAGAATTGTGGGACGCACAGAGACATACTAGTACTATACGTCTGCCTTGGAGGCGCGAAGCCGAGCCGAACATATAGTACACCAACCTTGTAGTAGATCGTTTCCAAAGCGGTGTGGCCACGACGCATATACTATAAGATTTCTCGATGGGCGCGTCGCCCCTGTGGGGGCGACGCACACATAGTATACGGCGACGCACACATAGTTTAAGTAGGTTGGGGTGACGCCGAAGTTACCCCTCCCATGGACTACGACATCTCCAAAAAAAAACACTGCGTGCAGCCGCTCCAACGCGCCTTCGGGCGGTATTGGTCAACTGCTGCTCAGGACGACCGCTTTGCAATTCGCACAACCGCTGTTGGCTGCGACTCCCGGGCTCACAGGAAGTCCAGGGCCAGGGACAACATGCAAAGAAATACCTGCGCACGCAGACGAAGCGCGGGTTCGTCCTTCAGCCTTCCCCCCCGTCCTCGATGTGCGAACACGTTTTTGCAGCTGTCGGCCGAACTTCCATGGTCGCCGTCGCTTGCATTTGTGCAGGCTGGGGCCTCTGGGTGCACTGCAGAACGTCGTGGGCCACAATATGCCGCTGGGCTGCACTGGCACCCGTCGAGCAATTAGCCGCGTCCCCACCGCAGCGCGCAGCAGCCAGGCTGCTTCTCCAGCCTCTGTGCCCTCTGGGCCTCTAGCGACAGCCGCCTCTGGGGGAACCACAAAGCACACACACATAATATATATATGTATATACATATACATATAAACATATGTGTGCCGCTACTCCCCGGACCTTTCCTGGGGTTCGTTCTGACCAGAATTTCAAGGATAATCCCGCCGTGGCGATGAGGGCTCTCCAGAACAAGGACCGGTATCGGCATCTCTCCCTCCCCTGAGCCTCTCGAAGTTCAGCATCTGCTGCCTCAACCTCGCTTCGGTGTCCTGCTCGGCCTTCTGGACGGCCCCGCGCAACTGCTCGGCCTCCGCGCGGAGCCGGTAGAGCTCCTGCTCCGACTCGTGCGCCTGCGCGTCCCGCTCCTCCATGCGCCGGCGGAGCTGCCTGCACTGCAGCTCGGAGGTCTCCACCTGAGCGACGAGAAAAGCGTGGGGCATATATGATCCAGGGTCGAGGGCCCACGGGCCCCCCCCCCCCCAGATGGTATGGTCCCAGGATTCCTCGGGCCCCCCCCCCCTCCCCAGATGGTATGGTCCCAGAGACGACGACGACGACGACGACGACGACGACGACGACGACGACGACGACGACGACGACGACGACGACGACGACGACGACGACGTGGCGACCTTATGCGGTGGCCTATGCGGGCCTCCAGCGCGGCACGGCGCGTGGCAACCAAGGCACTCCTGCGCCACCTTACGCGGGCAGCCGGCGCGCGAATGTCCGCGCAGTCGATCCCGCTTCCTGCCGTTGCTCCACCTGGACCTCCAGCTCCCCCAATCTGCGGGCGTCCTCCATCCGCTTGCAGGATTCTTCCTCCAACGCACGCGCCAAGTTCCGCCTCTCCGCGTCCGCGCGGCCCCGGGCCTCGTCCATCAGCCGCACCTGTTCGACGTCCTGCTTCCGCAACCGCTCCGCCTCGCCCGTCAGCACCTCCTGGCGCCGCCTCGCCTCGCCACGCACGCCGTCCAGCTGCAGCTCCAGCTGGCCCTTCTCCTCGCCCGACGCCGCCAGGGCGCCCTTCAGCGACTCCAGCCCCTTCCGCATGGCGTCGAGCTCGCCGCGCAAGCACGCCTCGTGGTTCTGGCGTGGGGGAGCATAAGGATATACCGATACCGCTACGTCACCGGACCTCTCACGGTGCGCCTTGTGACCAGGACTTCGATCGAGGAGAGCCCAGCCTTGGCGAAGAGGGCCTCCTGGGAGGCCCAACAATGCCGAAACGAGGGCCCCACCAACACCAACACGAGGAGCACCAGGCCGTGGCGACGAGGGCTCCCGAGGTCGAGCGGCGGCATCGGCTCCTTCTCCTGCCCCCGATGGTGCTTCCGCAGCTGCTCGCCCAGCTCCGTCTCGCGCCGGCGCGCGGCGTCGAGGTCCGCCACGGCCGCCTCCAGCTTCTGGACCAGCCCTGCCTCGCGGGCCCGCCCCTCCTCGACACGCAGGTGCGCCGCCGAGAGCTGCGCGCGCAGGTCCTCGAGCTCGTGCCCCTTCGACCGCAGCTCGCCCTGCGCGGCCTGCTCCGCCAGCGCCGACCTCTCCACCGCCTGCCTGCCCTCCAACAGGCGGGCATTCCGCTCGGGGGCCGCTGGGAAGGTGCACCCGGCCCAGAGGTGCCCCCAGCTCTTCGCTCCAGCCGAGGGCCCGCCGGGCCCTCTGGGAACGCGGGGCGCCCTGGAAGGCGCGTGGCCTCCCTTGGAGATTCCATCTGGGGGGCCCGTCGGGGCCCTCTGGGTCTCGCGAGGGGCGCTCTGTAAGGCGCGCGGGCGCCCCTCGGAGATCCTGGGCAGACCTTGGGCGAGGGATGCCTCTCTAGCAGCACCAGATCTGCTGCAGCACCAGCAGCTCCTGGTCCTCCACGGCCTGCTGCAGATCCCGCCAGTGTGCGTCCTGGATCTCCTCGTCGCCGAGCGCCCGGTCGGTCCACTCGGCCCGCAGTTCCTGCCACAGCTCCTCCAGCACCTCTAGAGGAACAAAACCTGCACAGACATAAACTTCCGCAGCTCGGCACGGTCTTGGATCGACGGCTGGCGCACCACCGAGCGGCGCCTTTGGCGCCTCGTTCTGACAAAGATTTCGAAGCGCATCCAACCGTGGCGACGAGGGCCTCCCAGGAAGTTCAAACATGCGAAAGGAGGAACGGGTAGGGTCACCTGCTAAATGCGCCGCGACAAAATACGTTGGAAGCGCAATGTCTAGTTGGACATATACTTGTTTAGCAGAGGCGCTGGGCGATTTATACCCGCCAGCGAAAACAAGCCATGGAAAATGTCAGCTCTAGCGGGGCATTGGTACGAAGTTCGCTTGCAAACGGAATGTTGGACGGCGCACTTCTTGCAATTCGGCAGGGGCGTCGGTCAAAAAGCATCCCACTAAAAAAATCACAAATAATTCCACTAAGTGGGTGTCGCGAAGACTACATTGGGCACCGCGCGAAGATACGCTATTGGGCCCTGTCCAGAGGGGCTTCGCAGAAGTGCCACAGGGCAACGTATCGTATCATGTTCCAGCTGGTTTTCCTGACGGCGCGCGTTGAAACAATTACACCCACAGCGTTTGGACCGCCACCTGCCTCTCCGCGGTGGACAAACATCACATGGTTTTATGAACATGTTCTTGGCTAAGGTTGGGACGCACAAACACATACTACGACTATATGCCTGCCTTGGAGGCGCGCGTCCGACCCGAACATATAGTATACCCATCCTGTAGTATATCGTTTCCCGAACGTTGTTGCCAGAAAACGCACGCCACGACGCATATACTATAAGAACTCTCGGTGCGCACGTCGCCACCGAGAGGGGACGCACTCGTAGTATGAATTACTATGATGGGGTGGCGCCAATAAGTGTGCTCTGTGCCTCGAACCTCGCGGAGGGCCCCCTCAGGCAGCGGAAGCTGCCTGCCGCCTGGCACGGGGCCCCCGGCGGTCATGCCGCGCAGCTTCTGGGCGGCGCCGGCCGCCAGCTCGGCCGCGAGGGCGCCGCAGGCCTCGTGCTGGACGTTCTCCCAAGAGCCCCGGATGTCGAGGGGCAACGATCCCAGAGATCCGACGCTCCCACTAAAGTCCGTGCGACTGGTTTTGGGCCCAGATTTTCGGCCCCCAAGGACCTTCCACGGGCCCCGGGACCGTCGAAAGCAGACTGACGACGAAACCCTGGCCCCATAGGGAAGTTGTCTAGACCTCCGGGGGTCCACGTGTCGAACAAAACTGGACCGCCAGGTGCCTGGGGTAGCGGGGGAGGGAGCGGCTCGGGGAGAGGAGCGAACGATCCTGGGCAACGCAACGCTAAACCCTGATGGTCGGCGAACTCCGGGACGACCGCGGCGTCCGCGCGGTGGCGGCGCGTTCCCTCCGCGCAACGCCGTTCACTGCGGCCGACGCCGTCAGGCACCCAAACTCGCGGGAGTCCATGGCGACTGGCGGCTGGCGCGCTGCGCTGCGCGCGCCCCCCCCCCTCTGTCGACTGGCTCGGGGGGGGGGGGGGGCATCGGAAAAGGAAACGTCGACCTGTTATAGGCGATGCCTCGCCGATAGGTCGGCGATAGGCCCCCGATGGCAAATCCGAAAGAGTACGTTGCCAATTATTTGTTGATCTGGGCTTATCCTTGGCGGTGTTGGTAAGCAACATGCGATCATGTTCGTGCTGAAATCCTTTATCATCATCTTCTTTTGGTAGGAGCTTCTTATTCAGGGTTACCTTCAACGTAGGTGATTGAGGTGATGCATCCCTCCATGCCATGGCGAAATCAATGTGGTAGGGTGCCCGTTAAGCTTCGAACTCACTAGAGGAAGGGCCGGCCGGCCGAGGGACGGGCAGGCGCGCACTTTTCTCTCGAGCCAACGCGCAACAGCTGCGACGACGCTGCGAGTCAGAAGTGGGCCCAGGGGGACAACTAAATCAACTCCCCCCGCGGCCGGCCCGGCGAGTTCAGCTCGCGCGGGCGGGCGAACATGAGTTAGGTATCGCCCCACATTGTTCATAAAAGCGTCGGAGCATGCGGCGCCCGGCAGTCTGGCCTCAGACTGGCTCGCCGCGCACGCGACGCAGGCGCATGGCATCCTTACCTCACGGCGACCCAGCCATCCCAAGCGGACGCAATTGAGCCGCCATCATTCGCCTCGAGGGGGACACGTCGGCATAGCCGCCGTCCCCCTCTCGTTCTCTTCCGCGCACCACCACCAGCGGTCGCGGGAGCTCCAGCTGTCGTTGTGCCTGCTGTCCGAGCTCCATGTCCACGATGACCACCAGTCTGTGGCGTTGTCCTGCCATGGGTTTGAGGAATCCGTTGTCTGCTGCTCGGTGCCGTCACTCGCGCGCCATGCCCTGCGCCGCGGCGCATCTGCATACTGGCGCCATGGAGCACCCTGGTAGCGAACGTCGCGGGCGGCGGGCAGCGGACCAGGGCGTTGACGCCACGGGGTGCGCCAGGGGGTGCGCGTCCGACCCGAACATATAGTATACCCATCCTGTAGTATATCGTTTCCCGAACGGTGTTGCCAGAAAACGCACGCCACGACGCATATACTATAAGAGCTCTCGGTGCGCGCGTCGCCCCCGGGAGGGGACGCGCGCGTAGAATGAATTACTATGTTGGGGTGGCACCAATAAATGTGCTCTGCGCCTCGAACCTCGCGGAGGGCCCCGTCAGGCAGCGGAAGCTGCCTGCCGCCTGGCACGGGGCCCCCGGCGGTCATGCCGCGCAGCTTCTGGGCGGCGCCGGCCGCCAGCTCGGCCGCGAGGGCGCCGCAGGCCTCGTGCCGGACGTTCTCCCAAGAGCCCCAGATGTCGAGGGGCAACGATATCCGACGCTCCCACAAATGTCCGTGCGACTGGTTTGGGGCCTAGATTTTCGGTCCTCAAGGACCTTCCGCGGGCCCCGGGACCGTCGAAAGCAGACTGACGACGAAACCCTGGCCCCACAGGGAAGTTGTCTAGACCTCCGGGGGTCCAGGCGTCGAACAAACTTGGAGCGCCAGGTGCCTGGGGTAGCGGGGGAGGGAGCGGCTCGGGGGGAGGAGCGAGCGATCCTGGGCCACGCAACGCTAAACCCTGATGGTCGGCGAACTCTGGGACGACCGCGGCGTCCGCGCGGCGGCGGTGCGGTCCCTCCGCGCAGTGCCTTTCACTGCGGCCGACACCGACCAGGCACCCAACCTCGTGGGAGTCCATGGCGACTGGCGGCTGGCGCGCTGCGCTGCGCGCGCCCCCCCCCCTCTGTCGACTGGCCCGGGGGGGGGTGGGGGGCGTCGGACAAGGAAACGTCGACCTGTTATAGGCGATGCCTCGCCGATGGGTCGGCGATAGGCCCCCGATGGCAAATCCGAAAGAGTACGTTGCCAATTATTTGTTGATCTGGGCTTATCCTTGGCGGTGTTGGTAAGCAACATGCGATCATGTTCGTGCTGAAATCCTTTATCATCATCTTATGTCGGTAGGAGCTTCTTACTCAGGCTTACCTTCAACGTAGGTGATGGGCGTGATGCGCCCCTCCATGCCATGGCGAAATCAATGTGGTAGGGTGCCCGTTAAGCTTCGAACTCACTAGAAACTGCTAAGCGGTAGGGCCGGCTGGCCGAAGGGCGGGCAGGCGCGCGCTTTTCTCTCGAGCCAACGCGCAGCAGCTGCGACGACGCTGCGAGTCAGAAGTAGGCTCGGGGGGACAACTAAATCAACTCCCCCCGCGGCCGGCCCGGCGAGTTCAGCTCGCGCGGGCGGGCGAATATGAGTTTGGTATCGCCCCACATTGTTCATGAAAGCGTCGGAACATGCGGCGCCCGGCAGTCTGGCCTCAGACTGGCTCGCCGCGCACGCGACGCAGGCGCATGGCATCCTTACCTCACGGCGACCCAACCATCCCAAGCGGACGCAGTTGAGCCGCCATCATTCGCCTCGAGGGGGACGCGTCGGCATAGCCGCTGTCCCCCTCTCGTTCTCTTCCGCGCACCACCGCCAGCGGTCGCGGGAGCTCCAGCTGTCGTTGTGCCAGCTGTCCGAGCTCCATGTCCACGATGACCACCAGTCTGTGGCGTTGTCCTGCCGTGGGGTTGAGGAGTCCGTTGTCTGCTGCTCTGTGCCGTCACTCGCGCGCCATGCCCTGCGCCGCGGCGCGTCTGCATACTGGCGCCATGGAGCACCCTGGTAGCGAACGTCGCGGGCGGCGGGAGAACGCGCAGTCGGCGTGTAACCAGAGGAGGCTGCCCCGGAACTGCGCGGAGCATCCCACTGCGTCGGGTTCTCAGTGCGGCGCCGCCTGGGCTCTTGTTGGTCATCTGGCGCTCGGCTGCTTGCCCTCTTCGTTCCTTTGCCACTGCTTGCGTTGTCCTTCCCTTTCCTCGCGCCGTCGCCCCCCGTCCTCGCTGCCTTGGGGCGGCCCTCAGGCTGCGCGGAATGAGGCCGCATGGCACCCTTGGCAGATGGCTCGCGCACCGATGCTCCACCGACACAGACAGCTGGCGCACCCGAGTACGTGGGCCGCCCCCTAGGCGGAGGGGCCCCAAGAAACTCGGCCCGAGGCAAGCATTCCCCAATCTCCGCCGGCATGGTAGCCTTCAGTCTGGCGAGCGGCTCGACGTCCTTCGCGCCTGGAGCCGTCTTGCACCACACGGACCAACCGCAGCTTGGCGTCTCTCGGAAGGGGTCCAGTGTGGAATAGCCCTCCTCCTCCATCACCCTCCTGCTGATGCATGGCCACAATTTTCCGGGGGGCCGACGCACCCCCCCCCCCTGTCGCTGGCGCGCTGAGGTGTTCACTCTGGAAACGGATAAACCTCCGAGCCAGCTTTCTCGTCTTCTCGAGCTTGTATGGGGTCCTGCGGCGGAGGCATTTCGTCTTCTGGACATGAGACCGTCATGGTGTTGCTATGGAGTGCAGTCTTACCTTGGAGAGCGGTTTCCCTACGTTGGGCAATCGCCCCCGCATGGGTCTCCAGCCATTCCCCGCGCGCCCTGCGTTGGACACGACCAGCGCCTGCCCCAGCCCATCTCTTAAGCACGAAGTCGTGGGCGTCGCCCTGACGGACCCCGGTTTTGAAGCCAAAATCATTGTAGACGACCTCCGGCTTGATTTGCCCAGCGTCGACAATGCGGGCCCCGCACTGCGCTGCAGTCCGACATGTGAAGCGCATCGGCGTCCCGACCCGATTACGGCAATATTTGCAGCACTGGCGGTATCCGTCTTCCCACAAGTGAAGCGCGCATAGCGCGTCCTTCTTGTCCGCGGGAGCAAGTTCCTCGCCGTCGCCCTGGTTGGGCAGGCGGCGCATCTTACAGTTCTGCTTCGCGAAAACAATGCAAGCCGCACCGAGCTCGGGATAGTTCAGCAGGTCCGCGAACCGTCGGTCATAGACCAACGTCCAAGATGCCCGCGCACGCTGAATGCCCGGCACAGTAGGCCACATTTTTCGGTGGATATCAATCCACATAGGGCGAAAAATAATCACCAAAGTGCCGTCGCGCAGCATCCAGACATCCTGGTCCTCAAAGAGACGGGGCTGGAAGGTAACCGCACGCATGTCGGACAACCGATGCGGGTCATCGAGTCCGAAGACGCTGGCATCCAAATCCTGTCCAGCCACCGCTCTTGCCCATCCACCCCGTCTGAACCACCTTGGCAGCTTTCCGTTTGTTTCGCCGTTCTCGCAAATCTGAATCTTCTCGAAAACTGTCTGTGCTCCGAGGGCACCCCGCTCGCCGCTCCTTACAACTGGTTCGTCGAGTGCGGCATGCGGCCAAATGTCTGCCAGAAAACAAGTATACACCTATGCTGTCGAATCCCCTGAAGGTCTTTCTTCGGTGCTTCGAGGCGCCCGGTCATAGACCGCTTCATGGCAGCGTCGTCCAGGGGAATGACAATGGCCTGCCGGGAACATCTCGCAGCCGCTTCGCACAGGATGCACGCGAGTTTCGGCTCTATAACCCGAACGGAACGACCCTTGCAGGCGCGAAACATCAACGGCGCTCTAGCTAGAGGCGGGAAGACATGGACCCCCTCATTAGCGCGGTCTTCTTTCCTTGGGGCGCGCCCGAAATTGTCCTCCCAATAATGGTGCTCGGCGGTCGGACCCGTGCTCGCGTTTGTCATATCCACGCCGGGGGCCTGAACCGTGTCGGGAAGAAGTTGTGCGAGGGCACGCACGAAGCGTGCCCGCGCTCGGTCGCGCCCCTCGTCGCTCACAATCTTGACGATGACGCGCGCTTCAATCCACCCACCTGAGCTGCGGACATGGGCCGCGCTGCGCATCCAAGTTGACGATGAGCGAGCCTAGGCGTCCAGATTCCTCCACGTCCACTCCCGAGTACCACAGTACTGAGCGTCGTTCACTGATGCAATCCATCGGGATAAGGCGGGGCCCTGGGGACGGGAGACAGCAGGGTTCGGCAGTGTTGAATCGGGCGCGAAGAAAAAATCTAGCTTTCGCGGCATCGTCAGCAGTCAGACTACGAAGGAACTGAAGTAATTGGTCGCCAACCAAACCTCGCGCCCACTCAAAGGTCCTTTCTCGCGTATCCCCTGTGTCTCTTCTCACGTTCCTCGAAGGGCCCCGGGCCAGCGTCGCGGCATTCTTCCAGCCTCCGCGCCAGCTCGACGAGGAGAGCGCGCAGCGCCCCGTCGCCCCCATCCTCGATGAACGGCTCGCCAGGTTCGAGACGCGTGCTCGAGCCCAACATGTGCTGTTTCTCCTAAATCCCTCTTCCTCTGCTTGTGCGCATCGATTGAGATCTGTTCACTCTCGAGAGGCGCAGCAGCCCCACTGAGACAGAAGCACTGCGACATGAAAGCGCGAGGGAGCTTGTCAGAGAGCACGTCCAAGGACATCAAATCAGGCGGACTCCTGCGAGATATAACCTCTAGAGGTTTGTCCGCTTCATTGTTCTGCCCATGTTCTGGTTCACTCGACTCGACCTTATCCTCTGGTTCGCTGGGCTCGTCCTCTTCCGATTCCTCTTCTTCCGCTAGAACTTTTAGCGCGGCCTGGATCCGGGGCCTCGCTTGGCCGCCGGGAGGCGGAGGGTCTTCTTCATCAGGCGCGCCCAAACCGACCGTTTCTGGTTCTTTCTTGCGGGCTGGCTGCCCTTGCCTGGGTCTTGCACCCTCGATGGGCCCCTGACCTTGAGCATCCGCGACAGCGTCCGGGGGTGAAGGAACGGGCGGGGAGGCAGCGGCGTAGCCTTGCCCCTCCCCTCCCGCGCCTGCTGCGGAGGACTGCCCCAGCTCGTTTCCAGGGCGAGCCGAGTCAACTTCCATTTCCGCCGCAGAGAACTTACCTCCTGCAACCCGAAAGCGATCTAAGCGCACAGACATGCGCGACGGACTGTCGGGCCCCTCAGGCGAATCCCTCGCGCCCTCGTTTATCTCAGCTTGGCACCGCCATTCACAGATTCTTTTCTCGTGGGCCAAGATCTCTGCAGGAGCGTTGCGTTTGAATGCGTCGGCCCAGCGCGAATATGCGCCCTGTTTGGGAGTGCGCAAATCGACGCGCAGCGCAGCATTCGGTCATTCGCCACGGTCGTACGAAATCACTGGCTACAGGTACGTTGACCTCTTCTTCGTATCCTTCTGCGCCCCCCTGTAGGTTGTACAATAACAACCGAGCTGAAGACAGATATAGACCTGCTCCAAGCGAAACATATTCTCCTTGGGCACCACTGGGCGTTTCCTGGTTAACGGCCTCGCATCGCCCATCGGGGGCAGTCGATGGAACGCCGCCCCTTCCCGTGGATCAGGCGGCTGCGCGGCCGGAGGAGCACGCGGGCGCAGTTCTCTCGAAGGGAAGCGACGCAATGTTTCCACATTGTAAACCTTCTTGAACCCGGACGCTCCTACGTTTCCCCTGTTTGGGAGCTGGCGCTTCTTCCCTGGTAGGATGGTCTTGCGATGGGCCACTGCCCGCGCGCGGATGTTGGCGCGGCCACGCCGAGCGAAATCTCTAATGCGCATGTGGAAATCCATCATGGCAAAGCGGCAACAGCCGGCCCCAATCCAGTCCTCAACACCATCGCCCCCTGCATGGTGGACAGGGTCTAAGTCTGGCACGATGCCCCCTTCACCCACGGCGTAGTCTTCTCCACGTGGGGGCAGCGGGTTCATCAGCCTTTAGTTCGTGAAGTGTCCGATCAAATATTGCATCCAGCGCTCATCCACGTCCACATTCGCGGGGGCAATGTAGTTCGTCTCGAACATCGACATTCTGTCACAGCGGACCAGGGTGTTGACGCCAGGGGGTACGCAGCACTCCATATAGACTGGTCGGTTTCCAGCTCTGTTCCCCGAAACATCGCTACACATGGCAGGTCGCTCCCAGCGGCGAAGGCACGAAGACGTTCGATGAGCATTCTCTGGCTGCGCGAATCTCCTGGATCTGCTCTCGCTGCCGAGGACTGCACAGTGCCCGTCGGGCATCTCGCATCTGCGCCTTGATGTCGTTCCTTGTAGGATCATTGCCCTCAGTACTCTTCGCCACTTCCCGTGTCCGCCAGAGAGGCACGGGAACCATCTCTCGTTCCGAACCCCGCCTCCTCCACTGGAGCGAGGGGGTCTGGGTCTACGATAGCGGCAATGCCCAGCTCGAACCCATCTCCGTTCGACACCTTGGGGAGGTATAACCAAAGCCCCTTGGCGCGCGTTTGCGGATGAGCAGTGAAGCACAAGCGGAGAGCAGTGCGCACCAGACTCTGGGGATGTGAGCAACAGCGCTGCTTGCTCTTCTCCGAATCCACGGCTTTGAATCCCCCAGACTCCGAGGGCGGAGCCAGAATCTGGACGCACGTCACTGCCAGTCCGTCGTTGAAAAGTTCAGCCGCACAGGAATAATGGGTTTGCTGGCACGGGATGCGCATGGAATCCTCGAAAGCGCACACCCCTTCTGCAGGCGTGTGGGAGGCATTGAAAAGCTGCGTTCGTCCTCCGTCTTTCACTTCGAAAGCGACGAGAACGCCCGTATTGAGGACTGCACCAGGCCTGTTTATGTTGACTGCGTGCGAATAGAACGTCCACCCATCATTCGTTTTGGCGCGTACGAAACCGAATGGAATATCCAATGTCAGGGTGGCGATGGTATGCTCTGGCTGAACGTCAACCGAAAGTTCGGCAACGTCGAAAAGGTCGCATAACGTTCCCGACGTGCCGTTTTCACCCGTGCAAAGACGCCTCGCACTCAAGCGCTCAATTTCTTATCGAGCAAGGTGCTGCTTGGCAGGCGTCGGAAAGCAGGCGCGCCGCATCACCGATGCTAGCAAAGCCTTCGAATCAGGCGATTTTGCCACGTCGCTGGTGCAAACAAATCTTCAGGTATCAGCTCCCGCTCTAGCCCCTGGGGCACCGATGGAACGTGCGACAGCAGCACCTGATGATCGACCGTGCTATCAAGAGAGATATCCCTACCTATAAGCAGACCTCGGTTCTTGTCCGTCTCTATCGTATCAGGCACGTTAACGATTGGTTTAAAACGTGGCTGGCTCGATTCAAAGGCGCGAGGGCAGCCGATGTCATTCCCGCCAATCTCACATATCGGGTTGACCTCGGGGTGCCCATCCACATTGCCGGAGCCAGGGGTGATGCGCCGCGTCATCGGGTCGTCGCTGACATAGCCAGATCCCGCCCCGCCAGTGCGAGCGATCACCGGGACAAGCGTAGTGCCCCGCCCCTGTCCGGCAATGATTCTATGCGCCGGTTTACATATCGTCGCGCAGAATCTCGCGAAGCACAAGAGCGCGATCAGGAAACATTGCTGAGTGAGCGATGCGATCGCCATGGGGGAGGGCATATAGTGGCGAATCTCTTCGCGGCAATCTAGCAGCTGCGCCCTTTTCTTTTACCCGGCCCGCGAACCGCGCAGGGCCCGCGTTCACGCGCGCCAGCATGGGCATCGGGGGAGTGTCCGAGAGGCTGAACGGGAGGGGGGGCTCGAAATCCAAATCCGCAAAATGTCGGAATCCACTCTCGCTGTGCCGCGCGCGGGTGAAGAAGCATTTGGCCCGCTTCGGGCGGGCTGGCTGGCTTTCCCTGCTGCTTCTCGTCGTTGGCGCAGGCGCGGCCCCCCCGTTCGGACCCCCCCTGGGCCAATATTCCCCTCGACGCAGACCTTGCAGGCATTGGCGATGTACCTGGCCATTTCCCTCGCGTAGGATTGACCGGGGCCCGCAGCGCAATGCAATGAATCACAGACGGGGTGTTCGCCCTTCCTGTGCAGCGCCGACCCATTAACGCATGGTGTTCTGCAAAAAAACCCAACTTCTTCCAAACATATGACCCCGTCGCTCTCAACGGCGGCGCCCCGACTAGCAATCTATTCCAAGCGACAAACTCCCCTCTGGCGGGGGGGGCCGCAGGACTGGGCATCGCCCAGTCCAGGGACTACCATGTATGTCTGATCATTCTGGGCGTCCACCAGCTGCTTCACTTTTCGAACAGTTCCGTCTCCAAGTCAAAGAAATTGCCTGATGTCCGCCCCCGGCGCCGCGCCGCACATGCGCCTGTCATCGCGGCCAGAATCCAAACCGTTTCCATTCCACAGCAGTGCGCGACTTCGGAATCCAGTTCCTGCCGAGGCGATAGTTTGACTGTCGAAGCTGCCATTTCCCTGTTGATCCAACGCCGCGATGGTCGGGGGAGTAGCTCCGCCCTGGCAGCATGCAAAGCACCCCGCAGTTTGGTTAAGCAACCAGAATCGGTGGAGCGTCTTTGCCCCCCTGGCTGCTTTTCATGTTGCGATTCATGGAGGATCGCTGTGGAGTCTGACAGCAGCGCTATGTTGATGCCGGGGTATGAATAATTGCGTTTCTTCCACAAACAAACAGCAGCGGCACTGTGCCAATCTTCGGTCGGCACATTCCTTCCTGCGAAGTCGAGGATGTTCTGGCCGACAAACATGTCGTGGAGCCCACGCATCTGGATCAGCTCAGCGTAGGCCGCGCACGTCTGCGCGAACCACCAGTGCCCGATATGGGGGACTGACAACAGCAACATTCACGAGCTCCGCCATTTTGGTCGTTAAGTCCCGGGCAGAAATGACATAGTCAGCTGCCGGGACAGAACCCGCTGTTAATACGTGGATGGGTATACGCTCTCGCTCCCTTCCCTGGCCTCTCGAATGGCCCTTAGCCGCGCCGCCCCCCAAATGCCGTTCACGCTTGCATTTAACTGTTCCTGGGCCCGTCTGCTGTCCTCGGTGCCAGGCGCTGTCGACGACGCCGCTGCCCCGCTCGCATAGGCAGACTTAGCTCCGACGGGGCCCCGTGGCGCCCGTGCCCCACTAGCGCCCGCGGGGCTCGAAAAAACGCCACCCTCGTCCTGCTTCGACCCGGCGGCCCTCGGCGACCCAGCACTTCCCGACGACTTGGGCGGCGTCTGCTGCGGGGGCGGGCCGTTCGGCGGGGTCTGCGTCTGCGACGGCGGGGCGTCCAAAGGCGGGGGAGGCGCCGCTGTCATCCGTGGCCCTTCCGGCGAAGTAGACGGGGCCGACGCGGCAGCGCCCGCCGCCCGCGTCGGCACCTTCGGCGGCGGCCCAGCTGGAAACGGCGGTTCCTTCGGCGCCTGCGGCTGTCCAGCCGAAGGTGGTGGATCCTTAGGTGGGCGCCCGCGGGTGGCCTGCCAGGGGCGGCGCGCCCGCCGGCGGCGTCGGTGACCTAGCCGCTGGAGGCGGTGCCATCCGCGGCGTCGGCGGCCAAGTCGGAGGCGGAGGTGGCGCCCTGCGCCTCGGGGATCCCCCACCCGGCAGCGTCGGGGGCGGATCCTTCGGCAGCGGTGGTTGCGATCCACCGCCCGACATAGTCGTGGGCGGATCCTTAGCGGGGTTTGCGCCGGCCTTAACGATTGCGATGATGATCCAGCCGTGCTCGTCGGTCCCGTCGCGCTGCCCCGGGGCGTGTTCGACGGCTCGTCGGCGCTTGTCTGCGCGCGGATCGCTGACTTTGTGGCGGCCTCGCGCGGTGGCTGCCCTCCCGGCGGAGGAGGAGGAGACTTCTTCTTCCCCGCTTCTGTCGGTGGCGGCGCCGGTGGCGGTGGCTCGACCCTCTGACGCCGCCGCCGGCGGCGGCGCGGCCCTTTGCTCGGGCGCCTCGGGCTCGGCCCGCGCCTCGGGAGGAGGGGGCGCCGCGCGCGCCCGTCGACTGCCCCTCTTCGGCCCCAGCGGAACCTTGGGATTTTAGCGGCGGCCCGGGGGCGAAGCCGGCGCCGATCCTGCGGCACGCCACGGCGCCGGCGCCCCTTTTGCCGCGCCGCTCGGGCCATGGCCACCTGCAGCTTTCCATGTTGAATATTTCCCTACCTAGCCTCTGCCTAGAAGGGTTCTTACTCTCTGGGCTTAAAGGGGCCGGGCAGTGGAGAGCGCCCTGGGCGTTTCCCCCAGTATCCGCCCCGCGGTTCCCCCAGCTACGTCCCCTTAGCTTAGCGTTGCTTATCTCATCTTAGCTTATTACATCTTAGCTTAGCCTAGCATCATCTTAGCTCAGGCTTACCTTCGCTTAGCTCCCCTTTTCACCTTAGATTTGCTGAGCTTTAGCATAGCAGAGCACAGCATAGCATATCATTACCATGGGTGTAATTCCCTACCTAGGCCCTGCCTAGAGGGGTAGCTTAGCTTAGCCTAGCTTAGCTTACCTGAGTTTAGCATAGCGCAGGGCTGCAATCGCATATAGCATAACCAAGCATATCATTGCGTAGCGCAGCATAGCATAGCATAACACATCATAGCATCGCGCAGCTTAACATATCATATCATAGCAGCGCATAGTTTAGCATAGCACAGCGCATCATGTCATAGCATAGCTTAGCATAGCATACCATAGCGCTATGCATAGCACAGCATATTATAACATAACGTAGCGCAGCATATCATGGTATACCATAGCATAGCACAGCATAGCAACTAATGCTGCTTTCCTAGGGGCTCCAACTTGCAGGTCGGGTCGCACCTGGGTAATTTCCTCATGGGGCATCTGTAGCTTGGCGGCTCCGGTCTGTCAGGGAAGCCTTTATCCAGGCGCGGGTGGGATCCCAACTGAACCCTCCGCACCGGGTCGGACGGGATATGACCCCTCGTCCACAGCCAACTCACACGCGCGCAGCGTTCCACCACTTCCAGGCTTAGGGAGGGACCCAGCTCCATTGCGACTCCACCCTCAGTGATGCGCGGGTACGCACCGTGAGTCCACTCGGGTCTGCACGCGCCATCATCCACATCGCGCCCTCCAAGATTCCACAGTGATAGGTAGAGACGGAGGTGCTCCATGAGTACCATGCACATCTTCCCACGGCGAAGAGACATGCGCTCGTAATCATAATGCAGCACCCGACCCGCCAGCAAGAAAAAGGCCGTCTCGTTCGCGATGTCCGCTGCGTCAATCTCCAGCATCCCGGGGCCAAGGATTCGGTCGGGCGGGACGTGGCAACCTTTATCACGGCGGGTGAGCACAGGCAAGGTCGGCACCAGTGCTCTTATCCTATACCGAAGATCCTGCGAAGTGTCCGCTCACAGTCGAGGCGCTTGCGTCGTCTATTATTTGGATTCGCTCGGTAGGCGAAGGCGCTCTCAAACGAAACCGCGGAGAGATTCCCCCAACGTTTGTCCGTCGCCTTTTGGGCCCACTGACCAGCATGACATGCTGATCAGCGGTCATGCGTGGCCTCGGCATCTGGAAAGTGGCCTCAACATGTGGGTCATTGCACTCGACAGTCGCGATTTCTAAGCATTCCACGATGTTCATTTTCTTGCCTCCTGGGGGATCCCACACTTGATCACGAATCACGGGGTAGGTATTACCTATCCCGCCATGGTAGCGAAGGCCGCGAAGACGAAGAACGTACCCGGACGCAACCTTCACCCAGAAAGCCCTCCATATGTCGTCGGAGACCATAGCTCCTCCCGGCTGAAAGGCGCAGCCAAGTCTGAACAGAGACATGTGAGAAAGCCAGCGAAATTGGGGTTGAAGTTGGCGTTGTCTGGGTCAGTGACCTTCGGCAGTCTAAGTTTGCACTTCAACTGCTTCGCGACAGCGGCAACCTCCTCCGCGGCGCAACCGTGTCCGAGGCCGAAGATGATGCAGGCAAGGCACCTTGTGCCATTTGGCCACGTGCTCTTTCCAATATCCCCCCCTCGTCTCCCAAAACCTCGCGGCCCCGTCAGTGTCCGTCCTCATGTCGCCCCCCTGCGAATCCATCCAGAGGTGCAACGACTCGTTTCAATAATCATCGACGTCGACAGGTTCATAGATGCGAGGAAAGTTGCGGTCGCATTTGACGTTTCAGGACTATTCAAGATGCTCGACAGCCTGCTCGACAGCGGGCTCCCGTTTCAGGACTATTCAAAATGCTTTCCGCCACGTCAACAAGATCGAAATTCTCTGATCAACATCGCGGATGACCTCCCAAAACAACTCTGGTCGTCTGGGTATCCGAACGCATTCGGGGCGCCACCCTCGCGGTGGAACATAGTTCCCCAGGGTCCGCGGAGATGGCCGCGCGAGACGCGCGCCGGCATCTGGAACACAGGAAGAGGTGACTGCCTCGCCGAAGGCGCTCGGCGCATAACACCGGCGCGCGCCGCCGGCCCGCGCGCGATGAGCGTTCTCGAAGAGGCTGGCCCTGATGCGGGCGACCGCGGCGCGCGCGGTGAAGGCTTCAAGAAGCAGCCGCGCAATCGCGGTGGGGGCCTGGAGGCATGTGGGCGGCGCGGGCGCCGGTGCCCGAGTTGTCTTGAGCCGACGCGACACCGGGCATGCCCGGGCCAGGAGAGGCACATGCGACGGAGGCGACAGCAGCATACCCAGCAGCAACAATACTTGCAACTAGCTGGTGTACACGTCTTGCAAAGTCGCCCGTGCTATCCTCGGCAATGTTGCAATCCCGACCGCGCGCTTCAAAGTGCTGGTCCGTTACATCACAAGCCCGAAAATTCCCATCAGCAATGATCGCAGAATGTGTAGCAATGCTCCACGGCTTTTCAGTACATTATCCCGATGTATTCGTGCGGACACAAGCGCACCCATGCAGTCTTACACGGCTCATACCGTTTTTAAGAAGGTATTTACGTACCTGAGGATCACGCAAATAAACACACGGCGGCGGCCAATCTAATATGCGGCACCAGTTTGTTTATTACCTTCTCCGTGTGCCTTTGAAATGCCCAAAGCAGCCTCCGAAATGTCGCCGTGTGACCCCTTAGTCGTTTGAATGCCATCTCGTCGCCGCTTCGATAACACATCACTTCTTTCGCGCATTACCAGCGTGAACCACCCGTGCATGGTATGGAGCCCCACAATGTAATGTGAGTTCCGCAATAATCAACGATATTCTTTGCGGCAAACGCGAATCCTGCCACCGTAACCACATCGTGTTCCTCTGTCAAGCGTACCACTTTGCATCTCTGATCCATCATGTTCCCAGGTCTGCCCAATGTGCTATTCGGCACGCAACAAAAAATCCAACAAGACACTTTTCGGGTGGGCCGATGTACTGGAAGAGCCCCCAGTACCGACGCACTAAGATTCTCCCGCAACAGCCGTCTGCGCGCGAGGCTTAGCGTCAACCTTGGCCATGCCTTTGTTCGGGCGCTCGGGCTTCTTCGCAGCACTTTTACCTGCGATCCCCCCACCAGCGATCCCCCCACCACTTGCATCCCAGCCTCGGCTCAAGGACCCCCCCCCGGGTTTGATAGGTAGGGCGTTCTCACCATCAAAAAAGGATTTCACGTAACTTTCGTTGCTACTCGCCCACCAGAATGTTGGCACGACCACCTGGAGAAGATATATCACTTTAGCCCACGAGAGAAGCTGTTCAAACCTCTTGATACCAACGTCAGCGGCTTGCTCCTGCGCAGGGCAGAAAGACAGATCGATGACAACTCTCGCAAACGTTCCGCCACTGCTGCAGCGTCAAAACGATGCGTCCGTGGCAGGTGCATCAGATTTTGCGATCCTCGGGCCTGACAGATTTCACAATTGCTTGACTATCCTCCATGAGCTCGGCCTTACGGGGCCTTCCCAGCAGTCGTTCCAACAGCGGCAGTGCTGGCAGAAATTCCCGTCGACCTGCCTCATCTGCCGATGCGGTCTTTGCCTCGAGAGTACTGTGCGATGTGGCAGTCTGTCTCATCGAGTTGCAGCTCTGTAGAACCCTCGTGTTGGGCCCCCACAATTCCTGCGCGTTGGCGCTCGTGCTCCGATGCGTCCTGATGTAACTGGCCAAGTCAGCATCCGCATAGGGTTCATCTCCCACCCAAGACGCCATTCGGTAGCGTGGAGCTGGTGGCGGAAGAGTTATATGTCTTGCTGTTCGGTCCACATGTCACGCACGATGCCAGCGTGCACGTTGCCCTAAGCAAATCATATCTGGCCATCCTCGCGCCGCAGAGGATCTTCGCAAGTACCTTCGCAGCTATCGGTTGTAGTACTCCCGATGGGGCAGGGGGTCGTGGGTTTGGAGACCAGTCGTCGACCGCAGGTCGCCCGCCCACCGCTGGTGCCGTGTCCTTTGGACCAACGTTAGCTTCGACCCCCGTGCATTCCGCTATAGCCTCCTCGGCTGGGCGAACCCCCTCTCCACGGGGACCGCCCTGCCTGTCCTCCAAGCTAGTCAACTAAGGGCCTTAAGGAGTGCCAGCCAGCGTATCAGTCTCAGGATCTGCATCCGTCAGCTCCGCGTAGAATTTAACGCATGACGTGGAGAAATCTTCCATGCCACATCCCATAACCTGCTCCACTACTCTGGGCCCCGGTACGCAAGGCTTCCTGGGCCCCTCATCTTCGGCTTCATTGACAGGGCCATCGGTCGTCTCAGCCGGTCCGGCGGGTGTAAAGAAACAGCTGAGGTCCTCGTTCCTCGGGCTCTGCATAGCAGGTCGGCACAAAGCAGCCGATCGCGCGCCCCCCCCCGGACCACGAACATCGTCGCCGGTGCAGTGGTAAAGCAACAGTTGCCATGTTCCTGGGATACATAAAACCCCCTGGAAGCTCAACGGAAATCCTGTCCCAGCTGATTTCCCGCGGGTTCGTCGGACCCTCCAATTCTTCCCAGGTGTCGCAATCCATTGCCACCCGCCGAACTGCTGACCTCCAATCGGGGCCCGACGGCAGCGACGGCCTGAAGCGTTTCGCGTTGGCGCCACATCGTACCCGCGCGCATTTGCCCAGGAGAAACGGGGCATGATCGGTCTGCATATGCCGGGGTCGCCCCTGCAACCATCGCCAAAGCAGGATCATTGAAACCGACATTCGCGGCTGCCGCGCCCTTCGACTTCCTAGCCTTGGGGAGCGGAGGATTCAACGCCACTGGATCTTCACCATGCCAGTCAATCCACCTTTCCGAGAATCTATGCTCGCAACCCAGGTACAGTCCGACTGGGGCAGGCGGGTCTATATCGAAACCCTTAGGTGCGGTCTCAGAAGGACTCAGTATGAGGTCACATCCTTTCGGTAATGTGACAGCTAACATATACAACTTGAAATCGTCTACGTACACTATCAAGAAGAGCACCAAACCCCGGGTGGTGATACCAGCTGCGCCGCGACGGGATCGGTTCAAACCCCTTTGATATAACGTGAGCCTCCAAGTGCTTCTCACGATGTCATCCAGCGACTGGATGACCATACAACGCTAGTCTCAGAGGGCGCACTGGGTCGCGCCTACCTGCCCAACTATCGGGCCATGCCTAGGTGGTCTGACCCAAGTCAGCGTTCCTCCCAGCAATGACTGAGCATGCGCGTGGCGCGCATCAGCCTGTTGCATATCATGCGCGGGAAGAGACCGAAAGTATCGGCGGCCTTGTTTGCCTGCGCTATTGCGGGGCAGGATGAGAACTCTTGAGATAGTGCTACGTTCATATCTTGATCGACGACGTCAGATCCGTCAAAAACAACACGCGCCTTGAACTTCCTGTCTATGTGTCCCTCAGGCAGTTCGGCGTTCTTCTCGACGAGGATTGCAATGCGCCTGCCGATGTGGAAGGTTTTGCCGCCCATCTGCTTTCGTACTCGGCTTAGCTCCATTGCCTCGCCCATATCCCACGCGTCGATTTCGCGTGATCGGTCCCATTCCTTCTTCAAAGCTGCGGTGGCCCCTTCACGGTTTGTCACCTCGGCCTTCGTCGCCGGCCTGGCCACGCAGGCATCGCGACGCATGCCCGCAACCCACTTCGACGGGGCAACGAACGGATTTGACTCGTCACACCGATCGAAATTGTGTGCGACATGGTTATAGCATGACATCGCCACCGCTTCCTTCTCCAAGTGCCGGTAACTGCTGCCATCTTGTAATCTCAAAGGCATGCGTGGAATGCAACGCCTGCCGGCAGCGGCCGCGCAGGTCAGGCCCGTGGTACCCCCAGCAGTCTGAATACCAGAGTCGACGCCAAAGGCATCGCCCACGCCATGTGCTCCATCTCGACCAATATGTTCCACATCTTCTTCTGCAGCGCCGCCGGCATAGCCGTGCAACGCAATTAGGAACGGGGGCTCCTCACCCACGGCTGACATTACGTACTTGACCAGGGGTCGTGGAATGGCATTGCCGATCTCTTGAAGCAAGTCGGTGTTCGGGCCTGGGTCTTCAAGTCCATGGAACCCCTTTTCCATCTGCTTTGAACTCAGACATCGCATTTACCCTAGTTGGGCCTCCCATCTTCCGCCACCGAGCTGGGTGAGCACCTAGATTTGCCGAATAGTCAGTTGTACGTTCTTGTCGGCCAAGCCTTTCCGAACTCAGGGCCTTCCGTCTCCGCGGTATTTGGTGCCGATAGTGACGACGTTATGCTCGCAATTTTCGCCCGTCTGTTGATGCTGGGTGGTTCGCGCAATGATCTGATCAAACTTTGGTCCACCCATGTCTTGATACTCTGACTGTCTTGATACTCTGACTCATCTCTCAGCCAACAAGCCCCCGATAGCGCAGGAACAATGCGCAGAGGGTCCTTCATCGTCCGTCGGGCCTTCCCCCACTACTTCGACAGCCGCCTGCCCCGCTCCCTCGTCGCGGGCAGGAAGCGGCGGTGTCTCGACCGCAGCAAAAAAGCTTCCAGCTGATCCGATTGACGGCGCGGACCCACCTCGGACGACTGACCGCCGTCTCGGGGCTTCTTGCGCTTGCCGTCAGAAGCGCTCCCCAGACAACAGACCTCCCCAGTCGACCGACGGCGTCGCCATAGACGCGATGTCATAAGCCTTACGGCAGCTCCCGGAGGCCCATTATCCGCCGCGCCGCCCTGGCCCGTTTCAACGCCGGCCTCGACGCCGATGTCGGTCCAGATCTGTTCCGGTTTTTCTACAGCAGGCCTTCGCCCGTCTTCCTTCATGCCTGTCTTAGAGTTCAGTCCGTCAAATTGTTCCAGAGTCACGCAGCATTGGTCGGGCCCCCCCCGCCCCCCCGCACGGTGGACATAGCCCAGGAAAGTGCCCGCCCTAGTCCGAGGGCCCGCCTTGGGCTGCTTGACGCGAGACTCCAGGGGCGGGAGGTACCTCGCGGCAGAGCCGAGGGGTGCCAAGGACCGGTCGAATGAAGTACCATCTCTTCTTCCACGCAGAACCATCCGCATCTCTCTCCTGCGCATTGTAACACAAGCACAAGTAAGGCACAGCACCTACCAAGTATGGGGCCCGTAGCCCCGCTTCTCGCCCCGTCCTGCACAATGGCATTGGCCCTCTCAGCGACTGGGATGTGCTCCTTGTTCGCGGGCTGCGTGGAATCGTGAGCGGTCATGGACTCGCCTCAGGGGGTGCAATTCAATGACTTGCAAGCCCTCGTCCATTCAGGGGCCGCGTCCGCGTAGATGCATTCTAGCTTATCAGCGGGCGTCTTCAAACTCACAAAAAATCAACCACATGCTCAGCCGACTTGTCGCGGGTGCTCTGGCTAACCAAGAACCCAGTGCACCCGTCACGTAGCGTCGCGCACGAGGTTTCCCCGTAGAGTCCCCTCGAGAGCTCATCAGCCGCGAACCAGTGGTCCATTGTGCTCAAGCCACCAAACTTCTTCAGCTCCGAATATGGTCGTATCTGCTTGTGAATATTGTTTTTTTCTGCCGCTGTTGCGGCCTCAACGTCGTTGCCCGCTGGCACGTCGAACAGAAAGGGTTCTTCGGCATGAGTGAGCAGTTGTTGGCGCGATACTGCCTCCCGTTGAAGACGCTCGTACTTCGTCGTCCCCGCAAGTCCTGCATCTTCTATTGGGTCCTCCCCGGGGTCCTCGATCATCTCTACGGCTCCCAGCTCCTCGGTCGCCGCATCGGCGACTTCTTTTTACCTGGCGCAGACATTGCCGTCGCGCGACAGGGCATGGCCCCGCCCGCGTTCTGACGCGCCTTCGTGATCTTGCCGCGAACAAAACCAGTGCCCGTGCTTGTCCACCCTAGCTCTGCTGCTTCAATAGGCTCATCGTAGAAATAAGTGGGCATGCTGGACTGCGGCGCCAATGCGCCGACCGTGGCCAAACATCCCAAGGCACCGTCCGACTGAATCTCCAGCTCGCCGTTCGAGCGAGAATCTTCTGCCATCACATGTCGCGAGCGCAACTCAAGGGTCGCGCGGCGCCGGGGCGCCTGGGGCGGGGGGCCACCCAGCGTGCCAGGGCCATTCAAATAAGGCCTCGCGCCGATCTCCACGTGCGCGCCCACCGCTCAAGCCGGGATGGGCAGGCGGGAACTGCCTCGTCAACTTGGCCCAAGGCCCCTCTGTCATTCATGGGAAAGGAAAGAATCTTGCCCTCGACTGAGGGTTCCAACCTTCTCCCCTGTGACAGCGGCAGGCACGGCGCTCTGCCGGTTGTCCAGTGAAAAACTGCAACCGTGGTCCATGCGGAGCTGGCCCACTGAAATCACTCTCGGAGTTTCCTGCATGACACCCGCCTCCATCTCCTATTTAGCCAGCCTGTCGCTGGCGATCTTGGCGGTGCCGAGAGCTCTCGACTGAACGCCCGCAATATACAGGGCGATGGGATCGGCCAGAGGAGAGATCCTGTCGACCATTCCTCCTTCGTGCAAGTTCTTGACGTAGATCAGATTCGAGCCGCAGCCCCGCGTCGACGATGAACCTTATTGGTCCAGGACGAACGGCGCCCAACTTCTTATCCCTCACTTTTCTAGCAGACACAGCAGCAACGGGGTCGCCGTCATGCCCACTGCTGGCGTCAGTCAGCTCGCCATCGGACTGTTGCTCCCAGCAAGCCCACATGTGCCAGACTTCGTGCTCCAGCGCCGAAGCATAATTTAATACCTGCTGCGCCTGGATATTCACCCTTTCGCGCGCGCTTCGCAGCCCACTGAGGATCACACTCAAGAGGGCTTCCCCGTGTATTTGGTACCGACCAGTTTACCTTCCTCTTCGGTCGGGAAGTCCAAATTGCTGGATGCGGCGGGCTCGGGTCTACGCGCAACTGACCGGGGCGCGTTTTTGTTCGGGCATTCGCGTTGACAAGGCGCTCCCCCTAGGCCCGCCATTCCTCAATGATTCAAGGGCCTGTTTCGAAAGGGAACGACGAGATTCCGCACGCCTGGAGACACCTCAGCAAGTTCACACACAGGTAATCTCTGGCCCCGCACTGCGCATTTGCTGGCACGGCCAGGCCAATGCGCCCACGCCCATTCACCCGGACGTCCGTACTCCGCCCGCCCTCGCCAGATCTTCGTCCGAGGGCCGGCATCCTGCCTATTGGCGGCACTTGGGATCCAAACAAACTCCAATTATCGAGGCAAGGCAGCAGCGATCGACTGCGGCCACGCCCAGGCCGACGCCGGCGACATAGTCGCCGCCCGCCGGCCACTCCGGCCACGGGCGTCCAAGGGCGTTGCCCCTGCCCCAACAATCCTTACCAAACTGGCAAGTTGATCCGGCCAGGTGCCTCCAGCATTGTCGCTTCTCCTTCGTCCTGCCCTTCCCCTTCGCCTTGTCCTCGCCCCTGCCCTGCGATGGCGCGGCGTGCTTCTTCGCGCGCTGAGCCGCTGCCGACGTCTGCTCCTTGCCGCGCTTGCTGGGGGGGGATTTTCCGATCTTGTCCAAACGCGCCTCGCACTTGTCGCGGGGGAACTTCCCGCCGGCGTGGCCCGACGACGATCGCGAAGACATGTCTCGGAAGACAAGGGGGAATATCCACGGCCAAACGCATGGCACAAGCCAGTCTTCTTGCAATTCGCATTGGAGGCGCGACTCTGCAAGCGATCGCGGCCCCTGCCGCCGCCCACGGGGCGATCGGACTGGCGATCTTGGCTCCGGCCACGGTCGCCGCTCTTATCCTTTCCACCCCCTTTCTCCGTGCCCTTCTCTTTCTTCTTCCTCTTCCCACCGCTCTTTCGGCCGTCTCTGCCCGACTGGGCAGGTGCAGCTTGGGCCGGGGCGGCGGAGTCTCCACTCCCCTTTGGGCGCTGGCATTCACGCTGCGCTCGGGTGCATGGGCATATGCCATTGAGGAACTTGTTGCGCGGTGCCGATTTCTTGAGGCGGCCGTCCTTCATGCGCAGATTTTGGCTGCCTTTGCCAGTCCTTTCTCCTCCTCCTTCGCCATTGCCGCCTCTCGCAAGAAGACCTCGGGAGTTCCGCGTCCTCCGCTGCTTCTCTCAATAGTATGCCCTCTTTCAATGCGCGTGAATTCACTCGCCCTCGATGACAGCCATTCGTAAGTCTTCATGCCAGTGCCATACTCATCGCTGCAATGATCATTGCGTACAAGGATGAACTGCATGCCAGGGCATCTCTGCATTTGGCGGTAGCAATATGCCTGCATGGCGGGGCGAAAAGACTTGCCCGCACCGCTGATTTTAATCTCCATGAGATCCGCGCACGTGCACGCCTGTCCATGATCCTGCTGGGTAGTCACGCGCACGGCGCTGATGCACAAAATCTCACGACCCTTCATCACGCTTCTGGCGGTCTGCGAGGCGGTATCTAACCGTTCGAATTCGCCCGCAAGATGGCGTAATTGTGAATTGTGACGATGACTGTCGGTCCTTGACGATCTTGTTGAGCTTCGACCTGAGGTTAGCTGCGATGACCAGGTCAGGCCGGATGAAAACACCCGAGCCCCTCAGACCCTTCGCATCAACACTCTTCATGCCCCCCCCAACAAAAAAACGATATCCAGATACCGGCCCCCTCGCAACTCGGCGAGGCCGAAGCCGCCGCCCTGGCGACATTGCGCCACCACCGCTGGTAGTTGGCAGCGTCGGGAATCTCTGCCAAGACGATCTTCTCCGCGCAACCTGCGTCGCCCCAATGCGGGATAGAGGCCAGGGCAACATCCGGCGACGGGAACGGGAGGGGCATTGCCGCCCCCGCCGCCGCCGCCTGGCGAGCCTCCTCCAGGCGGCCCTCCGCCACGCCAGCGCCAGCGATCTGGATTGTTTTCCCCGTCTCCATCAGGCGATGTATGTCCGTCGTCTTCAAGGAAGAAATCGTCGTGACCCTCGCCGTCGCCATCGTCGTCATCTTCGCCGCCATCGCCAGGGGGGCCCGTGCCCAGGTGTCTAGGCACTGGCGCCTTCTGCGGGGGCGTCGACTCATCCCCCGCATCCTCCTTCTTGAAGATGCTCGGCAAGCTCCCCGGCGCTGGAGGGCGCGCCCAGGGAAGGAGGTAGCTGCGCTGGCGCGGGCTGCCGCCGATTCTGTAATTCCCGCGGTGGCAGCCGCTTCAGCCCTTTCCTCGCGCTTCTCCTGGGCCCCTACCCTGCGTTCAGCGCGCATCCTGGCATTCTTCTCTTCGCGCTGCATCGCCTGCTCGAGTTCCTCCTTGATTTTCTTGCGTCCGGCACTCGCGGCTTCCTCAAACTCAGGAAGCTTCTTCGACTCGACGCTCTCAGCCCGAAGAGCATCGCTTCCCGGGGCGCAGCCGCGGGCGTGAACGGGCCAAAGCGAGCGGCCGCGAGAGGGCGGCCTCGGCGTAGACGCAGCGGCGCTGTGCCCCTGAAGTTTCCTCTTGGCCCGACGTTCCTCGCTCACTTTCGCGCGGGGCCTTCCCTCGTCCTCGTTCTTCTTTGCTGCCGACCACTGTCCGCAGCAGCGCGCGCATCTTGCCCCCGTTCTACAGAATGGTTGTCACATGTGCCTTTGTTGCAGATTGGGCAGTCGCGATCAACGCTTCGCAACGCAGAGAACGCCGCGGAGCTCGCGCATGGGGAATATGACTTGAGTTCCCACGCGCGGCTTGTCGCCCAACCGCGGTCGGCGCCTGCGACCGCGCAGTGGATGCTGCCGCTGTGCTCGCCTGGGCTGTAGACCCAGAGCCCCGAGTCATCGCCCGAGACGCCCCTTCCGGATGCCACTGAATCTGGTGCCAGTCAAAATTGCGATACAAACTGTCGCGCTCCGCTCCCCGTTTTATCATCGCCCGGGCAGCTTCCATCTCCGCCGCGCGAGTCTGCGCCGTGACTCTCTCCTCAGCAATCACCTCAACTCGCCCCATTTCCTGGTGAGCGCGTAGCATCTCGGCCTCGGATCGAGCATAGTCCCCATCTGCAACGAGTCGGTTCGCCTCGGCCTGCTGTATGGCAGCGGCAGCCTCCGCTGCCAGTCGCGCATTCCGATCCTCTGCTGCTTGCAACTCCTTGGCGGCCTGTGTCATCGTCGCCCGCCGAACTTCGCCGCCCCAGTGGACGGCGCGCCCCGCTTCTTCTTCTTCTAGATGCTTCCCCTGGGGATGCGCCTGGCGCTCGGAGGCGCCACTATATTCGAGCCTATTGGCGAGCCCCCTCATTTCCTTTCTCGCGGCGCAGGCCTGTCGGGCCGCCGCCGCCGCCTGTTGGCGCCCTTCCAGGGAGCGCGCGGCATTCGCCATGGCCCCCCGGTCTCGCTCCACTTGAAGGGCAGCAGCCGCATGTTGTTGAAGTTCCGATTGCCTCAGCTGCTCGCGCATTTCGGCCGGGTCACTTCCCCTGACCTCCATGATCTCAAATCTCTCCCTTTCCTCAGCTTCGCACCGCTCATTGACGCACGTCGCGGCGCAAATATGCAAGCCGGGAGCCGCGCGCGTCGGGCGCGGGAAGTCTGCGTTGCAGAGGCTGCAGATATCGGAACACCCGAGAAAGACAAGCTTCTTACACTGACCCCATCGGCCGGGGCACCGCGACTCTAGCACCACATCGCGTCTTGGTCCATAATTGGCACACTTGGCACTGATCCGCATGATGAAGGTATTCGATCTTCCTGATAAGTTGGGCAAGTCAGGTACCTCGGATCCCCGTCTCAGGGCCCTGGGCCCGCCTCCCTCGGTGTTGCTCCTGCGGGGAGAGCGGGCGCGCAAGGGATTATAACGTCGAAGGTCTCCTTGGGGGCCCGGGGGCGTAGCTCCCGGGTGTTCCCCGGGAGCGGACACGGGGTGCTGCTCCTGGATATCGCCAGAAGTACTTCGTTTCCCGAGAGGCGAGGTAATCAAAAGGCTAATCGGCTCACGTCTCTGCTTGCTCACCACCCGTACGGAGCCGTCTACGAAGTCCTCATCCGTGATATCCTCCAGGTGCCGCTGCAGAGAGCAATCATATGGAATCGCGGTATCTTCGCCAGGCATGGATGGGCGCGGCGGCGCCTGCCCGTGGGGGCGTTGTAGGTCACCCGACGGAACAGGACACGTTCGGCCACGGACCTCGTACTCCTCGTCGTACGGTTCCTGATCCTCCTGGAAACCAATCAGCTTGAGCGTTGATCTGGGTGTCCCTCCGATGAAATGGTCCCCACGACGTGGTCGTCACTCGAACGGGTGCTCGGAAGCGTCCGCTTGATCGTCGAGCGGAATGAGGTCCACTTCATCGTTTCCGTCTCGGCCTTATCGAGTGGTGGCCTTGACCCCCGGCTTCGGAGAGGCAGGACGAGGCTCATCAGCGCACGAGAAGTTCCAATATATTTTGGTGGGAGGACGTTGGCTCGATCCCACGACATCGTCAGCGGAACCGTCTTCGGGAACATCTACACTCGTCTCATGGTGTAATCTGTCTTCGGGGTGTACATCATCCCTAGATGGGAGGAGCATCGTTCCCTCATCTGGTATGCCCACGTTGGTCGAAGACAGAACTTTCGGTTGATAACCACTACCTTACCATTTCTTTATTGCTATGGGTTTATCCTTGACCGTGTTGAACGACAACATGTGATCACGTTCGTGTTGTAATCCTTTCTCAGCGTCTTCTTCTTGTAGGAACCTCTTAGTCAGGGTTGCTTTCAACGTAGGTGATGTGGGTGATGCGTCCCTCCGTGACATGGCGAAACGAATCTGGTAGGGTGTCCGTTAACCTTCGGGCGAACTACAAACTGCTAAGCAGGAGGGCCGGCCAGCCGAGGGACGGGCGGGCGCACGCGCTTTACTCTTGAACCAACTCACAGCAGCTGAGACGACGCTGCGAGTCAGAAGTGGGCCCGGGGGGATGACTAAATCGACTGAAAGGCTATGGGGCCCCCGTCGGCGAGGAATGGGCACTTGGAGGTCGATGCGTCCCCCCCCTCCCCAATTAAGCCCTAAGCCTATCCTCCCCTAGCGTTGCCCCTGAGATGTCCAGCATCTGGTTGCTGTTCACGGACAGAGGAAGAAACAACGGCATGTACATACATTCGGAGATCCGCGCGGATCCCTGGGATCGGCCGCGAGGCCCCCCCCCCCCTTCCCTGGCGCGCGGAGCGCGCGGCCATTGGGGACCCGGCGCTGATCCGAGAAGTCTGCGTGGAGCTCCGAACAATTTGGTTGACAGGCGATCGACATTGTATCGATTGCCCTGTTCATGTCCCGACACCCACGAGGGGCCAGAGCGGGGATATGGATAAATCTCTGGCCTCCGAGGCCACGCCCTGCTGCACCTGGCGCCCAGATTGAGGGGCAGCAGCAGGTTTATGCATCAAACGTCGAACGTCGGGGGAGACGAGCCTGGATGGTGGCGCTCGTGGTCATCTTACGGCCACCTGGGGAGCCTGAACCTTCCCACCATGGCCGAGATCGGGAACATCTTCCCCTGGTGGAGGCACTCCGCTGATGTTGGTGTGGGTGCCAGCCGCCGGGCCCCCGATTGCAGAGCGGGCGCGACCGCAGGAAACCCTCGCACGAAACCCAACCCTGAAGACCCGGCGCCCCCGGAACGCGGCCGCTCCTTCAGCGGCCGCGGGAAGCCACCGCGCAGCGCGCGGGGCGAAGACACCGAGGATGCCCTGACGAGAAGCATGCGGCTTGCATGTCGATGCCGAGCTTCCTTCCTCGGATGGACGCGACCAGCTTGCCCAGCAGCGCCACGAAGGCGCCGCAGCCGAGCGCCTGGCCCCCGACGCTCTTCGGGCCCGCCGCGCAGGCCGCCTCGATCCGCGCCCGCAGCGCCTCGACGCCGCTGCGGAACTCCTCGCGCAGGCCGCGGTACGGCACCCTCTCCAGCTGCTGCAGCTGGCTCTCCTCCAGGGGCATCCCCACATCAGCGACGAGAAGCAACGCTGCTCGAACGACGTTGGCCAGCGAAAGTCGCCAAGGATTGCTCAGAAGGGGCAAGGATGCCAGGGCACCCTTGGGACAGTTGCCCCTCCTTGCTATCCGGGCTAAGTCAAATCACCTGACTTCGCGCCACGCGCCACGCGATGAGCGATCCGCGCGGCTCTCTTCGCACCCTCGCCGCCTCCCCCTGGAGAATGGCGCCTCTCTGGTCCACGCCGCGGCGCGCGAAGCGCGATCCTCTCCGCGCCTCCGCCCAGAGGAAGGGGCCCTACGCACGTTGTCGTAGCCACCTCACGCGGTGGTTTGGGCGGGCCGCCAGCGCGGCGTGCCGCGCTGGAAACGAGGGCGCTTGCGCGCGGCCTTACGCGGGACGCTGACGATCCAGTGTCCCCGCAGACGACCCCGTTCTTCTGTGTCGCTCGAGTGGGGTGCAGATGGGGTCGGAGGGCCGTGCCACATCGCCGCTGAATCGCCGATGCATCAGCGACGTCGGCGACGCATCGGCGCCGTCGGCGCAGAGAAGATCGGGCTCCACACCAGGCCGCATCGCTGATGCATCGGCGATGCGGCGCGACCCTCCCACCCAATCTACTCGGACCCCACCTGGGAGGCCTAGATCCTCGTGGGCCGGCCTAACCAATACCGAACACGTCCGCGAGTCGAAGAAGCGCAACAAGCTATCCTTAGGGAAGCCCCAAACAACTGCATGCACATGACATTTCTGACCCCCGCGCGGATTTCTTGGGTCGGCGCCGGAGGCGCCGCCAGGGGGGTCCAGCGCCGACGCAGGAAATCCGCGCGGAGCTCGAATATGTATGGCTTTGTTCCCCAGTTGTGTTTTGCTGCTGATGCTGCCATTGCTTCTCATGTGGGTGCTATGTTCGACGTTGGGGTACTTATTTATCGCTTCTAAGCTATCTTGATCAGTGATGGGGACATCTGGATAAACTCGTTCTTTAATATGTCTGCCTCCCTCTCGGCGGGTGGCGCATCAGAACCATCTCCGCCACCGCCATGGGAGAGACCTGCCCAAATTCCCTCACTGGCCTGGGCGGGAGGGCGTACACAAGGCTGAGTAGCGCCACGGGAGGAGGAGGAGGAGGAGGAGGAGGAGGAGGAGGAGGTGAGGGAGAAGGCAGAGGAGGAAGGGGGAGGGGATGCCAGCTGCTGCTTATGAGCGCCGGCCTCTCATCGCGGCTGTCCTTCACCTCCTTCGCGCCCTGGGCGCGATCGTCGTCCACCTCTGCGGCGGAGCACGAGGTCAGGGCCTGCTCCAGGTAGGCGTCGGGGGAGATGCTGCGCCCGTCCGGGCTGGTGAGGTCAAGCATGAAATCCCGCAAGACCCACATCAGCGCTGGGCGGCTCACCTTGGGGCGAGGAGATCGAAACCCAGAGATCCGAAGCTCCGAACAACTGGAGCGGCAGATGTTGCATTGTTCGACCTCGAGGGACCCTCAATAGGCTCCGTGACCGTCAACAGCAACTCAGGATGAAAAGGCGGCCCTAGGGGGATCGCCCAGAACGGGTGGGAGTGCTAGGAACATTGGCATCTGGACCCGTTCCAGAATGATCGAGCTTAGCGCCGTCGTGGGCCGTGTCGGGGGTCTCCTGGACCATGGCAAGGCCAAATGCGGTCACCACGGATCCGGTGGGGGGTCCGCTCCTGGGCCCAAGGTGAAACCGGCCAGTGGCGGTGGATCTCGTCGCCCTATCACCTCGTTGCCCCTCTCCTCGATGTAGGAAGAAGGAACAACTACATACACATACGATCTTGGAGCTGCGAGCGGAGTTTTTGGGGTCGGCGCGGTTGATCTCTGGTGGCGCTTCTGGCGCCGCCCTGGCGTGCTCCTGCGCGCCTACCAGGGAGCCCCGCGCCAACCCAAGAAATCCGCGCGGAGCTCCGAAAATGTATGCTTATGCCGATGTTGTTTCTTCGAAGATATGCTCCGCGAAGCGGCACGTGAGGGCCAAGGAGTTGAAGACCCCTTCGTTCAGGGCGCCCTTGGTTAGATGCTCGTTCTGTGGACCTCCCTTGAACCACTCGCTCCATTAATGCGGCGATGCTGTGTGGAACATCCGTCGGCTTGAATACAACTTGAGTGGATCTAGAGTCGAACAGATCCGTCGGGTGAGCTCCAGAAAGGTCCCCAGCACAAACGTCTAACCTTGGTGTTCAGGACCAGCACGGACGAGATCAGCGCGCACAGGGTCATGAGCTGCGCGTCGCGGCTGCGGTCGCTGTCGGTGCTGCCGAATCCCTCGCAGTCGACGAAGGCCAGCAGCGGCGCCTCCAGGTCGTCCTCGTCCGCCGCGCCCCACAGCCACAGCCCCTCGGTGCAGGCGTTGGTGGTGCTGCCCACCTGGAAGAGCGGAAGGCCTGGGGAGGCCCACAAAGACGGACGTGCGCCCGCCCCCCTCGCGGGCGGCGGCGGACACATCCGTCGCCGCGCCCTCGCCGTCTGGGCTCCGGGGCGCGATCCCGCGGATGCGCGGTCGTGAGGGTACGTTCCGCGCGGGGCATCCGCGAAGAGAGCGCCCCGCAACCGCCGAATCGCGGCGCAGGGGCCGCTCCGCCCACGACTTCCCGGACCCCTGCAACGACGCGTCCTGGCCAGGGTTTCGACACGATGCCAGCTGTGGCGACGAGAGCCTCCCAGGAGGCCCAAACAGGCGAAAACGAGGGAAGGGCAGTGGTATCAGTACCTATTCCTCCTCGGGGAGGCCCTGCTGCACGCGGCCGAGCAGCAAGTTCAGCAGGTAGCTCTTGCCAGTGCGGTAGAGGCCGCACACGGACGCCACCGCGATGCGTCGGCCCCCGTGGCTCTCGAGCACCCGGGCGCCGTCCTGCAGAAAACGAGAAAGCGGCAAACGTATAAACTTTCGACGGTCCGCTCGGATTTCCTGGATTGATCGGCGCGGGCGGCGGCGAAGGCGCCGCCACGGGGGCCCAAATTCAGATCAGAACAATCCGCCCGGGGCTCTGGAATTTTATGCTTATACACTGTTACCCAACCATCCTTTGGTGTTGGGTCCTCGCTTAACGCCCCGCGTCACGCCTCACATCTTCCATCCTCTCTTTTCCAAACTCCACCACTCCGCACGACCAGTCCGGCACACCCCTCACACGCTTCGTGACCCCAGAAGGAATTCCTACCAAGGCCGCAGTGGCAGGGTTCGCATGCGTCCCCCCGCACCAGTGCGGGACACCCATCACACGGTTCGTGGCCCCACAGGGAGCTACTACGAATGTCTCGGTGGCAGGGTTCGCATGCGTCCGTCCGCCCCGTTTCGGCACACCCTTCACACGCTCCATGGCCACGGTAGGCCCAACCAAATACTACGCCTTAGGCGCAGTATCCGACTAATCCTTTTGTACCGCAGTAGCGATGGGACAACAGATAGGAGATGGCCGCGTGAGCGGCAAGATGACATTTCAAGGGGTCGTTTTTCGTATCGATGTCTAGTCGCGTGTCGCGGCGCGACGCGGTCATATAGGCGGCCGGGCGCCAGAGTCCAAACGGCCGCGGGCGAACGCTCGTTAACTCTCGCTTTTGCCCTCCTCCCTCAGTCGGGGGGGAGGACGACGCGCGAGTCCGCGTCCGGCCTGATTCGACAAAACAGTTACTCCACAAGAAAGCAGCAGCCAGCGGGCTCAAACCTCAACAAATTCACCCCGCAACTTATTGCTCCTCGGGCGGCTCAGATGTTCTCGTCGGGCCGGCCCTGAATGGACGAAGTCGCTGTAAGTGATGATCGAAAGATGGCATGCCGTCAAAAACCTGTGAGAACATATCTCGGTCAATGCCCCCCGTGGTGTGACCGTCTGCGGTCATGTCACGGGTATCACACCACTGCGCGCCATGCACGAGACAGCACTCGATGATTTGCCGTATCCAATTGATGTAGCCCACGAGGGTGCACTGAGTCGGCTTCTTCAGGTATCTGCTTAACAAGAACTTGAAGGCAGATTCCGCATCAATGGCGAAGGTGACTTCAATGCTGAGGCCGCACATCTCAATAATAATATTCGGCTCAGTGGGTGTCAGCGGCCCTGCGTGGAGTTCGTGTAGCGTAACGATCGTGGGGTAGCTGTCCTCCAAGTTATGGACTGCTGCTAGCGCTTCAGCCGAATAGCTAGAGCGGACCTACAAGCGGTGACACTTGCAGGACGCGTCGACAAGATGGACGACAGGTTTACAAGCATGCGTGCGCCCGCGCCCTAGCAAGTTTGCCCAGCGAGTACCATTGCCATTGACCTCGTCAACGACATCGCCGTTTAACCGGCCATAGCCGGAGTCGCTGTGCAGGTCTGCCTCGCCCGTGGGTATCACCGTTTCATAAGCGATCTTCTTTGGGCGGGCCTGTGACTTCCTGGTCATCGCGCCGAGTCGTCGCGCTTGCATATTGGTAGGTTCCTGGGCGCGCTGCAATGATGCAGAATGCGCCAATCGCCGTGCTTGCGTGATGAGGGCGTAAGCCAGAGCGCCTCTGTGGCTGACAAACATACGAGCGACCATCTTCGACGCCTTAGCCTCGGCATCTGCGCCTGTGAGTTCGCTGTGCTGGATACGACGGACTTGTTTTACCTAACAGCGAAGACAAATAGGTTTCTAATAGGGTCAAAAGAAAGCATCATGACTCCCCAAGGGGATCTGGGCGGGATCCGGGGGAGGATGCCGGGTATTTTTTTTTAGCCAACAGTTACACACTTCGTGGTCTTCGAGGTCCCAGAACTCCATTTCCGGGCCACATTCTGAATGCCCGGAGCCAACTGTAGGCCACTTCGTGCTCTTCGAGTTCCCAGAACTCCATTCCCGGGCCACATTTTGAATGCCCGGAGCCAACTGTAGGCCACTTCGTGCTCTTCGAGTTCCCAGAACTCCATTCCCGGGCCACATTTTGAATGCCCGGAGCCAACTGTAGGCCACTTCGTGGTCTTCGAGTTCCCAGAACTCCATTCCTGGGCATGATTTTCAATGCCCTGAGCCAACTGTAGGCCACTTCGTGTTTTTCGAGTTCCCAGAACTCCATTCACGGGCCACATGTTGAATGCTGAGGCAGGCTGATGCTGAGGCTGAGGCAGGCTGAGGCTGAGGCAGGCTGAGGCTGAGGCCGAGGCTGAAGGCAGACTGAGGCTGAGGCTGAAGCAGGCTGAGGCTGAGGCTGAGCAGGCTGAGGCTGAGGCTGAGGCAGGCTGATGCTGAGGCAGGCTGAGGCTGAGGCTGAGGCTGATGCAGGCTGAGGCTGAGGCACGCTGAGGATGAGGCCGAGGCTGAAGGCGGACTGAGGCTGAGGCTAAAGCAGGCTGAGGCTGAGGCTGAGGCAGGCTCAGGCTGAGGCTGAGGCTGCAGGCTGAGGCTGAGGCAGGCTGAGGCTGAGGCTGAGGCTGAGGCAGGCTCAGGCTGAGGCAGGCTGAGGCTGAGGCCGAGGCTGCAGGCAGGCTGAGGCTGAGGCTGAAGCAGGCTGAGGCTGAGGCTGAGGCAGGCTGAGGCTGAGGCTGAGGCAGGCTGATGCTGAGGCAGGCTGAGGCTGAGGCTGAGGCTGATGCAGGCTGAGGCTGAGGCAGGCTGAGGCTGAGGCCGAGGCTGAAGGCAGACTGAGGCTGAGGCTGAAGCAGGCTGAGGCTGAGGCTGAGGCAGGCTGAGGCTGAGGCTGAGGCAGGCTGATGCTGAGGCAGGCTGAGGCTGAGGCTGAGGCTGATGCAGGCTGAGGCTGAGGCAGGCTGAGGCTGAGGCCGAGGCTGAAGGCAGACTGAGGCTGAGGCTGCTGAGGCTGAGGCTGAGGCAGGCTGAGGCTGAGGCTGAGGCAGGCTGAGGCTGAGGCTGAGGCTGATGCAGGCTGAGGCTGAGGCAGGCTGAGGCTGAGGCCGAGGCTGAGGCAGACTGAGGCTGAGGCTGAGAGGCTGAGGCTGAGGCTGAGGCTGCAGGCTGAGGCTGAGGCTGAGGCAGGCTGATGCTGAGGCAGGCTGAGGCTGAGGCTGAGGCTGAGGCTGAGGCTGAGGCAGGCTGAGGCTGAGGCTGCTGAGGCTGAGGCTGAAGCAGGCTGAGGCTGAGGCTGCAGGCTGAGGCTGAGGCGAGGCTGAAGGCTGAGGCTGAGGCTGATGCAGGCTGAGGCTGAGGCCGAGGCTGAAGGGCTGAGGCTGAAGCAGGCTGAGGCTGAGGCTGAGGCAGGCTGAGGCTGAGGCAGGCTGAGGCTGAGGCTGAGGCAGGCTGAGGCTGAGGCTGTGACTGCGACTGCCGTTGCCACTGCGACTGCCATCGCGAATGCGACTACGACTGCGAAAACAACAGAATTCTACAACAGGGTTCTCATTTGAATTTTAAGGGGGATGCTTCCACAAATGCTCCTACACATCGCTGTTAGGTTGCTCTGCCGGGATAATTTTATATGTTCGTCGTGTTCAAGAACAGAATATATAATCACCATTAGCATACCTCACAACACAATTGGTCTATGTATGCGCGTTGACTTCACATGTCCAAAATGAATATCCAACATACTTGACGCATGTGTCCATGGCGTCCCCCGTACCGGCCACGTTTATGTCAACACGCTCGGCGGTGAGGAGGTTGGTGCTCGTCTTGAACACCTCGTCATAAGACGTGGGTCTGAGTCCACGGCCTCTCGAGGTCTTCCTGGGATTCAATGGGGAGGCTCTCGGCGCATCGTTGGTGCCTGCGCCTGGTTTGAAGCACTGTCGACAGTGTCCTGACTCGTCATAATGCTCGAACGAATCCTGGGGGCGAGCTGAGTGTAGATGCTGACACAGGTGGCATGGTTGCTTCAGCGAGCGCTTGATCTGCGGGCCCCTTCCAATAATGTTGATGCCAAGGGAAGCAATGATCCACTGCTTCCCGCGCGCTGCCGCGCTGGCGAGCAATCGCCGGCTTGACCGCCGCGCTGTTCCTGAGAACGTTTCTATGTCAAAGGCTTCGGGGTCCATGAAAACCCAAACTGCCAGGCGCAAAGCGCAACCTGATGGTGCGCTCCATCCCGCCCTGGTCGTCACGGGTAATTTTCCAAGTGTCTACGTGCCTCGAAGTCACGATGTTTGACGCTTTGGATATGTCTTGTGAACTGAAGCGCTTGCTGGCAAACCATGTCTTGAGTTCGGCATATAGGGCCTCTGATTCCATGACTGGATTCGCGCGGGTATCTGCCTTCGTGAAAAGGTCGTCATTCTTCGCGACCGCAGCTCGTTCAGCTGCGGCGGTCCCACATACTCACATCGTGGCAACGCAGTCGACGTCCAATATCCGATGGTGTTGTTCGTGTAGGGCTACCTCCGACATTTCCGCCGTAAAACAAAGTTCCACAGACTGTCCGTGTTCGTCGGAGTCTAATCCACAACTGCCATCGTCGCCCGCGGAGCACAGCGGGACATGATATGTTTCGGTTGCGCTGGCACTCTGCGGGTTACCCCGCGCAGGCAAGCGCCCTTGCTGTTCGTCAGCAACTGTGTCTAGTGCGCTCTTGTCAGAGATCAAATGTGCGGGCACAGGAAATACTTATCCGACTGGAGCTGCTTCCAGCAATCCCCTTTCGTCTTGTAGTTCTGTATACCACACCTCCATAATGTGTGCCTGGAGGTCCGCAACTGATTCTTCATAGTCTGTGGAGGCCGGCCATCCTCCTGTGGTGGTTCGGTTTCTGGGGCCTCCCGGGCATTGCTGCCTTGTGTCGGCGTGTCTGCCAGTTCTTCGAATTCTGTCATGTCTTGATCGAAGCCCGCGTGTTTCTTGGACTTCAGGAATCGGGTGATTCTCGAGTGTGCCGATCCGGTGATATCTTAGATGTTTAGGCCAGCGCCTTCAGCTTCGCAAATGTGGCAGCCTAGTTTCACGTCGTTGTAATGGCGCACCAACGCACAACTGTCGGCAGAAGTTACCAGGGGTAGCTCATGGATACTCTTAGCTAAGCTAACAGAGCCAACATTTTCGAGACGGCATTAGTTTCTGATGAGATACGGGAGAGCTAAGTGTACCCTCGGACATAGCTGGCTCGTACTTTTCATATGGAGTCCTCCCTTTTTGGTCGGGGGATAGCCGAAGGTCATAGCAGGCCCCCCCGCTGGCAAACTGGCTGAGGCCAACGCACTCCGCGAGGCTGCGCTGTCCGAGCCAATTTCTCGAGTGATCAGAGCGTCAATATAGATCGCATGTCTTGCATCACCGTGCTGTAGTTGTACGTCGCAATTCCCAACTCGCACGATCACTTGATCCCTCTCGGGATCGTTCCGCGCGACCGGGATAGGTCCATTCTAACCAACCCAGTCGTCTCTCGAGGTTGTGGGGCGATGTTAGTCAACAAGATGCTCTTCGTTGTAATAATGCTGACCAATGATGGTCGTCCTGGTTCGCAGTGCACGGCTCGTCTTTGCTATTGCTGTGGCTTGTGTGATTGCCTCGATGCTTGCGCGACTGATAGTCTGTTCTCGGTTGTGGTCGGACGTCTCCGTCTGTTGTTCGTGATCCAGAACAGGCAGGTCGGTGAGCGTAGCTGGTTGCCGATTACCGACCCAATAATGCATGCGTTATGCGGTGATACTCCGACGTAGAAGGTAAACGCACTGTTGGCAAAAAACGACTCATGCAATAGCCGGGTGAACACAAGTAATATATCTAACCTATTGAGTTCTGCCTCCATGACGTGGAGCAGGTGTCGAAATATGCCGCTTCTGGCTTACTGGCGGTGGCGCGTTGTCCGCGCGCGCATTCTCAGCTCGGCGCAATTCGCATAAACAAACTGCCTTCTCGGCGTCGTCATTGAGGGCGCCATCTCCGTCGGAGTATAATCCCCTGGCAGGCCCGAATTGTATCCTGCACTGATGGCGCGCGTCTAAGATGCCGGTCATATTTTTGCCTGGTATCTGGATTCCGGCACCGCATCGAATACAACGATCGATTATGTGAAATACCTGAGGTTCCTGTTTGCAGAACATGAAGTCGCATTCGACTTCATCTTTGATTTTGCCAGGTAGCGAAGTGGATGACACTATAGTCTGCCCAGGCTTGCCCCAGGCCCTACAAACCCCGGCATGTATCGCAGACGCCCAGTATCAGGTTCAGCCGCGCACTGTCCAGACCAGCCTTCTTTTAGATAATATCATCTTAGGCTCCTTAGCGTGCAACCATCGTAAATGTAGTTTCCGTGGCTCGCGCGCTACCACGCTGGGGTCGAAGCTACGCAGGTCCTGTAGACTGATCTGCGCGTCAAATCTTGATCAGCCCGGAAGTCTTGGACGTGCAGCAGGGTCACCCGCGGGGGGCGGTGAGATGTGGATCACCTCCCTGCTGTCGTCCTCGTCTGGCCGGTACCTGCAGTAGTCGTCTGTGGTCGTCCGAGCTGCTGGCGCCACTTGGCTGCAGCGTGCCTGCCAACTGTGATGTCGCGGCTGCTGGCGCCCGCAGCCGGTCCAGCCTCGAAGCCAGGCTTCGGAGCACGTAGCTGCGCAACTTGTTCGGCGGCTGGCGCCTCAGAAGCAGCTGCCGCCGCAGGTGGGGGTGCGTCAGAAGCAGCTGCCGCCGCAGGTAGTGGAGCTGCCAGTTCAGCAAGGGCTAGTGGCCCCTGCCCGTGGTAGCCTGGCAGCTTCCACGGCGTGGCAAATTTGCGTATGCCAGGGGTCAGTAGGTGCCAGGTGTATTATTCCCTGATTTCTTTTGGCAACTTGGGCATTCTCAATAAGAATCCCCCATGTCATACCATCTACAGCGTTTCGGGTTTCTGCTGCGTGCTGGCGAGCGCATGTTGACATGGTCGGCAAATGCGGGGCATCCCCATCCGCGTGATGGTGGTTGCACGATACATCCGTCAGGATGTGCAGTGATCGTCGAGTCATCTAAATCAACAGCGCGCGCATGGGTGACAAGAACAGATGATGCACGAGGACGACTAAAAGGGACGCGGTTAAACGCGAACATGTCAAATGCAAGTTGAACTGCTTCGGAAAAGAGGGATTGCACCTTCGGAGTATAGCGCGCTGCCTCGGCCAATTCCCCGTTGCAAGCTGATGCGTGCTGATGGTGGCCAGTGCTCGATTGGAGGTCAAATGGCGTCAGTAGTGAACGGCGGCTGGCTATTATTTAATAGGTTCGCGTATCAGTACACCATGGGAGTCACGAGGTCCTGCAATGCATTGGTATACGTTGACCTTGCGAGTGCCCTCGCGTTTAGCAAGTGTCGTCCATGGCGGAGCTTCATCCACCCAAGTACCCACTGGTTGTTCTCGTAAGTAGAATCGTCGGAGATCGTCCTGGCGCTCGGCGGCCAACCCACAACACTTAATGTGTGGGAGGTCTTCCTTGTGAAGTGCATGCCACGTACCGAAGTTGACCTTTGCGTTAAAATAGGGTTGTCGTCCTGTGGGTCTGCAGTTCGTTTGTGGGGATTACTACGTTCGCAAAACATACGTCTAAATAACATGACTGCATCCTGGACTTCTGTGTTACCAAGGTCAACGTCGCAACGTTTGTTGAGGTTGCCACACTTGGCTGAATGCCAAATGTGATGCTCCCCCGCTTACTCCGCATAATTCCAGCATGCCTACCTCGTTGCTTCGTCACTAACAAAAAGTTGCACTAGTGGAAGCACATCGGCAAGTGTATCCGTAGGCAGCCCCACTGGCAGTGTTATGAAGGCTTCCCCATCTTCATCACTGTCGGAGTCCAGAGGGACATCGGTGCAGCGTGCTACTCATCCAAAACCCGCTGGGTCCTCGCCGCAATCGTCATTGCCGTCGTCGGCCTGTTTGGGTATCTTGCGTGGTTTGATGCCCGCTTCTTTGTCAGCTTTCTGTTTATCCTTATGTTGTTTCCGGGCATCAGTCGGTAGACCTGTTTGTTGTTGCTCATTGTCCAGTATAGTGAGTGTCGGAAATTCTGGGATAGGGGGCAGCGCGTGGCCACGGTCAATCGAAGGGGGAAGGGAGTCGATCGTCATCGACGATCACAGCCCGCCTTGGGCGCGGTCGCTGCACCTCATCGCTGAGCAAGGCTGGGGCTGGAGGCTCCCAGTACAATCATGTGCTTACATTAACCACTCCACTCGGCAATGGAGCTATCCAGTTGTGTATCCAATAGGTTGATCCTGGACCTTAATCTCTTGCATGATAGTATTGTCGCCCAGGGTTGTAGTTACACAGCGTACCACATGATCCCATTGAGGGCCATGTTTAGGAGACTGGACGTAAGTCAAACCTCCTTTGTCTTGGGACGCCCGAAATGTGCACGGAAAGAATGGGCACAGTGCCCAACAACAAATGTTGTCCCAAACCAACAGCGGCCGCTGTTGGGCAGGCGGCCTTCTGTCTCGAATGGACACAGGCCGCGGAGGCGTGGACTGCGAGTCCTGTTCAAAATGAACTAGATCCGCTGCTGGGCATTGTGCTCTTTCTTTCCGCGCCCATTTCGTTCGTGCAGATTGTCTACTTGGGTGTGCACGATGGTGTGTGCATCACATGTGTAGTTTCCCTGTCTTTTGTGTGTGTCAATCTGGTCAAGCAGTCGTGCAAGCATGATGGCCAGTGTTGTGCTTCGCCATTCCGCCCACTGGGCGCCTTGGCCGTGCGGCGGCGGATCTAGTCTAGTCAACGTTTTACTCGGCCGGCGGATTCCCCCACGATCGGCGCGTGCATTTCCACTGGATCACTGGGCTGCGCGCGCGCGCGTCGCTGCCGCGTGTAAGTATGGGCCACTTGGCGAACGACTCGAGCGGTCGAACCTAAGATCGCATCGCATGACTTGTATGCTTCAGTCTTCTATGATATCGTGCATGGGTCCTCATTTCCAAAAGTATCCTGGGGGCTCCACGAGCACGATAGACACGCGCAAGGCCCAAGCTTTGGCAATGAAGTTCTGGATGCGCTGACGACGTGGCCCCGCCCGCTTGCCAGGCAATCGCGCATGCCAATCGGCGGGCGTCGTCGCCAACGAGGACTGACAACCGCAAGAAGCCATTAAGGACTCCCCCGGGGTCGTCATTAGCACAGCGCCGCAATTAGATAATTATGAAGGGGGGCGGCGGCTTTCGCCGAGCGATATGATTAGCGCAGTGCACATGGAACGGAAAAATAATTCCCGCGCCCCGGGTCGGGTGGCAGCCCAATTTAAATTGGCAGAACAATAAAAACATACTCGTCTGCGTTCACATAAGGGTGCGGGTTGCCAGGGCAACGCGTCCAGGGTGCCCGGCGCGCTATACTTTCGCCGGAGAGGGGGTGGGTTCTTGCCCAAGTATTGCGCGCCCGTAGAGGCCACGACCTCTGCGTGTTATAAAACAGCACAAAATTCCCAGGGTTTGAAATTCAGCGCAAGCTGTTCGCATAACCTCAATGACAAGAGCACAATAATGATAACGATGGGATGAGCGATCTATCCCCCCCAGCGGCTCACGCGGCAAACTCGCTGGGTCCGCTGTCGCCCCTGGCGCTCGCAGCCAGCGTCTGGGAAAAAGGAAGCAGGCGTCCCCGTATCTGTAGACAGAGCCTCTGGTGTCGACCTGTCTATGCAAGCGTAGGTTGCCGCTGCGCTCGCCTGCTCCCGTTGCTCTCTCTCGAGCGAGGGTGGCGCCCGCGTCGCCGCGTGGCCCGGGCCCGTGTCAGAACTGCAGCTCGCGGCGTCATCTGGCGAGAGCGGCGTCGCGCAGCTCTAAGTGAAGATATCGCATCTCTCGACAGCTGTTGCCACGCCGCTCGCAGCAGCAGGTTGCCCCGCAATAGCAGGCTGCCCCGCGCGGACCTCGCGCGGCATCCACTTCGCGCCTTCGTGCAGGATGGCCCGGCGCGCCCTCGCCTGAAGCGCGCTAAAGCAAAGTCCTGATCTCAAGGCGTAGGCGCACTTCCCCATAGGGTATTCTTCGGGTACCAGGTCGTCAACGCGTTGCCCGCCATGGTTTGCGTCGCGAACATGAACGTGTCCTTGTTGATGCTGTGGCTGATGCCCCTGGCGTTCTGCGCCACCACGCGCGCATGGGCATCCACGGGAGCAGGCTGCCCCGCGCTCCTTGACGCAAGCCCCCCCGCTATAGGCGCCGCGTCGATGGTCTCCTCGATGACGCGACGCAAGCGTGCGCCCTCGCGTTTGGGCGCGGCCGCGAGGGTGAACGCTGTGGGCCCCTTGGCACCCGTCGCCCCGTCGTACTCATCGACCTTGATCGCCCGGTGCCCTGATGGCGTCTTCACAAAAGAAATCACCCGGGCGCCCTTTCCAAAGGGAAGCCTGCGCATGCCAGGGCCTTGGGTGACCATCTTCTCGATGCCGCTTTCCAAACTCAAGATGGCACGCATGCTCGACGTGCTGCTCATTCCCCAGATTGCGGGCAGGTTCTCACCGGACCCTTCGGACACGTTGGTTGAGTAGGTGCCCAGCTTTGCACCGGCAGGTTGCCCCGCAGGGTTACCCCAGCATGCGCAGGCGATCTAGTAGTGGCCTGACGCCCTGCGCACTGCAGCTCCGGAACCCACCCCAGTCACGTGCAATGGCCTACTTAGGTTCAACCTCCTTATGTCGCGACCGTGGGCACGCGAGACCCGCTCAAACGTCTGCGCAGTCGTGAGACCGATGATGTTTGTGCTGCTGCCGATGTCAAACAAGATAGACAGCGTGCCATCGATCATAGCACCCACCGGTCGGAAGAAATATGTAGAAACAGGAAGTAGGAAAGCGGAAGAAGTAGATTGCGTTCGGGGCCGCCCCAAAAAAACAGCAGCAACAACAATTACAATAAGTAGATTACAAATGGCCCTGTCTTAGCGGCGCGCAATAGCGCTAGGTCGCTCGGCCCCTCGGATGGCCCCTTCCCAGGCTGGTTTCGGTTGTTCTGGCTTGTTTTCGTTTGTCCGCCCATCGCACAGGCAGCCTTTCGGTGGCTCGGTCCGTCGGCTGGCCCCATTCCATAAATTTGTTTGTTTGTGTTTGTTTTCGCGTGCCCGTCGGCTGCGCTGGTCGCCCCAGGCTCGCCCGCCGCCCCGCGGTCGCTCGGCCCCTCGGCTGGCCCCATTCCTTGGTGATGTTTGTTTTTGTTTGCTGTCGCTTGTCCGTCGGCTGCGCTGGTCGCCCCGAGCTCGCCCGCCGCCCCGCCGTCGCTCGGCCCCTCGGCTGGCCCAAATCACTGGCTTTGTTTGCTGTTGTTTGCGTTCGCTTGTCCGCCGGGCGCGCCCGGGGCGACTGGCGCAGCCGACGGGCAAGCGAAAACAAACAAAAACAAAGGAAACCGAAACATTTGGCCAGCCGAGGGGCCGAGCGACCGCGGGGCGGCGGGCGAGCCTGGGGCGACCAGTGCAGCCGACGGGGAGACGAAAACAAACAAAAACAAACAAAAGCAAGGAATTGGGCCAGCCGAGGGGCCGAGCGACCGAAGGGCGGCGGGCGTGCCCAGGGCGATCAGCGCAGCCGACGGGCAAGCGAAAACAAACAAAAACAAACAAATCCAAGGAATTGGGCCAGCCGATGGGGCCGAGCGACCGCGGGGCGGCGGGCGAGTCCGGGGCGACCAGCGCAGCCGACGGACAAGCGAAAACATACAAAAACGCAGAAATCCACATAATTGGGCCCGCCGAAGGGCCGAGCGACCGAAAGGCGGCGGGCGCGCCCAGGGCGACCGCCGCAGCCGACGGGCAAGCGAAAACAAACAAAGACAAACAAATCCAAAGACTTGCGCCAGCCGACGGGCCGAGCGACCGCGGTGCGGCGGGCGAGCCCGGGGCGACCAGTGCAGCCGACGGAAAAGCGAAAACGCACACACAAACAAACAAATCCACAGAATTGAGCCAGCCGAGGGGCCGAGCGACCGACAAGCGGCGGGCGCGCCCAGGGCGACCAGCGCAGCCGACGGGCAAGAGAAAACAAACAACAATAAACATAAGCAGAGAAGTGGGTCAGCCGAGGGGCCGATCGACCGCGGGGCGGCGGGCGAGCCCGGGGCGACCAGTGTGGCCGACGGACAAGCGCAAACAAACACAAACAAACGCATCCACAGAATTGGGCCAGCCGGAGGGGCCGAGCGACCGAAAGGCGGCGGGCGTGCCCAGGGAGGGCGACCGCCGCAGCCGACGGGCAAGCGAATCCAAACACAGACAAACATGACCAAGGAATTGGGCCAGCCGAAGGGCCGAGCGGCCGCGGGGCGGCGGGCGAGCCCGGGGCGACCAGTGCAGCCGACGGAAAAGCGAAAACAAACAAAAACAACACGAATCCACATAATTGGGCCCGCCGAGGGGCCGAGCGACCGCGGGGCGGCGGGCGTGCCCGGGGCGACCAGTGCAGCCGACTGTCAAACAAAAACAAACAAATCTACATAATTGGGCCAACCGAGGGGCCGAACCACAGAAAGGCGGCGGGCGTGCCCAGGGCGACCAGTGCAGCCGACGGGCCGCGGGGCCGATCGACCGCGGGGCGGCGGGCGAGCCTGCGGCGACCAGTGCAGCCGACGGGCGAGCGAAACCAACCAAAAAAACACAAAAAACAAAGACTTGGGCCAGCCGAGGGGCCGAGCGACCGAACGGCGGCGGGCGCGCCCAGGGCGACCGGCGCAGCCGACGGGCAAGCGAACACAAACAAAAACAAGCACAACCAAGCAACTGGGCCAGCCGAGGAGCCGAGCGACCGCAGGGCGGCGGGCGAGCCTGGAGCGACCAGTGCAGCCGGCGGACAAGGGAAACCAAACACAAACAAACAAATCCACAGAATTGGGCCAGCCGAAGGGCCGAGCGACCGAAAAGCGGCGGGCGAGCCTGGGGCGACCAGTGCAGCCGACGGACAAGCGATAACAAACAAAAACAAACAAATCCAAGGATTTGGGCCAGCCGAAGGGCCGAGCGACCGCGGAGCGGCGGGCGGGCCTGGGGCGACCAGCGCAGCCGACGGACAAGCAAAAACAAACAAAAACACACAAATCCACGCAACTGGGCCAGGCGAGGGGCCGAACGACCGAAGGGCGGCGGGCGCGCCCGGGGCGACCAGTGCAGCAGACGGGCAAACGAAATCAAACAAAAACAAACAAAACCAAAAACTTGGGCCAGCCGATGGGGCCGAGCGACCGCGGAGCGACGGGCGAACCTGGGGCGACCAGCGCAGCCGACGGGCAAGCGAAAACATACAAAAACAAACAAATCCACAGAATTGTGCCAGCCGCGGGGCCAAGCGACCGAACGGCGGCGGGTGCGCCCAGGGCGACCAGCGCGGCCGGCAGGCCAGCGAAAACAAACAACAACAAACAAAACCAAGGAATTGGGCCAAGCGATGGGCCGAGCGACCGCGGGGCGGCGGGCGAGCCTGGGGCGACCGGCGCGGCCGACGGACAAGCGAAAACAACCACAACAAACAAATCCACAGCATTGGGCCTGCCGAAGGGCCGAGCGACCGAAAGGCGGCGGGCGCGCCCAGGGCGACCAGCGCAGCCGACAGGCCAGCGAAAACAAACAAAAACAAACAAATCCAAGGAATTGGGCCAGCCGAAGGGTCGAGTGACCGCGGGGCGGCGGGCGAGCCTGGGGCAGCCAGCGCAGCCGACGGACGAGCGAAACCAAACACAAACAAACAAATCCACATAATTGGGCCAGCCGAGGGGCCGAGCGACCGAAAGGCGGCGGGCGCGCCCGGGGCGATCAGTGCAGCCGACGGGCAAGCGAAAACAAACAAAACAAACAAAACCAAGGACTTGGGCCAGCCGAGGGGCCGAGCGACCGCGGGGCGGCGGGCGATCCCGGGGCGACCAGCGCAGCCGACGGGCAAGCGAACACAAACAAGAACAAACAAATCCACGCAATTGGGCCAGGCGAGGGGCCGAGCGACCGAAAGGCGGCGGGCGCGCCCGGGGCGACCGCCGCAACCGACGGGCAAGCGAAACCAAACGCAAACAAACAGCACCAAGGAATTGGGCCAGCCGAAGGGCCGAGCGACCGCGGGGCGGCGGGCGAGCCTGGGGCGACCAGTGAAGCCGACGGAAAATCGAAAACAAGCAAAAACAAACGAATCCACAGAATTGGGCCAGCCGAGGGGCCGAGCGACCGAAAGGCGGCGGGCGTGCCCAGGGCGACCAGCGCAGCCGACGGGCAAGCGAAAACAAACAAACATAAACAAAAGCAGAGAAGTGGGCCAGCCGATGGGCCGAGCGACCGCGGGGCGGCGGGCGAGCCCGGGGCGACCAGTGCAGCCGACGGACAAGCGAAAACAAACACAAACAAACGAATCCACAAAATTGGGCCAGCCGAGGGGCCGAGCGACCGAAAGGCGGCGGGCGCGCCCAGGGCGACCGCCGCAGCCGACGGGCAAGCGAATCCAAACACAGACAAACAGAACCAAGGAATTGCGCCAGCCGACGGGCCGAGCGACCGCGGGGCGGCGGGCGAGCCGGGGGCGACCAGCGCAGCCGACGGACAAGCGAAAACCAACAAAAACAAACACATCCACAGAATTGCGTCGGCCGGCGTCAAAACGAAAACAAACAAACACAAACAAAACCAAATATTTGGGCCAGCCGGAGGGGCCGGGCGACCGCGGGGCGGCGGGCGAGCCTGGGGCGACCAGCGCAGCCGACGCACAAGCAAAACTAAGCAAAAACGAATTGGGTCAGCCGGGGGGCCGAGCGACCGAAAGTCGGCGGGCGCGCCCAGGGCGACCAGTGCAGCCGACGGGCCGAGGGGCCGATCGACCGCGGGGCGGCGGGCGAGCCTGGGGCGACCAGCGCAGCCAACGGACAACCGAAAACAACCAAAAACAAACAAATCCACAGAATTGGGCCAGCCGAAGGGCCGAGCGACCGAAAGGCGGCGGGCGTGCCCAGGGCGACCAGTGCAGCCGACGGGCAAGCGAAAACAAACAAAAACAAACAACGCCGAGCAACTGGGCCAGCCGAGGAGCCGAGCGACCGCAGGGCGGCGGGCGAGCCTGGGGCGACCAGTGCAGCCGACAAGCGAAACCAAACACAAACAAACAAATCCACGGAATTGGGCCAGCCGAGGGGCCGAGCGACCGAAGGGCGGCGGGCGTGCCCAGGGCGACCGCCGCAACCGACGGGCAAGCGAAAACTACAACAACAAATAAAACCAAGAATTCGGCCAGCCGAAGGGGCCGAGCGACCGCGGGGCGGCGGGCGAGCCTGGGGCGACCAGTGCAGCCGACGCGAAAGCGAAAACAACAACAAAAAAATCAACGGAATTGGGCCAGCCGGAGGGCCGAGCGACCGCGGGGCGGCGGGCGAGCCTGGGGCGACCAGCGCAGCCGACGGAAAAGCGAAAACAAACAAAAACAAACGAATCCACAGAATTGGGCCAGCCGAGGGGCCGAGCGACCGCGGGGCGGCGGGCGAGCCTTGAGCGACCAGTGCAGCCGACGGACAAGCGGAGACAAACAAAAACAAACAAAACCAACGAATTGGGCCAGCCGAGGGGCCGAGCGGCCGAAAGGCGGCGGGCGTGCCCGGGGCGACCAGTGCAGCCGACGGAAAAGCGAAAACAAACAAAAACAAACGAATCCACAGAATTGGGCCAGCCGAAGGGCCGATCGACCGCGGGGCGGCGGGCGAGCCTGGGGCGACCAGCGCAGCCGACGGGCATGCGAACACGAACAAAAACATAAATCCATGCAATTTGGCCAACACATACACGAACAAAAAACACGAACACGAACGCGACACAAAAACATATAACCGAAAGGCGGCGGGCGTGCCCGGGGCGACCGCCGCAACCGACGGGCAAGCGAAACCAAACACAACACATCGGGCGCGGCCAAACCGACCCCTACCAAACCATACCCTTTTTTCAAAGAAGGCGGAAGTGCGCAAACACAGGGGGCGAATGTGATCCTTCCTGAGAGCGTCGCTCTCGCAAGACCGGGTCGCGGCCCCAGGGGCATGCGGAGAGACAACTAAATCGATGCGTCGTGGAAACCACTGCACCAGTCAAGCGCTTCGGGGACGAACATAAACGAAAGCGCCAGCGCGGGCAGAAGTCGCGACGACGGGCTCGCAGAAAGAACGACGCAAGATAAGGAGCACGGCCCAAGGACAGTCATCGGGGAACGTCAACGGCGCATGAAATCCACGCGCTGCCTTCGAATGGCGTGACCAACGGTGGCCGGCCAGAGCGACGCGTCTGCGCTGGCACGGGCGCTTATCATTCAAAATATCATGCCTCGGCCCTGCGCTGCGTAGCGCAACTTTTTCTTAATGCGAATCAGAGCTCCAAGGTGCGCACGTGATGTCGGTGAGCCGAAACGCGCACTGAACCTGGGCGGCTAAGAAAAAAACGCAACCACCCCCAAAACGAACATATCCCAACGAAGCAGTCGCATGCTTTGCGCGCGGTGAAGTACGACCGCCAGGGTTTGAACAGTCTTACAACATACCTGGCAAACCTTGAACGGTGTCTCAAAAGTGATCGGCACACTCACGACACCAGAATTACGAATAAATCGTTTCGCTACTTCGGGAATTTGACAAAGGAACACCGCGCCTTTTGTATATGGACGAGCAAGTGAAACGTCACCCACCCTGACGTACGCATACGCCTGCAGGGATGGCGAATCGAGCCAATGATGGCCCAAAGAGACGGTCCTCCTGTGGAGGGGTTTTGACAACGCGTGCCCGCTACATATCAGGAGCCTCGAAAGTGCACAAACAGACATATCATAGGATCCACACTTGGCTCTATCACAGAGCGCCCATGTCTGCGTTGGCAAGCATGGCTCCGGTGCCGAGCCAGGCGCATGAGTACGCACGTGCTGCGCGACCAGGCTCGCGCGCCCCATGAAAGACTGCGGACGTTTCAAGGCATTGGCCACGCATCCCCACATACGCAACACAGTACGTTGCACATATTGAGGCAATGAGTTGCAAATACTGGGAACCAATAGTATGCCTGGGTGCAACATGCCGGCACATGCCGCACAAACCGCACGTGTAACCCCCATCCCTCCACTTCCGCCTGATATCCCGTCCACATATTTTATAGATCCTTCCCTCCCCTGCCGCCCCCGTTCGTCCTCCCCCTCCCCACCCTCTCTCAACTTCCCCCTCCTCCGCCCCCCTCCTCCTCGACCCCTGGCCCAGCTCGCCCTCGCGGCGGAGTGCATTGTGCAGCGCGTCGCCAGGCGAGGGAACTAAGGGAGGGGGGGGGGAGGGAAGGGGGAGGGGGGAGGGGAGAGAAGGGGGGGAAGGGAGACAGGGCGAAAGACGCACACAGGGAGGGGGGCGCGGGAGAGGAGCCAGAGGAGGTAGGAGAGATACGGGGGGAGCGGGGGAGGGAAGGAATGTCGGAGGCAGGGAAGGAGAAGAAGAAACGAGGGCAAGGGCGATGCGGGCGAGGGGAGCTAATGCGAGGGGGGAGGGATGGGAGGGAAGGGGCACTAGGGAGGGAGGGGGCGAGGAAAAGCGAGGAAAGCGGGGGGAGGAAAAGAGGGCAAGGAGGAGAGACAGAGAAGGTGGGGACGTTGTGAGGACAGCGGAGAAGTGGACAGAATGGAAAGAGGGGGATGGCGAGAGGCCAAAGTGAAGAGCAAGGGAAGAGTGGCGAGGGGACGGCGAGGGAGGGAAAGACACGAAGGAGTAAGGAAGAAGGAGAGGATGGCGGCGGAGTAACGGGAAGAAGATCGGGAAAGACCAGCCGGCCTGGACTCCCGCGGCACCTGCGACAAAACCTTGCCCTCCGCCCCCCAGCGAGGCCCAAACTGCACCCGCGCGGCTTGCGGGGGCCGCGCTACTGTCTTTTGGGGCTCGCCCGGGGCGGATCCCCGAATGAAAATTTCGAATGTGCGGACCCGGAGCTCGTCGCGGTAGGGCATCATTTGGGCGCGCCCCAGACCGGAGGCTTCCGTGACGACCCCCCCCCCCGGGGCCCCCGCCCGTCTGTCTTGTTTCCCGACTTGTGGTAAACCAGAGGCTTCCGTGACGAGCTCGGGGGGGCTCCGGGCGCAACCTAAACCGGAGGCTTCCGCGACGAGGGGGCGCCCAAACCGGAGGCTACCGTGACGACCCCCCCCCCGGAGGTTTCCTGGTCGGGGGCCCTCGGGGGGGCCCTCTCGGGGCCCTCCAGGCCTTCCAATGCAATCTCGGAGGGCCTCAAGAGGGCTCCAAGAGAGCCTCAGGAGGGCCTCAAAATTTCAAATATATTGACAAACTTTGAAGCTCTCTTGGAACCGTCTTGAGCCCGCTTGAAGCCCTCCGGATCGCACTGGAAGGCCCTGGAGGGCCCGGGCAATGCTCCAAGAGGGCCCCTAGAGGGCCTCAAGACGGCCCTCAGCGAGCCCAACGAGGGCCCCAAGGGGGCCCAAGAGATACCCAAGAGGGCCTCTTGTGCACGACCACTTGCGTATATGAACACTGCTATCCATGACCACTCTCGTATTCAACTGCTATTGTATATCACCCCTCCCTCCTGGCTCATCCCTTCACCCTCATCGCTCCACCTGATGATCAGGGCAAGTCGCCTGGTGATTTTTTGGACGGGCTGGTGGGGATACGCGGGGCGCCAACAATTTCTGGAAGCCTGCCTGAGGGCTCAAGGGAGCCCCAAGTGGGCCCCGTGAGGCCCACAAGAGGACCTCGGGGGGCCCCGCCTGGACCCCAAGAAAATCCAAAGTTAGGAAGCGCGCTGAATCCTGATTCAGGAATGTATCGGGGTCCACTTGATGCCCCGTGGGGGCATTCTCCAGGACTTCCTGAAACCCGCCCGAAGCCGGGGGGAGCCCGTGTTGCCGAGAACTCGCTAATACGGCTTTAATAAAATCTAATTACCCCCCAAGAGGGCCCAAATCCAATATTCAAAATGCTTTTTGGCTCTGGGCCATCTGGGGATCCATCCGGGGCCCTCCTGGAGACCCCCTGGGGGTCTCCCCAAGGCCCACCCACAGCCCCCTCGAACCCATTGAGGGCCCCAAAGAACGCCCCAGAGGGCACCCATCAGAAGGGGTCCAAATACATGTATGTTTGGAGGGCCCGTATTAGGACGCATGGTGTAACGTGAGTTTGGGCCGTTGCGTGGGCCACGCCGGTGCCCTCTTGGAGCCGTCTTGGGCCGCGCTAAGGCTGTCCTGAAGCCCCGAGGATGCCCCGAGAGAACCCCGAGAGAGTCCCAAGGAGGCTCCTGCAAGCGACATTTGCATGCACACTTTTACGTCGTATTGTTTCCGCGTGCTCCCTTGAAGCAAGAGGGTAAGGTTTCCCTCGATGTGGCATGCATTGCCGTTTGCCCCACGGCGCGGCGTCGTGCTCAACAACAACGTCCCCCGCCATGCCATTGCGGTTGCATGATGCACCGTGCACCTTGACCTGGGGCCCACTGGGGGTCGGCTTGGAGCCCTCTCGGAGCTCTTTTGGGGGCCTCAGAAGACCTTTTTTCGGAGCCTCGTTGCGGCTTCGGGGGGGGGGGGGCCTCGCCCAGCTCGCTCGAGGGAAACCGCGAGCTCCGGAGTCCGACCGCCAGCATCAATCGTCTGGCAACCCCCGCATATCCTAACATTCTCGGTAACCTAGGAAAGCGGGGCCCCGGGCGTCAGCCGAAATCGACGGCGAGTTGTTGTCAAATCCCTGCAATTTCCGCGAGGGGCCACTGTCGAGCATTGATTCTGAGACAAACACAAAACGCACGCGAGTGGTTAAGATGATCGAGTCAACAGTAGCACCGAAAAGTGTCAGCGGGCAGTCATATGTTTCCTCTAGTTACGAAGCCGCTCGCGCCCCAAGATGCAGATGCGATGGTGCCGCATCTGAAAACATTGTAGACGCACGCGCAAGAATGGCAGCGATGCTCCCATTGCTCCTTCGCCAACTCCGCCAAACAAGCACGCATTCCGACTCGATCGAGGAAGCTGCGCGGCACACTTGTTGCACTTCATGACTTCTGTTTGCGAATTCCTTTGGGGCGGCGCCGGTCGTGCCCCGAGAGCGCTTCGCGCGTGGGCAATTCATTTTGCTCGCGTCTGCAGCCAACGCACGCGCGGACCGCATTGACCTCGAAAACGCAAAACTCGCTACGCAAGGGCATGGTTTGCTAGGGGTCGGTTTGGCCGCCCCTGAACACAACAGCACCAAGGAATTGGGCCAGCCGAAGGGCCGAGCGACCGCGGGGCGGCGGGCGAGCCTGGGGCGACCAGTGCAGCCGACGGAAAAGCGAAAACAAACAAAAACAAACGAATTCACAGAATTGGGCCAGCCGAAGGGCCGAGCGACCGAAAGGCGGCGGGCGTGCCCAGGGCGACCAGCGCAGCCGACGGGCAAGCGAAAACAAACAAAAATAAACCAAAGCAGAGAAGTGGGCCAGCCGAGGGGCCGAGCGACCGCGGGGCGACGGGCGAGAGCGGGCGACCAGTGCAGCCGACGGGCAAGCGAAAACAAACAAACACAAGCAAATCCACAGAATTGGGCCAGCCGGGTGGCCGAGCGACCGAACGGCGGCGGGTGCGCTCAGGGCGACAGGTGCAGCCGGCAAGCAAGCGAAAACTAACAAAAACAAGCAAAGCCAAGGAATTGGGCCAGCCGAGGGGCCGAGTAACCGCGGAGCGACGGGCGAACCTGGGGCGACCAGTGCAGCCGACGGACAAGCGAAAACAAACAAAAACAAACAAATCCACAGAATTGGGCCCGCCGAGGGGCCGAGCGACCGAAAGGCGGCGGGCGTGCCCAGGGCGAACAGCGCAGCCGACGGGCAAGCGAAAACGAATAACAATGAACAAATTCAAAAAATTGGACCAGCCGAGCGACCGCGGGGCGGCGGGCGAACCTGGGGCGAACACAAACAAATACACATCATTGGGCCAGCCGAGGGGCCGAGCGACCGAAAGGCGGCGGGCGCGCCCAGGGCGACCAGTGCAGCAGACGGGCAAACGAAAACAAACAAACACAAACAAAACAAAATAATTGGGCCAGTCGAGGGGCCGAGCGACCGCGGGGCGGCGGGCGAGCCTGGGGCGACCAGCGCAGCCGACGGTCAGGCGAAAACAAACAAAAACAAGCAAATCAACAGAATTGGGCCAGCCGGGGGGCCATGCGACCGAAAGGCGGCGGGCGTGCCCAGGGCGACCAGTGTAGCCGACGGGCAAGCGAAAACAAACAAAAACAAACAAAACCAAGGAATTGGGCCAGCAGAAGGGCCGAGCGACCGCGGAGCGGCGGGCGAGTCTGGGGCGACCAGCGCAGCCGACGGACAAGCGAAAACGAACAAAACAATTAAAACCAAAGAATTGGGCAAGCCGAGGGGCCGAGCGACCGAACGGCGGCGGGCGAGCCTGGGGCGACCAATGCAACCGACGGCCATGCGAGAACAAACCAAAACAACAAGCCAAGGAATGTGGCCAGCCGAAGGGCCGAGCGACCAGCGTCACCCAGGGAAGTGACAACCAAACCCTAGAAGTAGATTCGGTTTGCGCCCGCCCCAAAAAAACAATAAGAAATATATAGTTTTGAAATAGGAAGGCGCTTGAAGTAGATTTGGGTCTGGGAATCCAAAAATACCTACTCTCAGCGACTGGTGGGTACCGCTGTTATCCCCTAAGGCCAACTCGTGGCGATCGCCAGAGTAGCCCTAGACTGTGGTCACCGTCGTGCCGTGCAGGCACTTCAAACGCCTCAGGTCCAATGCCCAGTCACTCTTACGCATGGCCGTGAATGCACTCATGTGGGCTCGTGACTCTTCCTCGGTGATCGCAGATCGCTGGAAGATCCATTGGGTACTCACCCCATCGAGGCGATTGCTGCGTCAATGGGATGTCCTCGAAGGTATCCTCGTCGGCAAGCGCCGCCATCTCATCTGGCCATAGGTGTTGACCATCAATACAGTCTGTAGCATGTCGCGCTCAGGCATAGCACTGGTGCCACTGCGCACACTGACCAGACTGTCAGCTCGGCGCTGGCGTAGCGGGTTACCCCGCATCCTGCCGCAAGGCGCATTGGCCCTTTCCATGCGCCTGAGCCGCGCTTCATTAGCAGGCAACCCGGTAACCCCGCAGTTGAATCAGCGGGCGTGGTGTCTGCAGCTGGCTCAGCCATCAGCAGCATCTGCGAATCTGCGGCGGGCATCACGGCTGGCGGTTCCGGCCGCGCATATGGCGGTGGCATTGCCGTTGGCAACGGCGCGGTATGTTCGGCAGGTTGCCCCGCAAGTAACGCCGGTGACCCCGCTGGCGCTGTGTGCCCGGCCATGATGGCTGTGATCCTTCCTGTTCAGCTCCTCACGGAGGTCCCTGAGCTCGTTCGCCCCTCGGAATATTTCCTGGCGTCGTTGTTCGGCGTCTTGTCTACCCGCAAGGGCGCAAGGGAACTCGGCTGTGATCAGTCCAGTGCCGCGGCACACAGCACATGGCGCCACATTAGGGGCTCCATCGATCTTCCGGTCGACATTCGATTGGGCCACTCTGCCCCAGCAGACTGTGCGGAATACGTGGCCGCACTGGAGCCTCCATACCTTGTCGCGGTACTAACTCCTCAAAGCAAATCGCGCCCTTCGTGAAGTCATCGTCGTTGATGATAGGCGGTGTGGCCGTTGGCCTCGCACGCCTCTGCTGCTAGAACGTGCATTGGGGCAGGTTGCCTCGCAGCCACGACCCCGAAGCAGGTTGCCCCGCGCCACGACCCATCATGCGACGCGCCCGTCGTGCGTGATTGCGCTGTCGTCGTGCATATTGGGCTGAGAGGTTCGCCTGCTGTGATTCGTGCATGACCAAAATCTCAGGACGAAGCTCTCCCAGTGACAGCGGGATCGTCAGCTCTGGACCATGTGCGGTGACATGGCGCCAAGTACCCGTGGTGTGGTACCTGTCCAGGGACACCTGACTCGGATCCTGCGCCTCGCGTGAGCTGCAACCAATAAAAATCATCCACTCCTGCCCTGGCATACGGGTTCTCAGGCCAACTTCCAACGCGATCTACCCCAGTGGTCTGCGCATAGCAGCCGGGGAACATTGCCGACTCCATCTGTGGAGCCACTGGCCTGTGGGCCGCCGTCGGGTCGTTTTTCGGGCGGCTGAAGAACGCAAGTGCGTTTCCATGCCTGTTCGGATGATCCGGCGACGGATTCGCACCTGACTGGAGTCCAGCTTGCATTCGGCAGAGCGACCCCATCGCGCCTCATCTGCGCCATCGCGTCCCGCGTCTGGCGGTGCATCTACTGTTGCCGCGACAGCATGCTTTCAGCCCTTTGAGCCGTCTCCGCCATGGGCTGCATGTTACCGCGCTGATCCGCTGGCATTGGGTGGAATGTTGGCAGCTGCCCATTCGGCGGCACTGCAGCACGCGGGGATGCGAACGGCAATGTAGCCTGTAGTACTTGATAGAGATACGGGTCCATCCGCATGCTCTGGGGTCTCGCCTGTAGGCTGTGAAGGCTCCCAGTGCTTTGTGATGTTCCAAACGGTGTCGTGGGCCTGCTCCGGCGCGAATGCAGCAGGTTGCCCCGCAGGAATTGGCAATTGCTGCGCCTGCAGACGCCGCGGGTCGTTTGCGAAGAGCCTATTGCTTGGAACAACGCTACTGGAGGCGATGCCTGATACATCTGCGCTCTGGGCCTGCATCCAGGATCCATCTGGGCCGTCTGCAGGTATCCCCGCTGGGTTCACCTCCTGAATCATGAGCACTGTTGCATGGTGCACGTCAGCTGCGGGTGCATCTGGCGCGGGTACACGCAAGTTAAGCGGCGTCTCTGGGGTGACCTATCCCAACAAACCAGTCGTGCGGCACGGATGCAGGCAAGTTGCCACGCTGTTCTTGGGTGTACAATTCGTTTACCCATGTCTGTCCAACTCCTATTGTGCGTGTGCAATCTCGTGGGTTGTCCTTGATGCCAATGAGCTGGGCAAGGAAGCGCGCCGGGATTCGACCTTCCACCCGAAGTCATGATGCTGTCATTGTCAGACCACCACACTGGGATGTTGTCGCGAACCAATTTCTCGAGGCCGGTAAGTATCAATACCTCGGCGTCTACTCGCATGCCCGACTGGCTGCGTTTGTCCCCAGGTAAGTAAGGGCATCCATGAACCATCTGCCTGCCTGACTTCCCCTTGGGGTTGTCTAGTCCTCGGCACGATGGACCGATCTGCAGTATATTCGGGATGTTTCTCCACTGTGTTCCACGCGCGAGAAAACGTGGTGCTCCTTCTACTGTCAGGTCGGTCACCGGCGAGCGCAGTGAATCTTGGAATTGTATGCCAGGATCACTGCGCCCATTGCTGGGCCGAAGGTAGTAGGTCGGGCAGGTTTCCCCGCTATGGGTAACCTTCTTCATCTGGGGAGTCAGTTCCTCTTTATGTCAGTACTGAAGTCGACCACTTCGTATATCTTCAACACAGAGAGTGCCTGGCATGCCCAATGTCTGGGCTCGAGGTGCTGCTCAACGACGTCGAGGTACTTGTCATGTCACCATGCGTAGTTTTGTGGTGGCCAGTTTGTAAGCAAATCCCCGAGACGTACCCGGCCGTCGTACTCGTCATACGAAATGACCATATCTGTGAATCGTCGTGAGATGTTGTCGTAATGGAATGGCTTGTGCCGGATGGCTGTAGTGTTCAATTTTGAGCAACGCCGCTGCTCACGAAGGGGTTGGTAGCCGCGTTGACTCGTGCTGCGTTCTGAGGATCCTCGTCAGTCCGTCAACCTCACCGCTGTAGGTGAGTGAGGACTGGCGCTCGGCGCAGCTTGTCGCGAACTCGCTGGCGTTCTGCAGCTGTCTCGCTCGTGCACGTTGCCGTGCAGTCAACTGGGTACTTGACTACCCAGCATCGGCTTGTGCCATCGTCTGCCTTTTCGTAATATGCAGGGTTGACTGGCATCAGCTTGGGAGTGCCAAGTAGTTCCCAGTAGCGCCTGCACCCATACTTCAATTCGGGGATATTAGCAGGTTCCCCCGCGAATGCAGACGCAGTAAGTGACCCCGCAGATGCCGGCGCAGCGGCAGACTCAGCGAGTGGCCCCGCACTTCAAAGCGGGCCCTTCTCCTTCTCGCGGATGTCCTTGTGCTGGCACCTGCTCGCCTTGGGAGCCCCCGGCGGGCGTGCCCTGGACGTGGTCTGGAGCGTCTTCTTTTCCGCCTTCTGCTGCGAGGCATGGTGCGCAGTTGGCCCATCCGGCGAAGGTGACGAGCCAGCCCCGCGTAGTGCTACAGGTTCTTTCGGCTCGGGCGCGCTAGTGCCCTGGAATGCCGCCGCCGCAGCTGCATCGGCTGGTCCCCTGGAACGCTTTGTGATAGCAGGTTGCCCCGCGGGCGTCTCCTCGGATCGCTTCGCCTTGCTTTGCTGGCGGCCCCCGGGGCTTTGCGCCCTCTCCCAAGCTGGTCCGCGTCTTCGACCTCATCGACCCTGGCGCGCTCGAGGATGGGGGCGCACTTGTACGGCCTGTCTCCCATGACGAGCGCTTCGGGGGGCCATCCGCGCGATCGGCGGGGCCCCCCGCGCCCGCGGGCCCAGCAAATTTCCCCGCACTTTTTTGCGGGGAGTCATCCGTCGGAGCGCGCCCCCGTCGATGGATCCTCGCATCCTGAATATTGATCTTTCTCTTGCGATCCAATCCAGGTTGCACCTTCCGCCGGGCAGCGCGCGCTCCGCCGCGGCATGGACCCAGCTTTCGTCTGCTTCGGCACCATGCTGCGTCGCCCTTCTCCAAGAAAAGACCCTCCGTGACTTGCGCGCCGGCGCCCGCGCGCCCGCGCCGTCGCCGGCGCCGCAATCATTCTCATATTCCGACGGAGGCACGGTGGGATCAACAACTGGCGCGAGGCCTGCAACCTCGTCGTCTCCCCCAGCCTCGGCCGGCGGGCCCCCCCGCTTGCCTTGGTCGCGGCCAGCGCCTTCACGGGGAGGAGCAGGTTGCCCCGCAGAGGAGGCCACTCCTGCATTAACTCGGGAAGGGCGCTCCTCGCGCGCGTGGCATGCCCGATTGCGGCGCCTGAGTCGGCGGTCCTCGTCTGGGCGCTGCCGCTCGTGCTCGACGAGTGCTGCCTGATGGTCATCCAGCTTCTTGTAGTCTGCCTTGGTCAGGCGCGTGCGTCCGGGGTCGCAGCCCGGGTCCACCTTTCTGCCCCGGCCGCCCCCGCGCGACCAGACCCGCGGGTTCTCTCAAGATTGGGGCCCCTTGAAGGGCGCCCCATCGGGCACTTCGGCCCGCGGCCCGCAAAGTGCTCGCACCCGCGGACCACCCCTCGGCATTCCAACCGGTCCGCGCAAATGCTTCTTCTGTAAGCCTGCTTCTCCAGCTCGTCGGGCTGACGGGCGTTGCCGGCTCTGCTGGAACGGATGACCTTGCCAGCGCCAGGGCCCCGACGCGCGGGCTGCAACGACCAGTGGTGACGGATCTATTGGTCGGCGTAGCCCTGCGCCCGCCAGCGCTCCATGTAGTCCAGCGGCTTGCTCTGGCGGGCGATGCCGTCGTTGCGGTGACCGACCGCGGGCGAGAATAATGCACCGGAGATGATAAAGTTTGGTCTGGCGGGGACAATCAACGATTTTCACTGGGCAGGCGGTGTCAGTTAGAAATTAACGATGTTGATGATGATGATGATGATGATGAGGATGATGATGATGATAACGGTGATCCTGGGCGCTCGGCAAGACTGGCTCGAGAGATCTCGACGCTCGTGCTCCAATGCTTTGCCTGCGCGAAAAACACATGTAAAGTCCAAATGCAATCGGCCCCCGCTGCCCTGCTGCGCGTTCCTGACTCGGGAACGGCTGAGACAGTGAGAACCCCGCGGCCCTGCCGCACGTTCGTGACTTGGGCAAACTGAACTGGCGAGAATCCAACAGCCCTGCCACGCGCTCGCGATTGCGAAAGATGATATGGTGTGACCACCATGGCCATGCTCAGCGTTTCTGATGCCGTTGCTAGTCAACATGAGATGATGCAACTTCGATGCGCAACGCCCCCGGTGGATTATAAAGTTCGGCCTCGGCGCCCTCCCCCGCAATTTAACCCTGTTGAACGGGTGTGAAACATAGAAGGGGGATGGGGGGGTAATCTGATTTGGCAAATAAACGGAAACATTATATTAAGTGAAGCAGGCCCTCTTGGGTGACATCACATGCCCTGCCCTGTGTTGTCGCCGCCACTCGCCGCCACTCCTGGGTGACATCACATGCCCTGCCCTGTGTTGTCGCCGCGTCCTGGGTGACATCAGATACCCTCGATGCATTTTCTCTCACCGCAAAGAGATCGCTGCGTCTTTTAAGAAGCGAATCACCGTCGCCGCACCTCGCCCTAGCGCCCCCTACCCCCCGCCACCGCGGGTCACCAAGGGATGATTTTCACGACCACCAGCCTGTCCGGGGAGCTTGCTGACCCTGATCTCGTGCACCCCATTTCCCTCCCTTGCCGCGATTGTCGCGCCGCTCGCTGCCGCCGCGGCCGTAGGCGCCCGCGCCTTTCTGCTGCCCATGCTCTTTCCCCTTTCCTTTTGCGCACTGCGTGGACTGCCTCCTTTCCCAGGTCCAACCGCGCCTGTCCGCGTTAGCCGCCCGCCGCCTCTGCGCCTCGCTCGTCCGCCGCACGTCAGCAGGCCCGCCCACGTAGATCATCAAGGGCATGTGTGCTCCACGTTTGAACATCTCTCGCTGGGGGTCGAACTTCTCGAACTGGACAGGCTCCTGTTTCGACGTCGGGGTTCCAGGCCAACTCCACGAAGCGGACCCCGTGGTGGAGTCCACTCTGTACGGGAACATCCCCTTGTCATTCTTCGCGCTGTCCAGGACCTCCGCCACCGCGGGTGAGGCCTCGTCGAAGACAGGCGTGAAAGACCACTGAACGCACTTGTCCCTGCGCGCGGGCACCTGCGGGTGGCAGCTGGCGCACGGGAACCCCTGGCCTAGAAAAGGGATGTTCGCGATGGGGCAGGGGCGTTTACCAATTTCTCTGCCGTCCTGGCCGCGAAGGGTCTCCATAACCATGGAGCAGTTCGCAGGAAGGTCGGGACCTTCGAGCCCGAACGCAGAAAGACCGTAGCACATCCGAACCCCTTCGCACGGCCCTATGCAGAAGATGCCACACGAGTCCGCTCGGACAAACCTTTCGTGCTGCCGCTGCCAAGGATACCACGCTGCCAGATTGATCTGGAAGCCGCGCGCCCGCAGTTCCGGCACGACAAGGAAGAGCGCCATGTTGAAGTCCCCGCAGAGAATGCGGGGGCGGAACTCGGCCAAGTACCTCGCTAGCAAATCCCAGAAACGTTTGTGGGACTCTCCACCAGCTTGCAGGTCATTCCTTGCTGTCTTGAAGTGCAAGTGCACGTTGGCGAGCCGCAGCTCATCGAGCTCCTGGTCATCAGAATCGGCTTCCCCGCTACCGCGGGTTCTCCAAAATCGCATCTTTGCAGATGCAATCATGTTCCTGCTAACCGCGGTATTCGTCACCTTGGTCCTCTGTTTGTCCTTCTTCGTGTGCGTGTATGTTCCATCCTTCATCCTATGGAACACTAGCAGCCGCATCCCCGACGCCAGGGACTCCCTGTCGCATATCATAATGCTGTCGCCTTCCTTTGGGCTTCGCACACCTATGAACTTGGCTGCAGGCCGCTGCGCGCCCTTCCCCCCTAGGAACTCGCTGTCGCCCTTCCCTGGGTCTTGTCCCACGTAGTCCAGCAGGTCGCTAGAAGCTTCCTGGATGACCAGGAACTGGCAGGAAGAGCCTTTCAGATATTGCTGCATGTGCGCATGCAGCGCTGGTTCGCCCCACTTCCCGCCCCAGCTGGCGGTCAAGACGCCAAAGGTGCCTCCATGGCTACTGGCTTTGCCATGCTTTCCCTTTGCACCCTCCCCACCACCGCGGGTTTCAACCGCCCAAACACCAGCAGAGCACTCCGTCCCGTCATCCCACAGCGGCTTCAGGAAGAGGTTTGCGCCCACGGGGATGTCATCCAGATCCCCTGGCATGCCGGATGCGTCCGTCGGCGCATGAGTGGGCAAGCTTATGGCGTCGCGTTCATCGTCATCTGCATCGCGGCCAGCGGAGCCCCCTGAGGATGCCCCATGACCATGGAGGCGAGTGAGCTCTTTGGCGGGCATGCTTGAGCCGCGACAGCAACTGCAATGGCGATAGTTAGGCCCCTGCATGTCGCTGCTGGAACACATGGAGGAGGCGAGGGCGAGGGCGCGCAGGAGGGCGGCGGGGAGGAAAGGAGGGGGGGGGAGGAAGGGATGTAACCTAATTGGGGTCTTCTATTGTTGCGGGGATCGGGGTCTCCAATGGTTCGGGGAGGCAGGGGGGGTCGAGAACAGCGAGGAGTCCCAGGGGGGGCCCTCGCGGAGCAGAAATTTTTCGGTGACGCTCCAGAGGCAAGCAGCACTCGGCAGCACCAGTGCGCTCCGCCACCGCGGAGACGCCTCACCGGTCACAGCGGTATCACCGCCGCCGCGGAGGAATGTCTAAGCGCGAGTAATGCCCGGCAAAATCAAGGCCGGCGCATCGCCTAACACGCGTCTGGTCTCATTGTGCATGAACTGAGACAGCGCATCTTTTCGACCCCCCTGCAGGTCGTTCGCCACCTTCTGAACCATCTCAGCAAAGAGCTGCGCCCAGTCCTCGCCGTGGGTCGCAGCCATCCGACTGTCCCATTCCGCATTGAAGAACTCCCATTGGCTCGTTTGCTCAGGTGACAGTTCGGCAGCTTTCCGAAGAGCTTGTAATACCTGGAAGCGCGATTTTTGTTGCTCCTTATTACCGCCCTTTTTGTTCCCTTGCCCCAACTGCTCCAAGGAGTAAACTCTCATCTGCTCCATCGCCGTCGCCGCGGCTTCGGCCTCTCTCTGTTCCCTGCGGATCTTCTTGAGCTTCTCCGTCGCCTCGTGCAACTCACGCTTGACGCGCGCCTTTTCTTTCTCCGCCGACATCTGCGCTTTAGACGCAAGCCTGGCGCGGCGAGCCTCAGCCTCCTCATCTTTCAATGCTGCGTGCAATTGGTCGTGAACCATCGGGCCCTCCTGGGAGAGCGCCTTGTGCCGCTTGGTTTCCCTGTGCAGAACTGACGTCACAGTGGAAGCAAGAGACGCGCCCACCTGAGTGTGCATGTTGCGAAATATATGCAGGGCCTCCTGTAAAGATCTCATCCTGGACGACTCCTGAATCACGCGTTCCGCCTGCTGGTCGTCCAAAGACATACCATGCGCGGCCCTCTCCTCTTTGTCGCCATCACCATGGCTGTTCGGAGCACCTCCGGTCTTCGCAAAAGCGCTCGCAGCTTCAATTGGATCCACCCAGTCTGCCGCGTCGAAATCCAGCACCTCCTCGGTGTCCTCATCGTCGGCGCCGTCGTCCTGATCGTCGGCGCCGTCGTCCGCTTTTGCGGCGCGCTCGTCCTCCTCCCCTCCCTCCTTTCGGGCCTCGTCCGTCTCCCAAGGGACTCTATATGGGTCCGCGGTGGCTTCGTCTTCCTGGCCAATTTTCGCCCCATCTAGGTGACCCCTGCGAGGGTACGGCGTGATGAGCGACTGCACAGTCTTGTAGTTCCAAGGCAAAAGACCAGCAGCGTGCTTCTCCGCAACTTCCGCCACCGCGGAGTCAATGCGGCTTCGCATGCCCATTTCATCCCAGAAGTCTTTGGCCTCTCTGCATATTTGATCATCTTCAGAACCGTCCAAGGCGACCGTTGTGCCCGTGAGTTTGTATCCCTTACATGCTTGCATATGGAGAGCCCTATTGGAAATGACCTGTGCCATGATATCGATGTTCTCCTCTTTCGTCAGATCCACCACGCCGCCGCCACTGATTCGCGCTTTCTCGATCATCCCGGCCGTTTGCAGGTCAATGAACCTCTTGCGAATGTGCAAATGCAGGACGGTATCATTTGTTTGGCAGATCATAGAAGCCCCACCACCGTGGGCCACGCAGATGTAGCCGCGGGTCCAGCACAAGCGTTGCACATTATCAGTGAGACCAGAGGCGTACGCATCTCATAGAAACAACTCCCACCGTCTGCCAGGGCCCCGCGGTAACAACCACTTCTCGAGGAAATCCGACAGCCCCTCGCGGGGGCACTTGGCGGCGCAGGTGGGCACGGGTTGAGGGGGACTGGTTCGTTTCAGTGAGGTGGAGGGCATGTGGGAGGGGAGGAGAGGAGGGAGGTGGGCAGATTCGAGGGGGGAGGGAGAAGACAGGATGGGGGGGGCAGAAGGGAGGGCCCACTGCGGCACACGGCGGAGCCAAATGATTGAGGACGTCGTGCTCTCGGTACGAACCGCTCGGCCCCATCGCCATGGAGAACTTGAAGGGCACATGTCTGGATTCCGCGAATGCTTTCAATTTGCCCTCCAGCTGTTTACCCTCTGCCTTGAACATCAATTCGCACCCTGGCACTTCTCGCATAATCCTTTCTCGACAAGAATCCGTGACCGAATTCAAGCTCCAGCGCCCCCTCGTCGCCGCATGGTTTTCAATCAAGGGTACTGTGACCGCCTTCGTCAGTGTAAGCGTGTTCCACTCGCAGCTTCCCGCCTCGTTCATGTGGAATGGAGATTGGTCGACGTTCCGCATTTCTGGGTCGTGCCCATGATGCAGCATGACCATCTTCCGTAGTCTCGACACGATGACCCAGAAAATAGACAGGCGTTCCGCCAAGACCACGCGCGGCACTTTGAATTTGCGATTCGGCTTCCGCGAGGAAATCCGGCACTCCCTCATGAAGCCAGCCAACCACCTACCGTTGATCTGCACAGTCTGAGGTGCCGTCTTCTTTTTTAGGCGGGCCACATAATACTCTTCCTGTAGTTGCAGCGCTTTCGTCAACAGGGCTTTCTTTGGGAAGCGGCACTTGACCTTCGCGTCAACGCTGTGCCGCATGATGCTGTACCACTCGGCCAAGTGTTCCCGCAATGCTGCGCGCGCCTTGTGTCTGCCAGCGCCCGCGCTTCTACGTCGCTTGTGGTCCCGAACTGTACGGTCGGTCCCTTTTCTGCACTGCCAGCCCTCCCGGGCCCCCGCCTGCTTGCAGGCAACCGTAGAGACGAGAGCACGCTCCGCCACCGCGGATGTCAGGAACTGTTGCACTGCGCGCTGGTATATTCTCAATACTCGCGTGTACTCGATCCAAGCCTCTTTTTTTCCTTTCTGAACAAGGGGGATTCTTTTCCCCTGGGGCACGGCTAGACCGGTGGCCTGGGCGACGGCGGGGTGCTCTGTGGCAAGCGCCTTGAACAGACCTTTCGGGAAACTGCCGCGCTGCAATTGAGAAGCGGTCTTTCCGTCCAAGGGCCCTTTGTGCTCCTCCATCCATGCTGGGAAGTATGCCGCGGCCTTTTGCTTCTTGGCGAGGGGTGCGTCGCGGCCCGACAAGAACGTCGGCGCAAGTTTTTTTTGCGTCTTCGCCTCCCCGTCACCTCGGGTCATGCACTCGCGAACCATGGCATTCGCGCACTCATCGGGCAGGCGCTTGAGCATGCCGACAATGATCTCCCGCCCCGCCGTGCGCAGCTCACATTTCCACCTCAGGGCCAGCGCCTCCTCTTCGCTGTAGTGCCTCTCTGCTTGCTGCGGCACCTCTAACAGGGCGCACTCTGCGCCGCCATCACCATGGCGATGCTCCGCGGGGCGCGCAGCGACCGACGCCGCGGCCGCGGCATCTAACTCGTAGAGCCCCAAATGGTTATCGATCTCATCCGTGCGCCGCAACTTCGCCACGAAAGCTCGATTGCCCGCGTGCTCGAGAATGTAGGCGCACAAGTCGCAACGCAGAGCGGCCCGGTTCACGCTGCTGCGGTTCCAGCCGAGCATGTAACACATCACGTCGATGCCACGATCTCCATCCGTAACTGTTGCCACGAGCTGCACGGAGTGCGACAGGCACTGCGCATAGAAAAAGCGGGTCTCCTCGCACATGCTGTCGGCCAGGCTGGCGCCAGCAGGGGCGCCGCCACCATCAAGCGGGAAACCCGCCACCCAATGGTTGGTTCGCAGGGCCTCGTCATCCAACCCACGGACTGAGCCATCATCTCGAAACGTACAGGAGGCAGCATGGCATTTTGCAACCACACTCACAGCATCATTGGCCCACGGAGCATACTTGAGCAATGCGTCTTCACATGTGTCCCCGTGCCAAAGAAAGACGCGCACGCGATACCGCAACGCAGAAATCACGCACATGGCGATTCCGATGTATCCGCGGGGCTCTTCCATAGCAATTGCGAACCTATTCAACTCTGCTGCCGCCCTCTGGTTGTACAGCCCGCTGGCTGCGACAAGATTCTCGACGGGGTCCACGTCTTCTACGTTTATGACATCGATGTCGCACCCCGCAACCGCGGGTAGCTGCAGTGGAGGGACCTTCGCTGGCGCGACCGCTGCCGCCGCTTCTGGTGGCCTAGGCGCGGCACAGGGAATGAACAACAACGCGGCCCTTTCAGGCGGCGCGACGACTTCTGCGGATGAGGACGTAACAGCAGGCGGCGGCGCGGGAGCCACCGCTGCTAAGTCCGCCACTGGGGGTGGCAGAGATGGCTGCGGTTGTGGCGGAGGTGGCGCCTCCTCCGCCACTGGGGGTGGCAGAGGTGCCGCCACTGGGGGTGGCAGAGGTGGCTCCGGTTCTGGCGGAGGTGCCGCCACTGGCGGTGGCGGAGGTGCCGCCACTGGGGGTGGCAGAGGTGGCTTCGGTTCTGGCGGAGGCGCCGCCGCTGGCGCTGGCTGCTGCGCTGCTGGCGTTGGCGCTTCGGGCGCCACTGGGGGTGCCAGAGGTGCCGCCACTGGGGGTGGCGGAGCCGCTGCTGCTTCGGGCGGAGGCGCTGCTGCTTCGGGCGCCAACTCCGCTGCCGCGGAGGCCGGTGGCGCCGCGCCCGCTCCAGGTGCCGACCCCGCCACAGGTGGTGCATCGAGTAGTCGCGCGTGGTTCGGAGGGGACAGGCGAAACCCATATTTAGATGCGGGGTATTTGGCCGAGCACGGAATAGCGGCGCACACGTGCAAACGGAGACCAAGCGCCCACTCCTGTGAGTCACAAAAGTAAGAGGAAGCCCAGCCGTGCACCCCAGCTGGGCGCTTCGTCGGGATCGAAGGTTTCTGCTCCCATTTGGCCTTGAAGATTTTCCCAAATTCGTCAATCACGCGGAATTCCCCAAGATGCTTTGCTACCGTTTCAACGGTGGGCTGGTCAGCCTGCTCGGACATGCGCGCTCGCCGAGGCGCGCCTCGCCACCGCGAGTTGCGCCGCCACCGCAGCGAAATCGCGCCCCAGTGGAAACTCTGAGCCTACACAGCGCGCGGCTTTCAAGCATAAACGACGGCGTTGGAGTCGAGCAAGAGGAGCAAGAGCAAGAGCAAAAGTAAGAGTTGGACAAGTAAGAGTAGGAACATGAGTAAGAGCAGGGCTCGGAGAAAGAATAAGCGCATGGTGAGTAAGAGTAAGAGTAAGAGTAAGCGTAAGAGGAAGAGAAAGAGTACGAGTAGGAGTAAGAGTAAGCACGAGTAAGAATACGAGTACTAGTACAAGTAAGAGTGAGTGTGAGGGCGAGAGTGGGAGCGAGAGCGAGAGTGACAGTAAAGGTAAGATTAGAAATTCGAGAATGAGAGGGGGAATGACTCATTACGAGGGAGCGAAATGGGGACGGCGACCGAAAGGATGCGGAGGAAGATGATGCAAGGGAGGCGTCTTTTCATCGCGCGCGCTTCGGATGAGGCATTCGAGCTGCGTTTGCTACCGCGGGAACTACAAGGGGCAAGCCATGTGTCACTGCGTGCTAAAACGTCCTGCTTGTGGCAACCCCAGCCCTCCATGACCACGGAGCCAAGTGCAGGACTCTTGAAACCCTGAGTCACGCGCTGACGTTTTCTTGGAATGACTTGCCGTCCTTGGTGGCCTGTTCGGAGACCCCCCTGATCTCCCGAGCCCCGTTGCGAATGCAGGGAACACCATTGCCATGGCGTCTCTAAGCGCCGCCTGAAGCGCCGCCTGGCCCCGCCGAGTCCGGAGACACCATCGGAGCGCCCTTCAGCATGTTCTGCACGTATAAATACCTCACCGCCCAGTTCAGATCATTGAAATGGAGCCAAATCTGCTTGCGATCCTCGATGAAGAGCTTGATCTTGCGGACCTCCTGGCAGAGAGGACCCTGTTCGGGGCACCGCTCGGGCATGCTCACCGCGACCACGGTGTTCTTCACGTGGTTCTTGTAGTAGCGGGTTCGCTTGACACCCTGCGCTCCTGACACCTTGGCGCGCTCTGCGTCGGCCCCGCCGTTCTGGTCGATCTCGCCCATCGGGTCGTAGTCTTCCCCCTGGACCTCCACCTCTTGGCCGTCTGGCGACTCCGGCGCTTCTTCGCCGTCGCAGAGCTTCTCCACGTGGGCGCGCAGGTCGGCGAGTAACGAGGTGCGCCCAAACGAACTCTGGGAGTACTTCGTCGAGCCTGTTGCGAGGCCGATCAGCCACTGGTCCGTGAAAGCCAACTTCGCAAACCTCTCCTCCACCGAGGAGTTCTTAGAGCGAACGACCTTCGAGGTGAGAGGCGAAAACTTGCCGCTGTGGCCCCCGCGCACGTGAACCTGACCGAACTGAAACTCGAGGGGCTTGAACTTTGGGAGAGCGAGCCCTGCCATTTTCGAGGCTGCTCCGCAGACGCGCAGACGCGCCCGGGGAAATCCGCAACCGCGAAAATGTCGCGAGTCTCCGCCGCCGTGGATCCAGCTCGAGCCACTGCGGGGAGCCGACGGAAGGACACCGCGTGACAACCATCGCCAGGCGATGCTTGTTACCCCAAGACGGTGACAACCATCGCCAAGCGATGGTTGTCACCCCCCGGGGCATGACAACCATCGCCAGGCGACGCATGTCACCCCAAGACGATGACAACCATCGCCAGGCGATGGTTGTCAGGGGGAAGCCTCCGGAGCCCTTCCGGGATAATTCGGCGCCGTCCGGCGGACGAGGGGGGCGCGGAGGGGAGAGGCGGGCGTCGAGGCAGAGGGCGACTGCATGAAAATCACACGTCGAGAGAGAGGGGCGCGAAGAAGAGGGGGAGAAAGAGAGGCGCAGGAACAGGAGACATAGCATTTTTTCGCGCCGCGCTTGACGCCCTCGCACGGATGCTCGGACACGGCCCTCGCCACCGCGAGTGCTTCTACGACGCCGCCACCGCGGAGTATACGCTCACTGCCACCACCCCCGCTCCTTCCACTTCGCCTGCTCCTCCGTGGAAGCCGCCGCGGCGGAACCGCCGGCGCTACCGCTGGCGGTCGCGCCACCGCCGCCATTACCATGGCCGCTGTCCTGCCAGTCTCCGCCGCGGGACCAGGCGGGCTCTTGCTCCGCCGCTGTCTTCCACTCGCTGCTCCACCAATCTGCGCCGCTCCACGCACCGCCCGCGCGCGAGGCGGGCTCCTGCTTCGCCCCCCACCAGGCCGCCTTCGCCCCCCACCAGGCCGCCCCGAAGCGTCGGCCTGCGGGGGTGCCTCTGGCTGGCCCAACTCCGCCACCGCGGATCCCTGAGGGGCTGGCCCAACTCCACCTCCGCGAGTCCCCGAGCCAGAGCCGCGGTAGGACTGCTGGTAAATCCCTGTCGTCTTGTTCCTGCACGTGCCTTTGCCGTCCGGATTGCATTTCCCCGCCCTTGGCGGGCCAGGCAGGACGAGGCCACTGTCGAGAGTGGCTACCTCCACTTTGTTGTTCGCGAGGCTGGCCTGGAACCTCGTGACGACGTTGTCCGCGCGGTGCACGTGGAAGTCCCAGATCGGAACGGGAGCTCCTTCGGCGAAAGGCCTTCCCATGGCACGCGCGGCGTGCCAGCGCTTGTGGTCGCGCCCGCCGATGGCCTCGCACGTGATGCGCGCGACGCCCACCGAGGGATCAGATCCCAGAACCCTGTCCTTCACCTCTGGTTTGAAGGCTGCCAACATTTGCCGCCATGACCATGGCTGCGTCTCTCCGCCCCCCCTGAAACCGCATGACATTCCCGAGGTGCGGTCGAGCACTCCTATGGGCATAGGGTCCGCGTCGGTGATGTCGACCAGGCGCGTTGTTGGAAAGCCTGCAGGGTTCTCTGAGGCGTCCCTGAGCCACTTCAGAGCGGTGTTGTTCAACTTGAACGGCTGCGTCACGGGAAGCGCGCCCAGGTCTGCTCGCGTCGCCGCCACCGCGGCTTGAGCACCACCTCCCGCCGCCACCGCGGCTGGAGCACCACCTCCCGCCGCCGCCGCGGCTGGCTCCAGCCCTGGCGGGATACCAAGCCCTGCAGGCCGTGGCTCCGCCATCGCGTCTTCTTCGGGGCTCTCGGCCCAGGTCCCCTAGCCGTCGGGCGGCCCAGCCCAGGGGCGGCGCCTTGCCGAGCGGGCCCCGGGGCCCCGGGTGTTGGTTCGTTTGTCGTGGACTCTGGCGAGCTCCGCGCGGGCCTCGCTGGCGCCACCCGCGAGAAGTTGGGCCCACATGGCTGCGTAGGAGGAGAACAGAATCGTCCGTCGCCGCCGCCGCCGCCGCGTCGTCCCCGCCGCCTCAGGCATCGGCGTCGCCGTAGTCTGCGTCGTCAACGTAATCTAGGTCCAGGATAGCATTCGCCACTCCGCACCGCCACAGAACTCGACCCCAATCGGGAATAACGAATCCTCCCGGGAATAGGGTTGAGAGGACGAGGCCGAACACGTCCCGATATCGCGGCGCCATCCGCCAAGCCCACGAACAAGTCCGAGCGTGGACAACAGCAACCCGAATGAAGGCCTCCCTATCTCGGGCGGCAAGCGTTTCCTCATCGTCGCAATGTGAGATTGTTGCTTCCCCTCGCGGGAACAAGCCCGCCATGTGCGATATGTAAGACTCGAGCTGAAAAGCGCTCTGGTAAGAGTACGAGTACGAGTAAGAGTAATAGTGAGACCCAGAGTAATTAAGAGTAAGAGTAAGCGTACGAGTAAGGAGTCAGAGTAAGAGTAAGAGTAAGAGTACGAGCACGAGCAAAAGTAAATCTAAGAGTACGAGTACGAGTAAGAGTAAAAGTAAGAGTAAGAGTAATAGTAAGGGTACGAGTAAGAGTACGAGTAAGAGTAAACAGTAGAGGTAAGAGTACGAGTACGAGTAAGAGTAAGAGTAAGAGCCAGAGTAAGAGTGATACTCAGAGTAAGAATAAGAGTAAGCGTACGAGTAAGAGTCATAGTAAGAGTGAGAGTCAGAGTGAGAGTAGGAGTAACAGTAAGAGCACGAATAAAAGACGAGTAGGAGTAGGAGTGGTGAGGAGGAGTAAGAGTAAGAGTAAGAGTGGGAGTACGAGTAAGAGTGGTGAGGAGGAGTAAGATTAGGCCAATCCCTCCCAACTGTCCTGCTCCACTGTTTCTGCGCCTCGAAGAGCGCGCGCGCGCGTCCGCCGAAGCCCCGCGACCGCGGGTGACTGCGCAGAGACTGCTACGTACTTCACCGCGACCGCGGGTTATTACCTAATCAGACTTCCCCCACAACCGCGGGCGCGCCAGCGCGCTACCCGCTACCTCATCTGCGACACCACTGCTGCCTGCCAGTTTTCTGGTCACTTCTCCGCGCGCATCTCGCGATGGCCCTCGCTCTTCTTGCCCTTCCCTTTCGTGCGGCGGGACGCAGTGGAGCCGAACAAAAATCAATCTGTTTCGCGTGGTCTGCGACATGGAGCGGCTGCTTCTCCTTCGACATCTGGATGGTGGGCCAGCCTCGCGATCTGTCCGCCCCCTCCTCGCCCTTGTGCGCACGCTCGCCAGCCACCCTCTGCGCGTGGTCGATCGCCTCTTCGGCTGCAGCGGGCAGGGCCACGTCCCCGTCACCACGGGTGATACTGTAGCCACCGCCCTCCAGCCACTCCTTCACGCTGCCGACAGGCCCCAGGATGAATATAGCGGTTGCCTCGTGGGACCCGGCGTGAGCGTGGACATGCAGAGTGGCGCGCGCTCTCACCTGCACAAATGCGCGCGTCGCAACGAGGAGCTCGTCGATCTTGTCCGCGGAGTGGCCAGCCACGAATCGAACTGACTTGCGTGCCATGGAGTCCACGACCTTCGTCCAGTTCTCCGCCACCTCGGAGTCGATGGGCCTACGGCAACCTGGGGTCAGACTGACCACGGCCACCTTGATGGACGCCATCTGCTGGATACTCACGGCCAAAGCAAACTCGCCGATCGTAATCTGGCCGACGCCAGGCAGGTTCAGAAACTGCTGCACGCCCACCTCTGACACGAACCCATCCCGCCCTGCCATTAGGAACGGCCCTTGCGAGTCGCAGAGAAAGGGCGCCTCTGCGCGCCCCTCGCCCTCTGCGCGCCCCTGGCCCTCTGCGCGGCCCTGCGTCAGCATGCTTTGGAGCTCTTTCCTCTGCTCTACTGCAGAGCACCGCACCAGGAGCATATGAGGACCCTGGCGGCGCAGGTCGCTCGCGATCTCAGGGAGGTTGCCCCCTTCGGCAACGTCCACGTACACGCGCTGAGCCTGTCCAAAGCCAAACTCGTCGCGCGCAGCAGACCCCTCCGCGACCGCGGAGCTCTCCGCAGGGGACCCCATCCACGACCGCGGAGCTCTGCTGTGGCCAACCGTGCCAGGGTTGCCACTGGTGGTGAGCACCCCAGTGCTGGTGGTACGCAGCCCAGTGCTGGTGGTACGCACCCCATTGCTCGCTGGGCTGCGCCTGCAGAGCTGGCGGGGGCACAGGCACTCCGAGACGGGCGGCCGTCTGCGAGCAGGTGAGACGCGGCTGCGCGGGGCGAGCTGACCCGCCCGCGTCTTCGTCGTCGCTGCGAGGCGGCGGTCCGAGTGCACCAGTCCGAGTGCGGTCCGTGCTGCTGCCGTTGGAGCTGCTGCTCTTGCTCCGCCCCCTCGCCGCCGCGGCTCCATCGCGAGGAGACGCCGCCGCGACCGCGGCTTCTTCTGAGGCTGGTGCGGCTGGCTTGCGCGGCTGGCTGGCTGATGCGGCTGAGGCCGCTGTCTGCTGCTGCCCCCCCGCGCGCTTCTCGGCGCCGCTGGCGCCGCCGGCTGCTGCTGGGGCTGCAGCGGGGCCCCCTTCCGAGTCGGAGTCGCTGTAGGTGTACGTGTACGAGTCCGAATCGATTCCGTGGTCTTTCTTGCGAAACGCGGATTCTGGGCACAGATTCCCCGCTGCCGCGGACTCCCCCTCCTTCGGCACCTTCGGCGCCCCCTGCCGCGCCTCCTTCGGCTCCTTCGGCGCCGCCGCCTTCAACGCCTTCCTCTTCCGCGCCTGCTCCTCCGCCTCCAGCAGTGGGACGCTCCCGCGACGCTCCTTCGGCGCCTCCTTGAGCGCCTGCTTCTGCGCCTTCTGCGCCTCCTGCTTCTGCGCCTCCTGCGGCTTCTTGCCCTTCCTGTGCTTCCCGCGCTTCTCCGCTGCCGCGGATTTCTCCTCCTCCTCGTCCTTCCTCCCCTTCTTGTCCTTCTTGCCGTCCTTCCTCTACTTCTTGGCCTGCTCCGCTACCGCGGATTTATCCTCCTCCTCGTCCTTATTGTGCTTATTCTCCTTCTCCTTGCCCTTATTGTGCTTCTTCTCCTTCTCCTGGTCCTTCTTGTCCTGCTTGTCCTTCTTCTCCTTCTCCGCTACCGCGGAGCGCGGCGCGAGCTGCGCCTTCGGGCGCGCTGCCTCGGCTGGCGGGCTCGCCTTGGGCCGAGGCGCCAGTTTCGCTCTCGGGCGGCCGGGGCCCGCTACCTGCGCGGGCGGCGGCTCACGCGGTTCGCTCTTCAGCGAAGGACGAGGCGAAACGCTTACGCGGCTCGCCTTCTTGGCCACGCCCCCACCCCCCCGCTCCGTCACCGCGAAGATGGAACAGAGGGGCTCGATCAGACACGGCTGCGGAAGGAGGAGAGCGGAGGGCAGGGGGATGCCAGAAAGCAGAAAGGGGGAGGGCGGGGGGCATGGGACAGGGAAGGCAGAGCGGAAAAGGCAGGAGGAGGAGAGCGGAGAAGGCAGGAACGCGGCCGAAGTAATGCAGGGACGCAGGATAGGGAAGGCAGCGCAGAGGAAGGAAACGGACAAGGACAGAAGGGAGAGCAAGCAGCCGCTCACTAGGAGATGCACGAGCAGGGGGGCAGGAGGAATGATCGGAGCGACCCGACAAATTGTGTCTGCGCGCGGCGCTCTCTGCCTCGGAACGCTGGTGCGTGGAGAATCGCTCCGCCACCGCGGATCAAGACCCGACCTACTCACTTCTTCCTCACCTGGGACGCCTGACCCGGCTTAACCCCCATCCCCCCTCGGCTTCTTCCTCTGGGGCGCCGCGATCTGGTCGAAGGCGGTCTGCTGCGTCGTGGCTTTTTGTTTATTCGTCGGGGGGGCGCTGTCGACAACCTCCTGCCCCGCCTTGATTGCAGCCGTGCTGACGATGCACGGCAGCTTCGCTGAATACGTGGACACCATTGGATCCACCTCGGCCTTGGCAGTCTTCAGACGAACATAATCACTCGCCCAAACTTGTTTCACCGTCTCCATGACCACGGAGGCGTTCGCCGCGATCTGCGCTTCACCTGGCGTTCGCCCCGTCATGTCCGTCCTCCTCATGAACCAGAACGGGTGGACTAAGTCCCTCGAGTCCCATACGAACCCTCCGTCACCCTCCTTCGGTAGATTGAGCTCAGGCTGCACGTGAATCCTCACGACCACATCTTCCCCGCTTTCGACGCCAGCTTCTTGTTCCTCGGGGGTGGTGGCTTTCACCCACGACACCTCTGCGCACGCGGCTTTCGGGTGGATGAACACGCCCGGCCCCTCCATGACCATGGACGCGTCCTCCTTGAACCACAATGGCACCTTCAAGTGCCCAACGGGAATGTCTGCCGTGGCCGCGGCCTTGATCGCACTGCCGCTCTTGATCATCGCGATGGGGATTTCGCATGTCATGTGGTCGCGGTTTGCGGCCATGGCTAACGCCAGTACCTGCTTGGCAATCTGCGCGTTGTCCAAGGTGCACGCAGTGCGCGCCCGCTCGCGCCATGGAATGGTCACCGCTTTGCCCCCGCTCGCTGCTGCGGCAGACACTGTCTCGTGCGCGGTCAATGCCCTCCCTTCTGCGTCCTGCTTGATTACCTTGGGCGTCAGACTCTCCGTGACCACGGAGCTCTTGCCCTTCGGCCCGGGGGAAAGCGATTGCCCCTGAAAATTCTGGTCGTCCCGCAATTTCCCTACGCCCTGCATCAGTTCCGTCTCCCGCGATAACTGAGGCATGTCCGCCTTTGTCAACCCAGCTTTTCCCAATGACATCAACTCCACTAGCTTGGTCGCGATGAATGAGCTGCAATCCTTTGCGATCGCGTTCTGCTGCCCCCTGACAGACTTGCCGTCGGTGGGATTCTTCGGGGCCGCGAAAATCAGACAGCCCCGCTATAGGAGCGGAGGGGTCTGGAACAGCTTGCGGCGGAAATGGGGGGAGGGGGGGGCAACGCGCAAGAGCAGGAAGAACGAGCGACGAGGGGAGGTGGAGAGGTGAGGGACATAACCACTCTTGAGGAGAGGTGGGGGAAACGAACGATGAGGGGAGGGGGGGGGAGTACAATTGCGAGGGGAAGAAGGGGAGAGGACGATGCTGACGAGCAGGGGGGCAGCGGTAGATAGCGCAGCTCTGCGGATTTTTGCCATGACATTGACCTCCACCTCCGCAATCCACTTGCGCCGCAATTTCTCGGAAGTCGGCCCCTCCACTACCGCGGATGCCATGTTTCCCAGCTGCAGGAATGCACCCTCTACTTCCTTCAAGAAATCATACATCTGGAACCTCGATTCCTTGCTGAATCTGTGCGCAATGCTGGGGGGGGGGGGGGGGGCCTGACAAAACCCTCTGGTGGGCGGCTGCTTCCAAGCCCACTTGAAGCAGGCGTTCTTGAGTTTGGGGAACTCCTCAGGGTAGGGCGCAATCGCGCCATAGGCCTCCATGCGCATTTTGCGCATCTTCGGGTTCACGAGCACACCGGTGAACGAGAACAGGTCTTTCATGTGAATACGGCCCTCCCCTCCTGCAGCACGCACCACTTTGAATAGGTGCAGGAAGTCAGGGTGGTCGATCTCCGCCCCGTACAAATCGATGAGCTTGTCCCTCACTGGCTCGAAAGGCACGCATCCTTCCGGGTCTGGTTTGCACAAACCCACCAGGGTCGACAGGATCTCCAGGTGGCCCGTTTTCATGGCAGTTTCGTTCTTCTTGTTGAGTGCGATGCTGATTGCTAGAGCTGCTTCAGGCTCCTCTTCGTCCATCCTCCAAGACAGAATCTCCCACTCCAGGCCGCCTTCGCACTGTCGACCCCGCTCGCCGTCGTGAGCTCGCACTTTCTCCAAATCGTAGTTTCCCTGATCGTCCAAAAGTGGCGAACACTTGCAATCGCGCTTGGCCTGCTCGGCCCCATCACCGCGGGCCCCTGAGCAGACGCATCCTTTTCTGTTGCCCAAGATGTTGCGGAAAGAACAAGTCAGATGGCTGTGCGACAAACTACCATAACTCGCTGGCTGGCAAAGTTTGTTATGCAGGGCCATGTCCGGATCTACAGCGATCTTCTTCGCAAAGTCGTCTTGCATGACTCTGTTGCTGCCCCCCGCCACCGCGGGTTTTTCTTCCACGAGCACACCGTTGCTGTTTGCATCTCTGGGATCGTACCCATCCTTCATGATGTCATATATAATTTGGTTCGTACGCAACGATTTCACTGGATCGCCGCCGCGGTTCTGAGGACGAGGCGCAATCTGAAACGGCGCCGCGACCTTCTTCGACTCAACCCTGAATCGAGCTCGGTACGCGATGCTTCTTTTGATGATTTTGGTGTGGTCGTCTGCCATGGCAGCTGGCCAAAGCGACCCCCGCTGCCGCGGCCCCCCCCCCCAACCCGCCACCAAATCAGCAGACGCCGCCACCGCGGAGATGCGATCTCCGATCCTGCTCGGACCGACAAAAACGGCGATGATATAATAGGGTGACGATTGCGACGACGGCATAATGAGCCCCTGACAATGATTTCACTTGGTCTTCTCAACCTCTGAAGAGGAGAGAGACGAGGGAGACGGCAATGACACGAGAGGGGGGGGGGGGGAGGCAAGACGTCGGGGGGGCGAACATAAAGCAAGAGGAGAAGAATGATGAGCGAATAAAAAAGGAGGAAGAGGATGTGAGGAGGACCAGGATGGACGACGAGGACAAGAAGAGGAGGGGAGGAACGATGGACGAGGAGATATGACTAGGAAAAAGACGAGGACTCGGAGAGGAGGCGGGAAGAGGAGGACGACGAGAAGAGGACGGGAAGACGAGGACTGGGGAGCGAAGACGAGGAAAACAGGGGCACAAGGTCGTCGACGCCCCAGACCTCAGAACGACAACCATGGGCAGGGCATGCGATGTCAAAACTGCTTGTTGTGGTTCTGTTAGACAAAGGAGTCGTTCACTTTATTTGCGAAAGCAGATTACGTTATTACCGCCCGCGCTCGATTCACTACTGACCTCTTCGAAGCGAGGATTGTCCTGGTTCCGGATACCCCGCGACTGTGAGCATGCTGGCGAGCCGCTCGGAGCTCGCCAGCGTGGGCGTCGCGTGCCGTTTGAGCGGGCGCGCGAACGCCTTCGGGAATGACTCCGATGCTGACGCGGTGGGTTGCTTTCAGCTCCCCATTCTGGATCGTCGCCAGTGCGATCCACGCGCCTCCAATCCTTGCGGCTCGATTGGCGTTCGCGCAGTGCGCAGGTTGAGCGGGGGCCCCCATTGCGCCCGAGCCCCGGTTGAATCCGCCGAGAGAGATCGCCGGCGTCGCGCGGGTTACCCCGCAAAACGGCCATCATCGCAGGAGACCCCGCATATTGGGTTCCCAAGTACCTGCGCTTGGAGTGACCTTCGTAACTCCTCTTCTGCAGCCGGTATCTTTCAGTCATCAGAGTCGCCCGGCTCGCGCCCATCAGGCTTCGCGGAGCTCCTCGGCGCACCTCTCGAGGGACAAGCTGGCAGTCATGTGTCTCGCAGACGCGCACTGGGCGGCGGCGGCGGGGGCGTCGTTGGAGTCGGCGAAAACGCGTTTCGAAGTCAACGCGTTGAATGTACGAATCGGTCTGACTCAAATGCGACGACGGACCCCTCCTGCCTCCCCCGTCGCCCCGGGTGCGTCCACGACGAAAATGCCGGGCGCTATGGCAAAAATCGGATTCAATGGTTTGCCCGTTGGCATGCTCCGGGCTACCCCGACGCCCCTCGCCCTTTCCTGAGGCGCGTCTACGGCTTCTACCCTTGCCCCAGAATATATCCTCATAATGTGGTTTTCGAAAAGACGCCAAGAACGTTCGAATGCCTCTACCATGCAGGCCGTCATCTTTCACCCCTGCCTCTACCTTCACCCCTTGACCTAAGCGCGCGTCGGACCGCGCGTCGCGCCCGTCGAGCCGGCCCCTTCATGAAACGTCTCAATTCGCGCTTACGTTTCTGATGGCCGAAGAATATCCACGGTGCTTGCTGTTCTTCGGCGAGGCGTGCAGACACATCAGAGAATCCTAGGTTTCTGGTGCCTTCGTCTGGCGAGGCGCGGGCAGCTGCGCCCGGGTCGACATCGGACTCTGCGGGCAACCCCGCCGACACCACTAAGGCAGCGGCGCTGGCAGGGGCCGCCGTTGCCGACGGCCCCCGACATTGAGCCCAGGAGTCTCGCGACCCCGAGGGCTGGCCACCTTGTCGGTTTCATAGAATGGTGGCCTCGTTCGGTTGTGGATCGCGTTTCCAGATTGCGCTGGCAGGCTGCGCCGCACGAAAGTCACTTTGGAAGACATCAATGTGGTGGCCGCGATTAAACACACCGCCAATGTTGCCAGGGGTTCGCTCAGCAATGTGGGCGCATGCCCTCGTGCGCCCCAGTGGAGAGTCGGATCGTTGCTGAGTCCGTGGCATTTGGCGCCTCAGCGGTTGCAGTAGCTTTTGTGCACGCGAGGCGCCGACACCTAGGGCCCTGAACAATATGACTGTCAGGATTTGGATATTTGAAATGTTGAACCCCGCAGCGTCAGCTTCAAAGCTTGAATCTCGAAGCGCGCCAGCGCCTGGTCGATCTGGTCTCCTGCATGGGCGCGAAGATTCGATGAGAGCCGCCCCCGAGTAAAATTGTCTTTCTTCGGCAATATTCTCGAACTTGTGCTGAGGGGGGAACAGTATATAGGTTGCCCCATCGGTGTGGCGTCCACCAATGTTCATTCCAAAGTTAATCACTGCTTGGGGGACTCTCATAGCGATGGTCCTTGCAAGACCTCCAAAGCCACGCTGCAAAGCAGCGGCCTGTTGTGAGGGTGCTATGGTGCCTGTGGTCACGTTGATCCACGCATGTGCATCGCGAGCCACTTCGCGGAAAAGTACGTCACCGGCAGGATCCCAATGGGGGCCAGTGGTGCGCGCGTCGTCTACACCACGTTGCATGTGTCCAAAAACGCATCCGATGGCAACCCAGAAGATGCCAACTATAGCGATGCCGATCCAGTGGCCTCGCAGGTCGGTGTCGGTTGTGGGTGGCTGTTTTTTGTTAGGTGACGTTACCGTGAATTTGCGAGGAGGTGCAGGCGGCACGATGTCCTAACGCACGCTACCATGCATAGCATCTTCGAAGCAATTGTCAAGTGGCGTTGGTGGGTGGACTTTTGGAGTATAGTAGCGCAGATATGTAAGGCTCAGGTACGAGACCTCTGCGTGAACAGAAGCTTCAGTTCAAGTGTTCTTGCGATGGCCATGGTCTCTTCCGCGAAGAACCACTGCGCCCTGATGGTCCTCCATATCAGTAAGCAACCAAAAAGCGCCCGCCGTGGATAGCAAGGAATAGAACTAGAGCTGGCCACCAACGGCCAGCTCCGCTGCCAAATTTAAAATGAGCACGTAAACCCAATCTACTACCACGCGTTAGGCGCAGCATCCGACTAACCCTGTTGTATCGTGGTAGCGATAGAACAAGAGATAAGGCATGGTCGCGTGAGCGGCAAGATGACACCTCAAGCAAACTGTTTTCCATATCGATGTCTAGGATCGTGTCGCGGCACGACACGGTCATAGAGGCGGCCGGACGCTTGACCACAAACGGCCGCGGACAAACGCGTGCTAACTTTCGCCTTTGCCCCTCCTCCTTCAGAATATCTGACGAGGACTCCCTGAATTTTTACCCCCATATCTTGGCGTATGATACAATTCGTTATGTTGTATTCAATATGGATATTTGATAGCAAATGATATCAACGTGCATCATTTGACAACATGCTTCGACTCTATACCATCATCCCATCATATTATGACATAAATATAACGATTTGGCCAGCATTGTTCGAATATGCAATACGATTACTAAAATGAAGAAGCGTAGCGGAACTAGAGTGTCCCCTGCTGCGGTCGTCCAGGCGGGTGGGTCGCGGCGCAGGTGGGTCAGCGCGTTCCTTGTGGATCATCTCCCGGTTCTCACCTCACCTCCTCCTCCTCCTAAGTTCCGCTGATGTTCCTCCTGACTTTCTCCTCCTTCATCCTTCAATCCGCCATCATATCATTATCCGTCATCCTCCATCATATATATATTGGATATACACACGCACATATATATATATATGCTCGCCCCCCCCCCACATGATCATACACATGCTCCCTTGATCCCTCCAGTCGTTCATCCCCCTTCCTCCTCCTGCTCTTCTTGATTATGTTTTGCTACGTTGTCAGACGCAACCCAGTCGATTGCATTCCAAGCGCTTGCGGCTTCAATCGTTGGCAACGCATTACAATCCAATCGGCTGCGTTGCAGTTGATCATTAAGAATCGTTTTATAGAGGTTCTTCTCCCTCTCCCTCCTCCTCCTCCTGATCCTCCTCATCCGCCTCATATTCCTCCTTCTCTTCCTTCTCATCCACCTAAGTCTCCTTCTGTGAAGGGTTTCAACGCGAATCCTTCTGTTGATAATTTCAATAGGAATCATTCTATGGCGAATTGTGTTGTAGCGGGAGGTTCCTCGCAAAATAGTCGTGCAGCTGCGTTCACAACTAGATTTGTGACTATCGCCTCGAAGCGGAGAGAAGGGGGCACAATGACGAGGAGCAGGAGGAGCAAGAGCAGGAGGAGGAAGAAGAGGAGGGTGAGGAGCATGACGATGACGAGGAGGAACTCATTACTCACAAAACTAGTTGTTGAACGCCGATCACAACTAGTTTTGCGAGTAGTGTCTTGTAGCGGGAGGTTCCTCGCAAAACTAGTTGTGCAGCTGAGTTCACAGCTAGAGTTGTGAGTATTGCCTCGAAGCGGAGAGGAGGGGGCACAATGACGAGGAGTAGGAGGATCAGGAGAAGGAAGAAGAGGAGGGTGAGCAGCACGACGATGACGAGGAGGAACTCATTACTTACAACGCTAGTTGTGGAGCATCGTTCGCAATTAATTTTGCGAGTAGTGTCTTGTAGCGGGAGGTTCCTCGCAAGAGTACTTGTGCATTTGCGTTCACAACTAGATTTGTGAGTATCGCCTCGAAGCGGAGAGAAGGGGGCACAATGACGAGGAGCAGGAGGAGCAGGAGGAGCAGGGGAAGGAAGAAGAGGAGGGTGAGCAGCATGACGATGACGAGGAGGAACTCATTACTCACAAAACTAGTTGTGGAGCGCCGTTGACAATTAGTTCTGCGAGTAGTGATTCGTAGCGGGAGGTTCCTCGCAAGAGTACTTGTGCATTTGCGTTCACAACTAGATTTGTGCGTATCGCCTCAAAGCGGAGAGAAGGGGGCACAATGACGAGGAGCAGGAGGAGCAGGAGCAGGAGAAGGAAGAAGAGGAAGGTGAGCAGAGGGGGGGGGGCAGAATGACGAGCAGGAGGAGCAGGAGGGCAGAAGAGCAGGAGGAGCAGGAGGAGGAAGAAGAGGAGAGTGCGGAGCATGACGATGATGAGGAGGAACTCATTACTCACAAAACTAGTTGTGGAACGCCGTTGACAACTAGTTCTGCTGACGAGGAGCAGGAGGAGCAGGAGGGCATCGTCATGCCCCTCGCCCTTCTCTTCTTCTTCCTCCTGCTCCTCCTGCTCCTCGTCATTGTGCCCCCTCCTCTCCGCTTCGAGGCAATACTCACAGCTCTAGTTGTGAACTCAGCTGCACAACTAGTTGTGCGAGGAACCTCCAGCTACAAGACACTACTCGCAAAACTAGTTGTGAACGGCGTTCCACAACTAGTTTTGTGAGTAAGGAGTTCCTCCTCGTCATCGTCATGCTCCTCACCCTCTTCTTCTTCCTCCTCCTGCTCCTCCTCCTGCTCCTCGTCATTGTGCCCCCTTCTCTCCGCTTCGAGGCGATACTCACAAATCTAGTTGTGAACGCAGCTGCACAACTAGGAGGAGCAGGAGGGCAGAGGAGCAGGAGGAGCAGGAGAAGGAAGAAGAGGAGGGTGAGCAGCATGACGACGACGAGGCGGAACTCATTACTCACAAAACTAGTTGTGGAGCGTCGTTCACAATTAGTTTTGCGAGTTGTGTCTCGTAGCGGGAGGTTCCTCGCAGAATTAGTTGTGAAGCTGCGTTCACAACTAGATTTGTGCGTGTCGCCTCGAAGCGGAGACGAGGGGGCAGAATGACGAGGAGCAGGAGGAGCAGGAGAAGGAAGAAGAGGAGAGTGAGCAGCATGACGATGACGAGGAGGAACTCATTACTCACAAAACTAGTTGTGGAGCGCCGTTCACAATTAGTTTTGCGAGTAGTGTCTTGTAGCGGGAGGTTCCTCGCAAAACTAGTTGTGAAGCTGCGTTCGCAACTAGATTTGTGAGTATCGCCTCGAAGCGAGCATGATGAGGAGGGTGAGTTGCAGAAGGAGGAGGGTGAGGAGCCGTAGAGGATCTCAATGGGAATCTTCTTTCGCAGAGGATTTCAATAGGAATCCTTCTGTGGAGGCCGAACGCCAGCGAAAACCCTTCAGAAAACCAAACAAACAAACAAAAACAAAAAAACTATGATTTCTGGAGAACAATCGGTGGAATTGCGGTACCTACTCCGGCCGGCGGCAGAACGGAGGAGGGGGAGAGGGGAAGGAGGAGAAGAGGGAGTGGAGGGGGAGGAGAAGAGGGAGAAGGTGGAGGCGGAGGAGGAGGAGGAGGTAAAAAACCAAAAAAACCAAAAAAACCAAAAAAACCAAAAAAACCAAAAAAACTATGATTTCTGGCGAATTTTGGTCGCCAGCCGTTCCAGAAATTCTCCAGAAATCATAGTTTTTTTGTTTTTTTTGGTTTTTTTGGTTTTTCTTTGGTTTTTTGGAGGTTTGCTTTAGTTTCTGACGATTTCGATGATTCCGAGAAGGAATAGCACGGGGAGGAGGAGGAGGAGGAGGAAGAGGAGGAGGAGGAGGAGAGAAAGGAAGAGACAGGAGAAGGGAGCGGAGAAAGAAGATATCGATCGGCGGCCGCGGTAAAGACGAATATGTATGATCATGTGGGGGGGGGCTACCATATATATATATATATATATATACGATACACACACACACACACTATTGGGATGCTCGAGTAATCGCCCCACAACTATCCGAAAGAGCGTCCAGGCAGTCTATGAGAGCCCAGAGACGGCAGAGCAGGGTTCCAATATGGCCTCGGAGAGCCCCATGACGGCCCAATATGGCCCCAATCGACTTTCCGAAACATTCCAAATCGTGACCCGGTCGTTCAGGGAGACCGCGGTTGGAGGTTGGGTGGCCCGAAAGAGCCCCGAAAGGCCTCCAAATGATGCCCAAAACGCGTCCGGAAACCTTTAAGAAAACGGGAAAAAATACACACTGCCCCCAGATGCTCTCCAAGGATGAGCCTCCGCAACAAAAGCCAAGAAGGATGGGGAGAATACGCAAGGTAGGGCCAGAATAAAAAAAAATAAGCATGGATCAAATCTGATCATAAAGGCGATGCTGGGAAAAGGCAACGAAGAATTATCATTAAACTGTCGGTTTGAATTTCCTGCCGTTCCGCCTGCGTACCAAACTTCAAGGACCAAGGTGCATAGCGGCGCCAATGCAGTCTTGTCTGTGTACATATATGTGTATATAGTGAACGTGTTATGTTACCATGTGATGATACGATGGAATCCGAAATGCAAGTTGCCACATTTGTATGACGCGTGCAAAATAAATGTTCCAATCGCGTGTTTGACTGGTTGCTGGATACCAAAACAAAATTCACAAACGCATTTGTGGGGGCTTCACGATCTTAAAAAGGGAGTTCTCGTTCGAATGCTGAATCGCAACATGGGCTCGCAACCATTGATTGTAATGGGCTTTGAGCAGTTCAAATGCTACTCCCATCCATTGAATCGGATAGCGATCCCGTGAGGGAAGCCGAAGGGTACAAGTTTTTCGGCGGCCCAAGCTCAGGGGTTAAATTTTCCCGGCGGCGCGGATGTATCGAGCCGGGTTGGCCCAGGGGGTCCAATTCTTCCAGGGAGGTGGGCCCGAGACATCCCGACATTCTAAAAACCTTCAAGTCTACCGTAACATGCTATACCAAACCATTATATGATAATGTATGACAACTCCAGGAGGGGCCCCAGGAGGGGCCCTGGGAGTTTGGACCCTCCAAGAAGGGCCCTAGAAGGAACCCTAGTTTGGCCCTCCAGGAGGGGCCCGAGGGGGGACCCTGGGAGTTTGGATCCCTCCAGGAAGGGCCTCAGGATGAACCCGAAGGGTTTGGTCTTAGGGATCTTGGCATATCAACACAAGAACTGACAACTGTTGCGCGATCCCCAGAAGCGAAGACAATGTCACACCGTCCGGGGGCTACCAAGAACAAGACATGTTAGGTCCGCTTTGAATCGGAAGTATCAGACGCTCGCGTTATTTGTTTAAACAGCGTGCGAACGCACGCGCATCTTCTAGGCGTTGCCCTATGCGTGGGGCCAAATGGACCTCATGGATGGGAATTTTTGGAGGGGCCCTCGTGGACTGGACCGTGTGACCTTACAGCCATACTCGACCTTATATGTGCGCGGACCCAATGGGTGAGACGGGTGGGATCCTAACGGTGGGACCCCGTGGATGGGGCCACATTGGCAGGCACGCTGACACGCCTGCGTCTCGGCAAGGGTCGGCAGCTTCCTCGACTCACGCGCTTTTATGGCGGCGGGTGGGTCGCGGGTGGGTCGCGTGGTGGGTCGTGGATGAGTCGCGGGAGGTGGGTCGCGGGCGGGTCGCGACACGAATGGCCGTTCTATACTCTATCAAATTCAATCACACTATAGCAGAAACAGCGAGTCAACCTTCTATATTATCAGATCAGATGATCACATGGTATACTCGAATGTGCTCTAATATGGAGGCCCCCACCAGGGGGTCAACTTCCAGGGGGTAATCACCCGATCATATGGCATAGGGAGCACCTCCGAATTCCCTAGTGGCATGGTTGGCATGCCCCCCCCCCGCGCAAGTTCGGCAAAACCCCTCGCACTTCGTGGCCCTGTTGGGAGCTCCTCCGAAGGCTCCAGTGGCAGGGTTCACATGGCACCAACCAGTGTGCACACCCCTCACACCTAAGTGCGGTACCAAAACCGCAGTACTCACAGCTGCATGTGGTTGGGTCTTTCGTCAGGCCGTCAGGCGATTTTTTCTTCGACCCCTGGCCACTCCCTGGACATCTGCTGGGGAGCGTTCTGGCCATGGTTTCGAAGCGAGTCCGACCAACGCGACGAAAACTCTCCATGAGGTCCAACAAGGCAAAATATGTAAATGACAAAGGAAACAGAGACCGGGTAACGAAAACAACAACTTGTTCTTAACAATCCTGGCCGACCCGTCAATTTTATTCCCAACCATCGTGTAGTGGTAAGTCCCCGTTTCGAATCAGCAGCGCCCCGTGTTCTGGTCCTCCCAGTCCTTCTCCCCCTCCTCCCTTCTGCCTCTGCCCTGGCCCTGGCACACCACTGCCACGCCTTTCAAACCCCATAGGAGCTCCACAAAGCTAAAGCTGACAAATCCGCACGCAGGCGTGGGCTCATTTCGCTCGCCCCTGCCACGCTATTCAGACCCCAGAGGAGCTCCACAGAAGGCCTCAGTGGCGACGTCTGCATGCGTCTTCACCACCCGGCACAGCGCTTCGTGGCCCCATAGGGAGCTTCGATTAAGGCCCCAGTGGCGATGCTCGCCTGCGTCCGCCCCATCCACTACAGCGTATCGTGGCCCACAGGGGAGCTCAACCCGAAGCCCCAGTGGCGGCATTCGCATCCGTCTGCTCCGCCGAGCACGACGTGTCGCGGCTCCATGAGGGGGCTCCACCTGTGGCCACGGCGGCGACGCTCGCATGCGCCTCCCCCATCAACTACAGCGCCTCCTGGCCAACTAGGGAGCTCCACCGAACAGTGGCGGCGTTCGCATGCGTCCTCCCCGCCAACTATCACGCTTCGTGGCCCACTGGGAGCTCCACCGAAAGCCCAAGTGGTAGGGTTGGCATGCTTCTCCCCCGCACAGTACAACCTTGCGTGGCCCTATGAGGAGCTCCACATGAGGCCCCAGTGGCGACGTTCGCATGCGTCTGCCTCACCCAATACAACGCTTCGAGGCCCCATACAGAGAATCCACCGAGGGCCCTAGTGGCCGCGGCCGCATGCGTCTCCCCCACACAGTTCAAAGCTTCGCGGCCCCGTAGGGAACTCCACCGAAAGCCTCAGTTGCCGCGGCCGCAGACGTCTCCCCCACCCATTACAGCACACCCCTCACGCGAAGCGTGGCCTCATGGAACTCCACCGGAAGCGGTAGCCACAACGCCGTACTCACAACTATATATGGTTGGGTTCTTCATCATGCTACTTTTCCTTGAAGAAGGGGGGCGCGACCACCAAAACTCGACGCTTCGGCGATGCATGCGATGCGAATCAAAGAATCATCAAGCAAACCCAGAACGACACACAAGACGACCTGCAATCGGTAAACTCGTGCAGAGAACCTTGGCCTGGGAGAGACAAGTGGGACACCATCAAATGCATTTGTTCTGCTTCGGCTCGTGGCGACTCTCCAGGCCTCTCCCAGGGTGCGTTCTGACTAGGATTTGAAGCGAATTTAACCGCGGCGACGAGGGCCTCCCAGAAATCCCCAAACGGCGAAAGCGAGGAAAAGGTATGAATGTTTCCTCTTATTCGATCCTGGCTGACCCGGTACTGCCAGCGGCTGCCCTCGCGGACCACCTCGATCAGCTGCACGGGCGCCTCCTGCCTGATGGGCGGCCCTTGCAGCGCGCCGCCAGAGCCAAGCGGAAGCGAGCACCCCGAGCCGAGCGGCGAGGATCGGCGGTTCAAAGATAGGACCCTGAAGAGAGTGGCCTCAAGCAGCGAAGGCTCAGCCATGAGACGCGATGTCCCCTTCGTAGCCTGAGGGCCACCTCAGTCAGGGCTACATATTTGGAAATAACCCTTGTGAGGCCTTTGCAAACACGACTACGGGCTACTAAGCTCGATTCAAAGGCTTACGGGGCCCGATGAACCAGACGGAACCCAACAGTAAGCCAAAACCCGAGGGATTCAGACGGACTGTGCAAAATCAGGCTGCGATCGCCCACGCACATACAAGCGCCGATGCTAAATCAAACCTCTCTGGACTTGCATCCTAATTGATTCGAAGCAGTGAAGCTTAAACCATGGGATCTCTTTCCTCTCCTTAGGGCCTCAAGACTCCATCTCTTCTTAAGGCTCATGGGGGGACAAAGTAGCGATGCCGTGACCACCAAGACCTCTTCAAGGGTGCAGCATGGACGAATTCACCGAGGAAAAATCAGAAACCATGTGAAATCCATTCGCGATGACGCCCGTGACCGGCCCAGCCGCCCCCGCCTCCTTTGCCCCCTGGTAATTTCACAATTCGCGCCATGGCCGCGTGGGCCTTAACCAGCCCTCCCAAACGGCGCAGGCACGAGTCGCGACGTGAGGCCTCCCCCCCGCAGCCTCGCCCGTTGCTGCTAGTAGGTTCAAAAACGGCTAGGTTTCTTGGACCCGCGAAAAGCCGTACCAACTTTTGGCCTCCCCAGACGTCCCCAATCCACCCAGCATCGTGGCGGAAGCGCGACGAATGATTTTTGGCCCTCTGAGGTCCTCGCTGGGCCTCGGCCTTCGTAGCTCCATCTTTCCTCGGGGAGAACAGATGGTAGCGGACCGCATGCTTCAACCGCCAGCGTCGTCAAAATGCGAACGCCGCCACACACCTGAATCTAAGTTGGACCACGTATTGACGAGGCAAGGTAAGCACGGCACATAGAAAGCTGTTGCATCTGAAAGCCGTGTTCCTCCTCGACCCCGCGCGCGGGGCAGACACTCACAACGCCCAACGAGGAGGAGGGGGAGGAGGGGGAGAGCCTTCTTAGACTAGCGCGCTCCACTACTCGCAAAGAAACTACTCGCAACTGGCCTGGATCCGCCGCGGGGGATCTACGATACATTACATCAAAGCAGACATGAGTTTTTTCTGACGTTTGCGAGTAGGCACTTTGCGAGCAATGGAACGCTCTCGGTGACCTCTGAACTCCATCTTCGAACCGCCAAGAGGACCTCGAGCCCGTTGCCGGCGGCGCCGGCGGCGGGGGCTCCGCGCCGCCAGCGCGCGCGCCCCTCCGGGGCGCCGCCGCGGTGCGCTGCGGCGCGGGGGCCGATCGCGCGAGCGCCGCGAGGTTGGTCGGGCCGCCTGCCCGCGGCGCTGCCGCCGCTGCCGGAGGCGGCGCGCCAAGGGGGCGGTTGGAGGCTTCCCACATGAGCGACGATCACGACGACGACGAAGACGACGAGCACGACGATCGCGACGATCACGACGCACGCGCGGCCCTATGCGGGAAGCTTACGCGCCAATGTCCGCGCAGTGGGGTCCGAGTGGATCTTGCCATCGCTCGGACGTGCATGCCATTCCACGTGCACTGTCTGTCGGCGACTCCGAAGGGCGTGGCTTACAAAGGGTGTGGATGTAGGTGTCGGCATCCGAACCCTGCTCCCACCAACCTTCGATTCTCCTGAATCGACTGGAGGCGAAGGCAGGGATAGGATTTCGCCGCAGGTTCGACGAATCGTTGATCGGCGAGGTAAGGGCTCGCCAAGAAGGCGCGCCAGAGGGGGCGGTATGGGACGCACAAGGACGCCATTTGTGCGGCGGCGCTGGCAGGAGGAGGAGGAGGAGGAGGAGGAGGAGGAGGAGGAGGAGGAGGAGAACGTCGGCATTTGCCTTCGAGTTGGCTTGGGCTTCGGCCCCTCGAGCTCTCGTTCGATGCCCTAAGAGTTCGTTCTCGCGCGCTGGGGCGGATGTGGGGAAAAACGATTTCGCAGCAGACGATCGCATGGCCGAAGAGGCCATCCAGACAGCTTGATCCGACCCACATGATGACCCGAAGGTTTGGTCCAGATGTTCGGGTGCTGGCCTCGCCGAGAAGAATGCACACGTACGAGCGAAGAGAAGAGATGGTGTCGGAAGATGGCGCCGCATCACCGCTGCATCGACGATGCATCGCTGGAGGCTTTCCAGATGGGGTCCAGGTATAGCCGCTGGCTGAAATCCTGCTCGATATTTTTCGTGGGGCACCTTTGACCGACGTTTTTCCCGAGTTCAAAAACACAGCGTTCAATATTCCTTTTGCAGGCAGGACTTGGACCAATCCCCCGCCAAAGTAACAATGGTTTGGTTTCGCTCTCGGGTGTGCAACGCGCAGCGCCTCCACTTGAAAATCCTCTACTAATGTATTTCGGTTGCCAGATACCAGTTCACTGCAAGCAAGAACTTGACAGTAGATGAAGTCGGAGGATCGGACCGCATCGCCGATGCATCGCCGATGCCAGCGACGTCGGCGGAGAGCTCCTGGGGAGCGGAGGGCACCCCGAAAGCTCTCGACGAGGCGCAGCTGCTGGAGAGCATCCCGAAGCGAGAACACTTCCAAGACGCCACGGAAACGCCCGAAACGCCTGCCCCCTAAACAACAACAACAGCAACAACAGCAACAACAGCAACAACAGCAACAACAGCAACAACAGCAACAACAGCAACAACAACAACAACAATAACAACAACAACAACAACAACAACAACAACAACAACAACAACAACAACGACGCAACGCCTGGCTCTCAGCGTCCGTCTCCCCTTTGTGAAGAAGAACTGGCCGTCCCGACATGCCGATCGGTCAATCACGACATGTTAGTAGAACGGAAGAATATTCGAATAATGCAAACAACGTTCTTAGAACATGAATCTGGTATACTCAATCACGACGGTCTCAGCCACAAACGTTCTGAACACATTTCGTGCAAACCACTCGCCGCTGCTGGACCCTTGGCGTCCCGCCAAAGCTGCTGCGCCCGTGGCGTCGGCTCCGGCACCTTTGGAAAAAGAAAACCCACACAAACATAAACTTTTGGCGCTCCGCGCGGATTTCTTGGATCCGCGCCGGACCCCCCTCCCTGGCGCGCTGGCGCGCGGAGCGCGCCAGGGCCGGCGCCAGAGGCGCCGCTGGGAGGGCCCAGCGCGGATCCAAGAAATCCGCGCGGAGCGCCAAAAGTTTATGTTTATGTGGTTATTCTTCTTCGAACATCGGCTCTGGCACCTCTGAACATCGTTTAACCGATCCCCATCCCCACCAGCGTGGGCTGGGCACCACTGGCCGATTCACCCCCCTGGATGGGGATCTAGGCTGCTCTCTTTTTTCGGGAATCGGGGTCTTCTCCCCAACTGAGGTGGCGAGACGGTGGGGCTCGCGAGATGTGGATGAGGATGGGAGATTTATGACTACCTACCAGACCACCCCAACCCAACCCGAAGACCCGAATTTTGGGTTGGGGGGGGTATGGGCTCCACATGTGTTTTTTCGCTGTTTCCCGACACCCCCCCCCCACTAGAAATCGAGGGTAAATCTGAGCCTTCGGGTTGGGTTGGGGTGGTTTGGTGGGTGGTGAATTTAGGGGGGCTGGTCAAACGATGCCGCACCTCGCGAGCGCTGCGGCGGCGCTGCGGCGCGCGGCGGGGGCGCCGCCGACCTCGCCAGCGCCGCCAGGTCCATGGCTGAAGGCGCCGGCCTCGCGGCCTTTGCCGCTGCGGGCGGGCGCGCCCGGGGTGCGAGGAGTGGGGTGCGGTTGGCTGGCGCGCCTCGGAATCGCCTCTTTCCTCTTGTCCTCCTCCTCCTCCTCCTCCTCCTCCTCCTCCTCCTCCTCCTTCATCTTGTCCTCCTCCTCCTCCTCCTCCTCCTCCTCCTCCTCCTCCTCCTCCTCCTCCTCCCCGAATCTACGACGGTATGATTGTTTCAGCTGGCGGTCATCTCCGGATTTGGGCCCCGGGGGGGGCCGTCGTCGGGCCTGGGGACCGTCCAAGGGGGATCCGGGGCGAAGAACTGCCCCAAAGGGAAGCGGTCGGGCGGTCGGGGGCCGCGCAGTGAAAGAAGCACATCTGCGGACGTACGGGTCGCCCCTCCTCGCCCATCTTCATCCGCCGCCTCCCGTGTCGCTGTCGAGATGCGGACCTCCCCACTCTTGTTCCTCCTGCTCCTCCTCCTTTCCGTCCCTTCCTCCTCTTCCTCCTTCGCCTCCTCCTCCTCCTCCTCTTCCACATCCTCCTCGAGTCCCCCCGAGGCCGAAGAGGAGTCTTCGAAGGGTTACTCCGAGGTGCGCCAGGTTCTCGCATTGGGTAACTCCTTGAAGCGTGAGCAGGGTCCACTGGAAGAGTTCGAGGAGCAGCACGAGTGAGGAGAAAAACAATTAGTCTGGCAAAGGACCCAACCAGATACCCTTGTAAGTGCCGCCAGGCATGTGGGTCGAAAGGGGGGGGTCCCTCGAGGGCCGCGACACGTGGAAGCGCCACCGCCGCAGTTCCGTCGCCGCAGCGACCCCGACAATACGCAGGCGTGAGTGCCGCAGAGCAGGACCTGAACATCTGCAGCAGGCGCGATCGAGATGGGCGTGGTCAAGCATTTGAACTTGGACATTTGGGCCTTCGGGCTTGAAAAGCGCGGCAGGGGCCAGCAACATGAGCGTGGTCAGGGCGAGCGAAACGATGAACTCAGCGCTCAACTGCATACGGCTTTGTTCCTTTCGGCCTTCTGTGGGGCTCCTGTGGGGCTCGAAAAGCGTGGCAGGGGCGAGCGAAATGAGCCCAAGACTACATGCGGACTTGCACATGTCGGCCTTGTGTGGAGCTCTTGTGGGGCTTGAAAAGCGTGGCATGGGCGAGCGGGCATGGGCGAGCGAAATGAGCCCACGACTGCCTATGGGGTTTGGACAGCGGGGTAAGAACGAACGAAATGAATCAACAGCTGCATGAAGACTTGTTCATGTCGGCCTTCCGTGGAGCTCCTGTGGGGCTTGGAAATCGTGGCAGGGGCGAACGACATGGGCCCACGACTGCATGCGGACTTCTTCATTCGGCCTACTGGGCAGCTCCCAGTGGGGCTTGAAAAGCATGGGCGACATGAGCCCAAGACTGCATGCAAACTTTGTCATGTTGTCCTCCTGTGGAGTTCCTGCGGGGCTTTGAAAAGCGTGGCATGGGCGAGCGAAATGAGCCCACTACTGCATGCGGACGTGTACATGTCGACCCTCAGAGGAGCTCCTACGGGCTTGAAAAGCGTAGCAAGGGCAAACGAACTGAGCCCGCGACGGCATGCGGACTGTGTCATGTTGGCCGTCTGCGGAGCTCCCAAGGGGCTTGAAAGGCGTGGCAGGGGTGTGCCAAGGCAGAGGCAGGAGAGAAGGGGTACTTGGAGCACTGGGATGCGGGGCGCTGCTGACTCGAAACGAGGACCCAACACCACAGGATGATTGGCAAACAGAGATACCCACCATTTGCCTGTCTCTTCACCTGCCCGAAAAGACTTCCTGCCAGTCGGACTGCCAACAAAAAAATAATGGCGCCCTGGAGGACCCGTCCAGGAATCCTGTGAAGCGTCGTCGGGGGAATCGCGTTCGTGTGGAATGAATGAGAGGGGCCCCGAGGGGGGCTTCTGGAGGGGAGGCCTACGTGCCTCCAGGAGCCCACTGTCGGGGCTAGCAGGAAGGCCTGGATCCCCCTGTGGCCAGATTTCCCAGGTATGGGAACTGCCTGGGACCGAGTGCGCTAAGAACACTGTGCAGTCGCCACTCGGATCAATCCATAGGGGCTTCACTAATGCAATGACGTCGCGTTCAGCGGTTCATCAATGGCAGACTCGGTCATCCCCCCAAGGCGCGACTACGGCACCGCTCGAATCAAATTGTTGGAAGACGCAAACCATCTGCCTGCACACATCCCACTGCCTCCACGGAATCACGTAGCGACACCTAGATCATCGATCTCAGATGGAGACAGAACACGAAAGGAACAACGTGCATCAAAATGAGCAAACTACGAAACACCTCCAAATAAGTTCGACTGGCGAAGGACCCAACCAACTGCAATTGTGAGTCACCCAATTGTGAGCGTCGTCTCCGGTGGAGCTCCCCCACGGGCCACGGAACGTGCGAAGGGTGTGCCGACTGGGCGGCAAGGACGCATGCAAACGCCGCCACGGGGGTCTTCGGTGGAGCTCCCATTAATCAAAAGCCAAGCAACGCGCGAAGAATGTGCCGAAATGGGCGGGGGGGGGCGCGTACGGACCCTGCCACTGGGGGCTTCGGTGGATTTTCCCATGGGGCCGCGAACCGTGTGATGGGCATGCCAAACTGGGCGGGGGGGCGCATACGGACCCGGCCACTGGGGCCTTCGGTAGAGCTCCCTATGGGGCCACGAAACGTGTGAGATGTGTACCGAGATGGCCGGGGGACGCATGCGGACCCTGCCACTGGGGCCTTCGGTGGAACTCCCCATCCACGAAGCGTATCAGGGGTGTGCCAAACTGGGCGGGGGGGCGCATGCGGTTCCTGCCACTGGGGCCTTCGGTTGAGCCCCCTATGGGGCCACGAAGCGTATGAGGGGTGTGCCAACATGGGCAGGGGGGCGCATGCGGATCCTGCCACTGGGGCATTCGGTTGAGCTCCCTATGGGCCCCCGAAGCCGGTGAGGGGTGTGCCGAAATGGCAAGGGGGATGCATACTGAACCTACCACTGCGGCCTTCGGTGGAGCTCCCATTGGGGCCGCGAAACGTGCGAAAGGTGTGCCGAAATGGGCGGGGGGGCACATTCGGACCCTGCCACTGGGGCCTCCATTAGAGCTCCATATGGGGCCACGAACCGTGTGATGGGTGTGCCACATTGGGCGGGTTGACGCATGCGGACCCTGCCACTCGGGCCTTCGGTGGAGCTCCCTATGTAGGAGGCCACGATCCGTGTGAGGGGTGTGCCACATTGGGCGGGTGGACGCATGCGGACCCTGCCACTGGGGCCTTCGGTGGAACTCCCCATGTAGGGGGCCGCGAAACTTGTGAGGGGTGTGTCAAATTGAGCGGAGTGACGCATGCGGACCCTGCCGCTGGGGCCTTCGGTGGAGACCTCTATGGGGCTACGAACCGCGTGAGGGATGTGCCGAAATAGGTGTGGCCGACGCATGTGGCCACACCAATTTGGACCTTCGGCGGAGCTCCTTATGGGGCTACGAAACCTGTGAGAGGTGGCCCCGAAGTGACATGCGGAGGGCAGATGCACTATGCTGACGATGCGGATGATTGCGATGGCGATGATGATGACGATGCTAATGGTGATGACGGCACGGGTGAGAGCAGAGGCAAGAATCGGAGGAGGGAGGTGGGGGAGGAGGTGTGAGGAATGGATGCGAGGTACTGTCTCTTCAAATCGAGGACCCGGAACGACAGGATGATTGGAACTCGAAATAGTTCTGAACAGTGTAACACAATAGATGTCACAGCATTGCTTGACATTCCTTGTCATTGTCTGACATTGCTCGAACTCGTTGCTTGGCTTTGCTTGGCACGGACACGAGTTCACTGGAATCGTTGCCTGGCATTTTGGCATCGTTATTTGGTGTTGTTTGGCATCGCAAGGCTTCGCTTTGCCTTGCTTTATGTTGCTTTGTATTGCTTGGCACTGCTTGGATTAGCTTGGTATTGCTTGGCCTTGTGTGGCACTCCTTGTCATTGATGTGCATTGCTTGGCATTGCGCGGCCTTGCTTGGCACCGTCTGCTTGCACTGCTTGGCATTGCGTGGTGTCGTTTTGCATTGCTTGGTGTTGCTAAGCTGTGGTTGCCAATGTTTGACATGTATTGGCTATGCTTGGCATTCCCTGTCACTGCGCTGCATTACTCGGCATCGCTTTGCATTGTTTGGCGTCGTTCGGCGTTGCTTCACACTGGTTGCTACTGTTTGGCTTTGCTTGCCGTTGCTTGACATTCCTGAGCTTCCCTTATCATTTGTTTGGCATGGCGTGGCGGTGTTTGGCATTGCATTGCGTGACCTCGCTTTGCATTGCTTGGTTGTGCCTGTTATTGCTTGTCATTGCTGTTCATTGCTTGGACTGCTTTTGAGTTGCTTGAAATGTCCTGGCATTTCTTGGCATTGCTCGGCATTGCTTGGCGTTTCTCGGCGGTCCCTGGCATTGTTTGGCATTGCTTCGGATCATTGCTTGGTATTGCTTGGCAATGCGTGGTATTGCTTGGCATTTTGTGGCATTACTTGACATCTTGATATTGCTTGGTGTTGATTGGCATTGCGCAACCGTGCAACACTTTATTTTTTGGCGCTTCTCAAGCGGGCAACCGTGGGAACGACACAACCAGGGGAAATTCCGAGACGCACAAAACAATTGGACCACCGGGCAACCCATGGAATCCCGGGGGCCACCTCTGAGATTGACAAGTTGAAGCAACTAGTTTCTCCACCGCAACGCTTAGGCGCACTCGAACTTAGAAACGAATCATCAAATCCTGAAGAAGCGCCCTCCACACACATAGGCGTTATGAACATGCCTGCTATGAACTCCCCGTAAGCACTGGGTACCTCAACGCCTTCTAGCGGTCCTTACGGGACTATGTTCCCTGCGTCCTTCTGGATATCCCTGCCTCCGCTGCCTGCCAGCCGTCGCCAACTCCCCTGCGCTCATGCGTTCCACAGTGTATCATCGCTGTTTTCCCCGCAACCCTTGCCTTCTGGGTTCGGTGCTGGGCTGCTTATGAGAGAACTGAGATCGAAAGAGCAACGGATGAAGGCAGGGGTGGCTCTCATCCTTCGACGTGAAAGGAAGCCCGGATTCTCTCGTATAGCATACTTGCCATCCCCACCCTCTGTCATCGTCCAACTCCTTCATATTCGGCAGTGGAACTTTATCTTGTCCGCTAGCGGCCGATCCACAAGAACTCAGCACATGACTGGGATTTCATGCCACGCGGAAGCGTAAGCAAAGGCGGATAAAATCCGCCACCGTGCCATCAGCACTGGGTGGAGTTTTCTCAGGTCCTTCTCGTGTTCTGTGCCTGGTATTGACAGTGCTCTTCAACGGGCCCAGAGCCCCAGCTCAGGGCTTGCCGCATGACTCTCGCTTCCAAAGGGCTCCCAAGAGTTCCCCAAGAGGCCCCAAGAAGCCTCCAAGACGCCCCCAAGAAGCACCCAAAGAGACCACAATCAATATCAAAGAGGACGCTCATAACCCAGGCAAGGTGGCAGAGCGGGCCGAAGGCCAATAGAACGGCCGCCCCCTGGCGCTTGCAAGAGGGTTTATTGGCGCGCCGCGACCTTGACTTGTTCTGAAATTCCACACGATCCCCAATGGCTTCTGGCTCAAACCGCCCGACAGCCAGAAAATAACCAAGCCTCCCAATGGTCCCAAACAGGCGTTTCGCCTGAGACATCTTCACAACATGGCCAAGATCACTCCTCGATGGCGACGGCCCCAAGACACCTCCAAGACGTCCAAGATGGCCCCAAAAGAGCCCAAGGTGGCCCCATGAAGCCTTCAAGACGGCCCAATATGAAGCCAAGATGGTTTTACACGGCCCCAAATATGCTCAACATTACTCCAAGAGCCCCTCCAGGATGCTAGTAATTATGTCTGTTCCTTACGTGTGTTACTTGATTCAAAAGTTCTCAAAATCTCAAGCTTCCGACAGCCTCAGGACGACCCAAAGAGCCCCTCATACAACACCGAGATGGCCCAAGAGACCCGCAAGGTACCCCCCCACGGGGAAGGAGGGCCCCCAAGATGACCTCAAGAGGCCCCCAAAATGACCCCAACAGGGCCCCAAAAAGGACATCCCCAGAAACCAGCGTTGGCCCTTCAGCGTCCCAAAACTGCTTAGTGAGGCCCCCGAGTGGGCTTCCGAATGCCAAGCGGCCTCTCAGAGCGCGCAGGAAACACAACAACCAGGCATAGGCGCCCAAGAACCTCCAGGAAGCCCCCAAGATAAACAAAAAGGCCCCACGAGGCCTCCTCTTCCTCGTCCTAGTCATTCTCCTCCCTCTCCTCCTCTTTTCCTCCCAACCGGTCCCGGGTCCCCCTCGGGGTTCCGAGACAGTTCTGGGAGCACATCACCCACTAGCTTTGTAAGCCCTGAGCCGAACGTGTGGCCACACATGCGCTTGCAGAAGTCAGGGGGCGGCGGAGGTTCACCGAGCGTCTTCGATACAAGTCATGCCGACAAGGCAGGGCGGAAAAAAGGAGGCCGCAACCGCGGGGACAACATCGCTGCGGCTCAGGAACCGCAGACGCTTGAAACCCTCAGCTGGCAGCCAGAAGGAGAACCTCATGCTCCACAGCTGACCCAGCCAAAATTCTAAGCAATGTGGAATGTGGGACAGTCTCTGAGATGTTCGACTTGTGTTTTTGATGCGCCGTTCCTGATTCGATATCAACACGCACCAGTAGACCAATGATGCCAGCGCGCACGATTGCACACGAGCAAGGCTCTCAGAATGAAACATAAACAACCCGCGGCTGCTAATCCTGTACAAGTGTAATGACTACGTGTTCTGATCAGCCGCGTTGGGGACGTTCCCCACGGCAAGCATCACATACAAAGCAATTGGAGCATGACGCCGCCAATGCTGCGGTTCCCAGCGAGGTCGTAAGATCATGCCCACCGCCACGTTACACATAAAAACATTCGACATGCCGAAATATATTTGACAGACTGCCTGTGGCCTCCAGGTGACAATCCGAGTTCTAACATTTCCCGTGGCGAATAACCGCTTGCCAGGGATGGAGGATGCTCTGAAACTTACTTCGCAGAAGACCTCGAACGAAACCAAGACCTCCAAGAACCCCGTGAAACCAATTGGTGGCCTCGCGTCCAAGAAATCAATGGAGACACAAACACTGCAACATAAACATTTGGACGCTGTGCGGATTTCTTGGGTCTGCGCTCAATCTCCCTGGGGCGGCGCTTGACGCGCCGCCAGGGGGTTCAAGCGCAAATCCAAGAAATCCTTGTAGAGGTAAAATATGGTTATGCCGATCCTTATTCCTCGAATCGAGCCAGGTCCACAGGGAAACGCCCAAGCAGAGGGGGGCGGGTGGCGTACGTATGCGGAGAAGGCGCTCGACCCACAGTACCCCCGAGCCACCATGCCTCGGCGGATACTCGCGCGTCCTGGCCGAAGAACCGTGGAGGACGGCTGGGATTCTAGGTGGCCGTTTCTGGAATCGAACGCCCGTTGACTTGAATCGAATGTTAAACTCGAGCGAAAATCGACATATAATCGAACAGATCCGCTAGGTGGGCCCCAGAAAGCTCTCCAGAACGAGTAGAAAGGATTGGCCTGTTGATTGGGAAATTCGGGTTGACCCACAAGGGTGTCCAGCGACAAGGAGGTGGTGCAATAGATGTGGTGCAATAGATTTGTGGGGTTGCAATACATTTGGGGCGTCCAATACATTTCGGGGCGCAAAACAAATCCCAAAGGATTGTCCGATCCCTCTCCGGGATCGGGATGAGAATTGCAATGTTTTGTTGGTCGGGGTACAAAAAGTGGTCGGGTATTGCCAACACACTGAAAACAGTGAGCGGGCGAGGACCGTTAAATGTTTATGTATGCATGTATATGTCTGTGTACATATGGACATATATGACGCAGCGGTGCAAGCGATGCAAGCTTTATTCTATGCTATGCAACGTTATGTTGCGCGCCACAATTGCTTGCTTATCCTCCCCTTCCTCCCCAGATTGCTGCTCGTGTCCGTGGTGTGGCGTATGCTGCTGCTGCTGCTGCTGCAGCTGCTCGGCTCTCGATCCGGCTGTTCCTCCTCCTCCACCTCCTCCTCTTCTTCTTTCTTCTCGTCCTCCTGCTTTTCCCCCGTCCTCCTCCTCCCCCCTCCTCCCCATCCTCCTCCTGCTCCTCCTCCCCCGTCTTCCTCCTCCTCCTCCTCCTCCTCCTCCTCCTCCACCTCCGCATCATCATCATCATCATCATCATCATCATCATCATCATCATCATCATCATCATCATCATCATCATCATCATCATCATCATCATCATCATCATCATCATCATCATCATCATCATCATCATCATCATCATCATCATCATCATCATCATCATCATCATCATCATCATCATCATCATCATCACTATCATCATCATCACCATCATCATCATCAGCATCATCATCATCATCAGCATCCTCATCCTCATCATCATCATCATCATAATCATATCGTCATCATCATCATCATCATCATCAGCATCAGCATCATCATCATCATCATCATCATCATCATCATCATCATCATCATCATCATCATCATGCTCGTCTTCCTCCTCCACCTCCTCCTCCTCCTCCTCCTCCCCCCTCCTCCTCCTCCTCCTCCTCCTGCTCCTCCTTCTCCTCCTCCTCCGCTCTGGCTCGCCCTCTCTATCAATAGTTCTCTCTGTTTATCTCTTGTTCTCTATCTTTAGTTCCTCCTCCCCCTTTCTTTTCTTTTCCCTCCTCCTCCTCCTCCTCCTCCTCCTCCTCCTCCTCCTCCTCCTCCTCCTCCTCCTCCTCCTCCTCCTCCTCCTCCTCCTCCTCCTCCCCCAATCGCCGTTTTAGCTTCTCTGCCACATGCAGACTCAATGGGGCCAGGCTCCCTAAGACTGCTGGGCCACGCCCATCGGCCGTCGGCTTCGCAGGGGCGCGTGAATGGCCACGCGCGCGGATTTCGATGCCAGCGGAAATACTCACGCATAAGACAGCAACGACGTGTGCCCAGGAGTACATATTATTCGGGTTGAAGGCTCCGTCGCGCCCGAAAAGCCCACGGCTCCTTCCGAGCCAGCACCCGTCGAGATGCAGCCCGCGCGCGTCGAGGAGGAGTCCGCTGCGCCTCCCCAGCCCGTGCCCATGGAGGAACTGCCCGTGTTTCCCCACACCCAGTTGCCTGACGCCAAGTATCAGTGGGTCCCGTCGCCCGGCGCCGAACCCGACGCCGAAATGGAGCAGGCACTGAAGGAGTCGCAGGAGGCGGAGGCGGCCGCACGAGCTGGCAAACAGAAGCTTGACGTGGACTTCGACAGGGAAGTGAAGCTGGTGTTGGCAGAGATCAAGGCCGATGCCGAGCGGGAAAGCATCGAGGTTGATGAGCGTCACCCCGATCCGAGGGCGCCAACGTGGCGCGGGGATGCCAATACCACCGAAGTGGCGGCGAGCGTGGAGGTGAGCAGCGAGGACAAGCCAGACAGTGCCTGCGGAGACGGGTAAGCTCACGGAGCAGCAGCAGGTTGTCGAGTCGGAGAAGCGGCGCGGCGAGGCCTCGCCCCTCTTGGTGGACAAACGCTCCAAGATGTCGCCTGGGGGCACCGAGAACGCCGCGAGGGCGCAGACTTGCGCCGTGGAGGCGCAGCGCGGTGGAGCGAGTACCCCGCAGCAAGGTAGTTCGGGGGTGGGGGTGGGGGTGGGGTGGGGGGTGGGGGGGGATGAGGAGGATGTGGCTGATTAGGATGAGGAGCGGTAAGTCAACGAGTCGGATCAGCATCGAGGGGGGGGGGAGGGAGTGAGAGGAGGGATGGTTGGGGAAACGGTGAACCTAGAGGGAGACCAGAAGGGCGCGTGTGCTGGAGGGCTTGCTTCAGGCAGCGACGGCCGCAAGGAAAATGGGGGTAGGAGGATGAGGGAGAACATTTCCCGGCACGTTGAAGGGGGGGGGATGAGGAGGATACGGACGGGGGAAGGAGGAGGGGGAGGAGAAGGGGGAGGAGGAGGAGGAGGAGGAGGAGGAGGAGGAGGAGGAGGAGGAGGAGGAAGGGGAGGAGGGGGAGGGAAAAAGTAAGGATGAGGAATGAAGAAGAGGAGGCGGAGGAGGCGGAGGAGGAGGAGGCGCGCCGTGCAAATCCCATCGCAAATCCCATCGCAATGGGATTTGCGTTGAGATTTTTACGTTGCGCCTGCCACCGCCGCAAGGGGCCCGCGCTTGCCGCGCCGCCCGCGCGGGCCCGCGCGCGCGTCCAGCACGCAGCGCCCATCATCGAGCACTACGAGGACCGCGCGCCCAGCCGCCCCACTTGCCGCTGTCCTCGCTCCCCCCTCATCCGGCCCCCCCACCCGCAGCCCCCTCCTCATCCCACCTCTCCCCAGGCCCTCTCCGCGACTCCTCCATGAGCGCCCCCGCCCACCCCATCGTCATCTGATTTACCCCCCAAATCCTCATTCTGTTCATCGCCGCTCTCCGCCTCCTACTCAGCATGCCCCAATCCACGCGTGTCCTTCTCCTCCTTGTCCCTGGCCCCTCCTTCGCAACCTCGATCTGCAATTCGCGTCGCATCCCCCTGAGGCTCATCGCGCGTCGCGTCGGCGCCCGCCGCTGCATTCGCGGGACACGTCGGTTGCGCTTCAACCGCAAAGGCTTGGCTCAAAATCAGCGGCAAAGGGTGGGGTGGCAGTCCAATGCCACGGCAGACGGCGCGCGAGACCGAGCGAAACGGATACTTTTGGCTTGGCCTTTCTACACCGACATGGCTTCCCAGAGCCTTTCGGTCAAGATCTTGGCTCGGGGCCCATCGCCATCGATTCCGATCGGGTCGTCGATTCGTCGCTCGTCGCACCCGCCGCCCCGCCCATCGCTCGTCGCACTCCCTCGTAGATCCGATCGGGTCGTCGATCCGTCGTCCTGTCGCAGGCCGAGTCCATCGAGTAATCCCTAGACATCTGCCGCCACGCTATTGTGGACCGGGCAGCCCTCGCGCGACGCGCAGAACTTCCCCGAGAAACTCGCAAGGTCAGCGAACATATGAAGCCTCTCCAAGCGAAGGCGTTTGGTTCCGCGGGCAATCACCCTTCCTCGTCGCCTTCACCTCCTCCCCACCACTCGAACATCTCCATTGCATTGCATTGTGCATGGCTTATTTCTTGAAGAGCCAGCGTAAAAGCAATATTGCAACGCATCGCCAACCGGAGCGAATCACAATGGCATCTCTCGGATCGTGGAGCCGGGCGATGGGCCAGATGCACTCGAAAACCGCTGCGAAATATGCAGGGGCACGTGCGCCAAGCGCCCGCCAAGACCTCGGGGGCTACAAATAAAGCTGCGCGCGCGCCGAACGCCGCCCAGGGGCGCAG
>CAUYUJ010003669.1:339447-341856 GCA_963575745.1 Prorocentrum cordatum
GCAGTTCCAATACCAGACTGCGCGGGGCGGGGGGGCGGGGGGGGCGGCGAGGGCGGGGCGGGGGGAGGGGCTGGAAACGGACGCGGGCGATGAGGGGCGTTGCGGAGGAGAGAGGAGGATGCGGAAGAGAAGTAGTGGGGCGAGACAATGAAGACGAGCGCAATGAGGCGGACGAGAAGATATGGGACACAAGGAGGGACGAGGCGACGGAAGAGAAATCTGAGTTTGAGTGAGAGGGCGCGGAATGTGCATCGCCTGCCTCGCAACCAACATACATCTACAGAGCAGACAGCACCCGGGCGGACACATGTCTCTAAAGGCCGCGGAGGCCGCCGACATGCTCGGCTTCGCTGCGGAAGCATTGACCATGCGCGGGGGGGGGGGGGGGGGCGCGTCGCTAGGCGAGGGGATCCTCGGCGTTGGCGCAAAAATGCTAGCGCTGGTTTGCAAGCTCAAGGCTGACCCCGTCATGTCCAATGGGGCTGCAATGGCGAATCTATCGATGTACATAAACGCTCAGGCGAAATGCCGGAGGCTTTCTGGCTTGTCGCTCTGGCCCAAGAACCATGTGTTGCGCCGTGCGATCCTCGGGGCTGCACATGGGGAATGTGTGTGTGTGTGTGTGTGTGTGTGTGTGTGTGTGTGTGTGTGTGTGTGTGTGTGTGTGTGTGTGTGTGTGTGTGTGTGTGTGGTGTGTGTGTGTGTGTGTGTGTGTGTTGTGCGTTGTGGTTGTGTGTTTGTGTGTGGTTTGTGTGGTGTGCGTGTTGGTGCGCGGGGTGCGCGCGCGCGCGTTGGTCTTAGGGGGCGCGCTGGCGTGTGTGTGCGCGCGCGCGCGCGTGTGGTGGTGGTGGGGGGGGGGGGGGGGCAGCAAGCAAAACAGTCGGAGGGGTCGGGCGGCTCGAACCGACAGTCGGCGTGAATTTGCGGCGTGAGCATCGGATTCCCCGGTCCAACTTCTGCGCAGCTGGGGCACCTAGGAGAAAACCCATTCGCAAACCTCAGCGCGTTGGGGCACGCGCCCGGCGCTGAAGATGCGTGTTGCGGCACGTCGCACGACCGCGGGCGAAGCAGCAGAGGGGCGACCTGGGCGCGCGCAGCGTGGCTCAGATTTCTGAGGCCCGTGGGGGTCCCGCGGCGAAGCGCGCCTAAATTTCACAGGTGTTGCTTAGGCGAGAGCCTCGGCGGGGCTCTCCGCGACGTTGCAGCATCCTGCCGCCGCTCGACATTCAATCACCGCGCGTTTACGTTGATCGGCCTCCAGAGCCGACTGGCGACGTCGAACTCTGCGCCCCGCGGGTCGCGGACAACCCTCGCCGCGGGGGGCGCTCTTCTCCGACGCGGCGCCCCGGGAGAAGGATGGGGGGGCGGGGGCGAGCGGGGGCGGCGGGGGGGGCGAGAGGACGGGGGCTGAGGGGGAGGGGGCTGCAGGGGGGGGGGACGAGGGCAGGAGGGCGGCGAGGCGTCGGAGGATACCCTGGGGCAGGAGGGCGCGATGGCAAGGCCGCGCGATGGCAAGGGGTGGGAGAAGAGGGGGTGGGGGGCAAACGGTGTGTGTGTGGGGTGTGTGTGTGTGTTGTGTGTGGTGTCCCGTGTGTGTGGTGTGCGGCGTGAGTGCGTGCGGTGTGATGTATTGTGTTGTGTTGTTGGGTGTGTGTGGGTGTGTATGGTGTGTGTGTGTGGGTGTGCGTGAGGGAGGTTGCGGGCGTTCGTGCGATGCGTGCAGTGCGCGGGTGCGCGCTGTGCGTTGTGCGGCGTTGCGTGCTGCGCCGTGCGACAGTGCGTGGCGCGCGGGATGGTGGGGGTGGGGGGCGGGCGGGCGGGGAGGGTGGGCGGGACGGGGGCGGGGGGCGGGCGGGGGGGGGGGCAGGGGGAGAGGGGGGGCGGCACATGGTGAGGAGGGGCAAGGGGGGGGTGCAGGGGGCGGCGGGCGTGGAAGCAATATGGATTGAAAGCTCGTGAGGGGGGGGGCCGAGGCCGAAGTGCAAACTCAGAGGCGGATGGGAGGGGGGTGGGAGAGGGGAGAGGGGGGGAGAGGAGAAGAGGGGGCGGAAGCTGGCAAGGAGCGCGCATTTCGATCCAATGAGGGGCGGACCGGACCAGCTACAGATGTTCCGTGATTTCGGAGAACGGGTCCGACTGAGCGCGGGCGTTGCGCGTTTGACAGAATGCGCTGGCCCCCTCTGCTCACTCGAGAAGATGACGAAGCGGAGGCAGTGATGAGAAGGTTGATCGGGGGGAGGAGCGCGACGAAGGCGCAGGAGGATGCGACGGGGGCCTAGGGCGAGCACGGCAAGAGGGGGACGCGGCGGAGAAGAAAAAGGATGACGACGAAATAGAGGAGACTCGGCGGCGGCGGTGAGCCCAAAACCGTCCTCGCCCCCCCTCTCCCTCTTCCTCTCCCTCTCTCTC
>CAUYUJ010003669.1:341956-369456 GCA_963575745.1 Prorocentrum cordatum
TGAAGCAGACTGATGTTGAGGCTAAAAGCAGGCTGAGGCCGAGGCTGAGGCGGGCTGATGGCTGAGGCAGGCTGAGGCTGAGGCTGTGACTGCGACTGCCGTTGCCACTGCGACTGCCACGCGAATGCGACTACGCTGCGAGAACAGCAAAGTTACCCACAACATAGTCCTCATCTGAATCTTAAGGGGAATGCTTCCCATATGCTCCTACACATCGCTGTTAGGTTGTTTTGCCGGATAATTTCTCAAGATTCCGGCAAGATTGCTCGCATGAAGTGGGGAGGGAGGGGGCGTGGCCAGGTCTGAACTGAAATCTGGACTTCAGGCGCGTGGGGACTCGCACGCCTCTTCGGCCCAGCGCTGTCTGAAAAGGCAACACGTTCTCTTCTGGTCCTCCTGCTCCTCCCGCTGATCCTGCTCCTGTTCCTGCTGCTGCAATTCCCCCTCGCCCTCCTCCTTCCTCCTCCTTCTCCTCCTCCTGCTCTCCCACCACATTGCACATGGCTCCAATTTCCAAATTGCGCGCAACACGATGGGGCTATGATTGGGTGCTCCATGTCCGCTACGGCACCCGCTGGCGGATGGAGAGAGAAATTCAACGCGATGGGAAGGGCTGGGATGGGAGGGGCAGGATGTCAGGTGTGGTGCGAGCGCGCCTGGCTTGCCATCCTGTTCCTCTACGCTTCCCTCCTGTCATCCGTCCCCTCATTCCCTCCCCCTTCTCCTCCTCCCACCCTCTCAAATCTTGGCAGCGCGCACAAGGGGAAGGAGCGAGGGGGACAGGATTCAAAAACTACCAAAAAACTGCTGAAGGTCCGCTCGGATGTCTTGGATCTGCGCTGGGCTCCCCTCTCCTCTCTGGTGCGCGGAGCGCGCCAAGCGCGGCGCTGGAGGCGCCACCACGGGCGTCCAGCGCCGATCCGAGAAATCCGCGTGGTCCTCCGAAACTGTACGTTTCTGTGATGCTGTGCTCTGCGACTCCCAGAAGGGAGGCAGGAGGGCTGCCGGGTTCCCCTCTGCCTCCTTGGAGGGCCGCAGTCCCCCGCGCCACCCCTGCTCTGCGAGTCGCCGACTCGCGCCTCTGACTCTCTGCCCCACCTTTATCCTCTCTCCAAGTCAATTTCTGAAAGGTCTTTGGCGAGAATGCCACAAGGCGACGAATTCTCCTGAGCCGAATCTTTGAATCGAAGTTTTGAGGGCGGATGGCCGAAGGTTCGAAGTCGGGCTGAATTCGCACGTCGTGCATCGCAATTTCATCCGAGCTCGCTCCGCGACGGGCAGCACTCACGCCCTCCTCCTTGCCCGCCCCCACGTCCAGGCACCGTGCAGCGTGGAGACCCGGTGCCATTAGGCAGCAGAGAAGCCACGCGGCTCAGTCGCCCAGCGCAAAGATGGGCACCATTGGGCAGCAAAGAACCCCGGCGGCTCAGTCGCCCAGCGCAAAGATCTGTCGGAGCGCGATGCCCGGGCCGTGGGGCGCGAGTTGGCGGAACAGGCGCAGGAAGCCAGCGAAGTCCACCTCCGCCGCGCTGCTGTCGGTGCTGAACCTCGGCCGTGGGGCACGTGGGTGCCCCGCCGGGCGGCAGCGCGTCCAGGCGTGGAGGGCTGGTCTGGAGGCGGGGCTCGGGAGAGAGGGGCGCGCTGACGTGGGGGGGGGGGGGGGGGCGCGTGGGGGGCCCAGGGGCGACCACGAGGTCCAGCATGTCTGGGGGAGAGCTCGGATCTGCAGCCTCGGGAGAGTGTCCTCCCAACGCCGGACGCGCGGCCAACGCCGAGGAAAGAGATGGGCCTGTATCACAAAGCTTCCACCACACAGCTTCCACCCAAGACTCTGCACCACATGGATTACACACGAATCGACAGCGACGATGTGGGTTTGCAACGCACAGCGTGCACCACATAACTCACATCACACAGCTTACGACGATGTGGGCTTGCATCACGTAGCTTGCACAACATGGCTTCCACCACATACTTTGCACCACATGGCTTGCGACGAGTTTGGTCTGCACCACGTACATTGCACCGCATGACTGGCGTCACGTAGCCTGCACCGCTCAGCTTGCACCGAACGTGCGTCGGTGTGGGTCGCAACGCCTAATTCGCACCACGAAGCTGGCGCCATGTAGCTGGCATAACAAACTTACACCGCATAGCTTGCACCCGCTTTTTCAACCAGCGGCGCTGCGCTGCCTTTCGCGGCCGCTGTTCGGGGTCTCTCGCTTTTTGCCATGGTTTAGGCTCCTCGTCGCTGCAGTCGGTCAGACTCAGCCGTGGCTGGCGCTTGGGTGCACCTTCTGGTGGCCCTGAACAGCGAAGCGTGGGGTCGCTGGTGTGACGTGTCGATCAGGAAAGCTATGAAGCAACTGCATGTGCAAACACAATGGGGCGAAAAACTGGCTGGCCGCTCATCATCCAAGTGTGCAGGAGGAGGAGCGGGAGAAAGGGGTAGGACCATAATAATCCCACGATGGATCAACTACCTATACGACCACCCTTCGTGTGATAAGGAGGTCGTTAGGGGGGGGTCAGCTTTCTGTGTGCGATTGGGGGTCGGACAAGATTCGGCGGAAACCAGTTGGTACCACGGAGTTCCTTTTTGGCCATCTATCGATCGATCCCACTCTGTATCTACCTGTCGATCTCTCTCTACCTATCGATCTCACTAACTATCACAATCAACATCACTACCGATCTCGCTATCGATTCGTCGATCGATCGCACGATCGATTCAATGACCACGGAACACCACAAGACACCACGGGAGACCACGGGGCACTGCGCCGCGGGACACCACGGGACACCACGAGACTCTGGCGGGACAACCCCCGGAGCCACCGCCGGCAGACCGGGGGGCGTAGAGTCATTGAGTTCAGATTCGCCCTAGCCGCGGCGGGTTCATTCCTCTCGTCTGCCCACGCAGCTTTGTCTCGCCCGCGCGCGCAAGACACGAACACAAAACCGAAACCGATTTCTCAGTGGGGGATCTCCGTTCCACTTCGAACTCACCCCCCAACCTCCGATGCTGCAATACGCCCGCTCCCAATGCCACGGCCCCTTATCAGTTACGCTCCGTGCTCCCAGGGCCACAATTCAATGCGAATCACACTGAATGCGCGCTCCAAGGGTCACGATGCTTCCAAATCAGCTGGCCCCCTTGCGGGGCCGCCAGGCCGCGAGGGTGAGGACTGCAGCTCCCTGTTCCAGTTGCAATTTCCAGTTTCCACTCTTACAGTCCTGCTTTCTGCTTCCTTACTGTTAATTGAAGCTGAACGCGAGAGGGGTGGGAGCCCCAAACCAGCTTTTTACCACGCCCAGACGGCGTTGTCTGAATTCCTTGGAGGCGTGGGGCACAAACAAATACATGAGTTCGCGTCCCCGAGGCCGTAATCCCTAGTAAATTACGCCGTATTCGCGTCCCCGAGACCATAATCCTTTTTTAAACTACACCATATTCGCGTCCCCGAAGCCATGATCATTCGTAAGTCACGCCATATTCGCGTCCCCGAGGCCATTAACCTTTGTCAATGACACAATGTTCGCGCCCCCGAGGCCAGAAACCCAAGTGAATTACGGAATATTCGCGCCCCCGAAACCATAAACCTTTGAACATTATACAATATTCGCGTCTCCAAAGCCAGAAACACTCACATGTTAAACAGTACTTGCGTCCCGGAAGCCACAAACCCTTGCAAATTACACAATGCTCCTACACCCGAGGCTATAAACGTTTGTAAATTATGCGATGTTTGCGCCCCCGAGGCCATAAACCCTCACAGATGACGCAACAGTTGCGTCCCTGAGGCCACAAACCCTCGTGCATTACACGATGTTCGCGTCCCCGAAGCCATAAACCATAGTAGATTACACAATGTTCGCGCCACCGAAGCCACGAACCATCGTAAATCCATATTTGCCCTCGCGGGAAGTCCGGACACTGCTTCACGTCAGCGTCCAGACATCCCAACACAGCTCTGGCAAGTCCCATTCTAAGAGAGGGGGCCGGCGGCATGGGGGCGAAACCCTTGCGGATTACTCTGCGTCCGCGCGCACAAGCCGCGCTCCCAGAGCCGCGATCCCTCGTTCAATTAGGTTGCGTCCGCGCTCCCATGGCCACAATCCAGTTTAAATTACGCTGCGTCCGCGATCCGAGAATCACGATCCATCGTAAATGATGCAGATCCGCGCTCCCAGGGACACGACCCCTTGAGAATTACTATTAGTTCGCGCTCCCAAGACCACTATCCCTGTTCAACTGTTGCGCGTTCGTGCTTCAAGGGCCACGATCCCTTGTACATTACGCCGCGTCCGCGCTCCCAAGGCCACAATGCACATTGATTACGCAGCGCCCACGCTCACAGGGCTACAATACCTCGCAAATTACTCAAAGTCCGCGCTCCCATGGTAGAGGCCTCCTACATGGGGTCCGAGTAGATGGGGTCGAAGGATCGCGGCGCATCGCCAATGCATCGCCGATACATCGGCGATGCATCGGCGATGCATCGGCGACCCATCGGCGACGTCGGCGATAAATCGGCCACGTCGGTGTGGGGAAACACGGGCTCCACGTCAAGCATCGGCGATGCATCGGCGATGCGGCACGATCCTCCGACCCCATCCACTCTCTACTCTGACCCTATCTGGGAGGCCTCGACATGGCCCTAGGGCATCCAAGGCCGTCCTGGGGCTCTCTGGGACAACAGCACCCTGTTATTTGTCAGGGATTCTGCGCGCGGGGAGCGCCATCCTCGAGAGGCCACGCACAAAATCAACCTGCTCACATCTGCTGTAAGCCAACCACAAGGATGCTGCGTAAAACGCTCCGCGCCTGCTTACTGGGGAAAAGACAAGTCTGCGGACCCCGACGTTTTATCGAGGATCCGATACGGGTGGCGCACTTCCCTCGAACGAGCATGCGCGAAACACATATAGCGTCTTCATATAGCTTTAGAACAATTATTAAACAATTCTTTGGTGGGCCTATGGGCGAGCCAACACGCTTCGCCACTGCTTGAGTTGGGGCGCAGACCCTGAAGCCGGCTTCTCGTCCTGAGTCGTTCCTTGACGGCCCCGAGGCCCCGAGGAAGGGCCCTGGAGACCGCCAGAAACCGTGCGCTCGCCCATTTTTGTCAGGGCCTCGCACCTTTAGGCACCCGTGTCCTCCAACCCCCCTGTGGGGCAACGATGGGAGGTTGACGGTTTCCCCCAGGGCCGCAGGCGACCCGAGGAAAGGAGGGCGAGAGGAGGAGGAGGAGGAGGAGGAGGAGGAGGAGGAGGAGGAGGAGGAGGAGGGAGGAGGAGGAGGAGGAGGTGGAGGTGGAGGAGGAGGAGGAGGAGAGAGGAGGACGGGTCGCCCACGCCCTTTGGAGAAACCCTCCAACAGGGGGCGGGGGGGGGCTGGCACAGGGGGGGACGCACCGACCTGGAGTCGGCGATACATTGCCAGCGATAGGACTCCGATGGATCAGCGATGCATCGTCGATAGATCACCTTCCTGAGTGGGCTGGGCCTTGAGGGCACCCATCGGCGATCCATGGGCGATCGGGGGTCGAGGCCCCCCCCCCTGTGCCCATGCCCCCGTATAGTCTCCCCCCGACTCCCCCCTGGGATCGCTCAACCTTGAACGATCGGCCGCTTCCGAAGATCCGATCGCTCAACATCCACCAGCTGGCGGCGTTCAAATTTGAACGCCGGCGGCGGGTTTGCCGCCGGTCGGCACGACGCGATCCTACCGTAATTACTCCGAATTTCTTAACAAGCGTGGGTTTGTGGCGTCACCTCCGCCGACAGCCACACATCGAACCCCGTCGCGGGCAGCCACCGCGCGCCGAAGGCGCTCCGACCCCCGTCGCGGCGCGACGACGAGGCGAGGTTGACCCCCGTCGGGGGGGGTACCCCCCCACGCTTATTGAGAAACCCAGAGTGCCCAGGTCCTCCCCCCCACGCTCTCCTGGGACCGAGCGGCAGAACTCCTGCAGCAGACCCCACAAGGCCTCCGGCCTCATCTCGAGGTGCAGGCGGTCCGCGATGGCGCGGATGGCCGTGACGCCCAGGGACTGCAGGGACCCCAAATTCAGATAGCAAAACATCCACCTCCTAAAGACGGAATCGAACAAGGCAGGGCTTTTAGTAAACACCCGAAAGCCGTTCCGCGAACGCCAATTGTACGGTCCGGGTGGTTTCCCTCCCTTGAAAATTCGAGGACCAAGAAACGGCATAGGAATCAACTTTTGGGGGCCTCGCGGATTTCCTGGAACGGCTTTGGGCCCCCTCGCAACGCCTCTGGCGCCGTCCCTGGCGCGCTCCGCGCGCCAGGGGGTGGGGCCCAGCGCAGGTCCAAAAAGTCCCCGCGAAACGCCAGAAGTTTATGTGTATGACGCTTGTCCTTCTGCCCTGACTCTCCGACGACGTGGTGTTGTTTGTCGACCAGCGGTTGTACCTCGGCTTCGGCCCTCGGGGGCCAGTTCAGGCCCCCAGGCCCTCAAACATGGACCCGGGCCAAACACCCCCCCCGCCCGGGAAGCGGTCGGGAACTTGGTAGGTGTCTGTTATAGTTTGGGTTTCAACATTGGGCCGAGGGCTGAGGGGGGGGGTCAGGGTCTCGGCTGCTAGTCGACGTGCTTCTACCAGTTGCGCAAGCAGGCCGGGGGAGGGGCCCAGACCAATCGCCCCAAGCAGCTGCCAACAGCGCCCAGGATCTGGTCTTTGGGGGAGGAGGGAAGGCAAGAACCCCGCGCGGATCGGCGAAACAATCAGTAACTTGATCTACGATTCTGGGGCCGCGGATTGAAAAGCTGCATCGATGGACGTCAGGGATTGCGGCTCTCTGTCCAGCAGGACGCATAGACAAAGGAGCAATCGCGGGAACGTCGCAATGAACAATCTGGGAACACGTCCGTCGTCGATTCTGAGGGTCCTGAAACCCCCACTTTCCTGTGGTCCTTGGGCCCATCAGGGGATGCGAAACTTTCGCGGGACACCTGCTGGCAGGCCGATTTCATATTTGACGCGCTGGCTGGAGGTTGGCCGGCGCGGCCTGGGGGCTGGAATCTTCCCTGGACTTCGGCCGGCTGGCCTGAGGGCGCCGGGAGGGGCCTCATCCTCCTCTTGGCGCCCCTCTCCCCGGTGCCATGCCGACCAGCCATAACTGGGGGAGCTGTGGTCCTTACCCCCCTGGGGGCCCATCGCGTCGACGATCTCTCGAGAGGGGTGTCGAAATCGATGGGTCCCCCAGGGGGGTAAGGACCACAGCTTCCCCCAGTTGTGGCTGGCCCGCCACGTCTCCGTCTCCTGGCGGCCTGCCGCGGACGGCAGTGCGGCGCCTTCGGCGGCGGGCGGCGGCCGCGCGGCTCGCTGCTGCCTGGCCGCCGCCGGCGAGGGCCCTCCGCGGCGGCCGACTCGGCCCACGCGGGGGGCGCCTGCCCGGCGGCCGCGTGCCCTGCCGGCTCGGTTGTTGGCGTTGCTTCGGCGACCACCGCCGCTGCCTCGCCGGCCGCGGCCGCTCGGGCGGCTGCTGGTGCTGCGGCTGCGGCGGCGGCCGGGTCGGCGGCTGGCGCCGCCGCTGCGGTCGCCGCGGGTGTTGTCGTCTCCGCGGCGGCTGGCGCGGCGGCCGCGGGTGCTTCCGCCGCGGCGGCTGCCGGCGCGGCCGCGGCAGCGGTGGCCGCCGCGGCCCGCGCGGTCCCATGCGGGCCGCGGCCCGCGGGTTCAACCCCCTCCGCCACCCCCCGCACCCAATCTCCGGCGGTTGCCGTGCGGCGGGGCGGGCCGACGGGGCAGGGCAGGTGGGGCGGCCCGCAAACTCTAGGCGGGAGGTGACGGGCACGAAGAGTCAGCAGAGCAAGCGACCAGGCAGTCGCATATCCTCTAGCGGCTCACGCTGGGCCACCTCCACGGGCACGCCAAGCCGCGCTCGGCAAGGAAAAACGAGAACGGCACATCTCCTCTGGCCGCTCTCGCCGGGCCACCTCGAAGGGCACGCCGAGCAGCCTCAGGGAGGGCAGGGTAGGGAACAGGAATCGCACTTGACGGCAACATCGGAGCAGCACATCTCCGCCAGCACCTCGCGCCGGGCCACCTCGAAGGTCTCGCGGTACAATCTCAAGAAGGATCGGGCACGTAGCCGAAGCGCACTTGCAAGCGAAACCGGAGCGGCGCATCACCTCTAGCAGCTCGCGCAGGGCCATCACGAATGGCACGCCGCGCAGCATCAGGGTGGGCGGTGCATTTAGCAGAAATTGCACTTGCCCGTGATACCGAAGCGGCGCATCCCCCCTAATTAGCATCTCGCACTGGGTCACCTCGACGGACACGCGGTGCGCATCGCGGAGGTCAGGGCACGCAACAGAAGTGCACTTGAAAGCGAGACCGGAGCGGTGCATTCCATTTAGCCGCTCGGGCTGGGCCTCCTCGAAGGGCGCGCCGCGCAGCCTCGGGGAGGGCAGGGTCGGTGGCAGAAGTCGCACTTGCCCGCAAAACCGGAGCAACGCATCTCGTCTAGCAGCTCGCGCTGGGCCACCTCGACAGAGGGGGCCCCTGGAGAGGATGGCCCCTCTTCCCCCGAGGCCATGTGCGACCCCTCGCTAAGCCCCGGAGCCTGAGGCTGCCCTGGACCAGCCAACGCCTTCCCCTGAAGCTCACCGACATCCAGCCAGAAAGTCGGGAAAGGAGCGCCCAGACGATCCAGCGGGCGGCCGAGGTCACAGGCCACGATGCCGAGGCGACCTGCGTGCCGTCCGCCTTAGCCTCGAACGTCGCCACTGGCGTGCCTCTCGGCTCCTGGGCGCGAGTGCGGGACAGTGACGGCCGGGTCTACGCGATCCACCCTGGCGCGGCCGCTTGCCCAGAGGCCACGCCGGCGACGCGCGCCGACGGCTCCTACGGCCGCCGCTACCTGGCGAACCTCGGGCTAACGCTTCCTCCCTGTAGCCTGCGAGCTGGGCCAACAAGTCGCGCCGACAGTGCGCCACTGGGGTAGTGAGACGAAAGATTTTTTTTGTGCCCAGACAGAACACCTGGGCGACACAACCCGAAGGGAGGTGCCCAAGGTGCCTGCATGAATTCACATGCAGTCGGACCTCGCAACACGAACGGCGGCACGGACCGCCCCCGGCGTTATCCGCGCCGCCGTTGCGAGGTGCCTCGAGATGCCACCCCGAGACACTGCCACCGGCACCAGTGAGACGAAAGACCTGGACGAGGCAAGCAGGGCGGCGGACAGAGAACCGCTTCGCCGTCTGGCCGAAAGGAGCCGCTTCGGCCCGACTCGCTCGCCATCGTCTGCCAGCGACCGAGGGTGGCTCCCGACGAGTGGGTGGACGGCACCTCTGCGGTGGGCTGCCAGGCGTCGGCGGAAAACGAGGCGGAGACGGTCCTGGGCGAGGTCGGCGACGAGGCGGACGGCGTCTGTGGCAAAGACGCGGACGACGTGGAGGAAACGGCGGCGCTGGCGGCGTGGAGTCGCCGAACCCTACGCCCCGTTCGACGCCCTCCCAGACGCCTTTCCCGACGCCTTTCCCGGCGCCCTTCCCGAGCTCGACGCCGGCGCGGCGGGCCGCGCCCCCGAGGTGGCGCAGGAGGCGGGGCCCGTAGCAACTTGCGACTGGTGACGCCAATGGCGGCGTGGTACAGCGTGACCTCGAGCTGAACACTGCCTTGGCTCTGAGCGCCTGGCGTTCGGCACCGTGTGCCGAACGCCAGGCGACCCCCTCCACGATGGCCCAGACTGCTGGCAGGCTGCGCTGGAGCTGCGCGGCGAAGTCTCGAGAGTCGCGCTTCGGACGACGCATTCTGACGCGCTGGTAACCAGCGCGTCAGCATGCGACGCTACTTGTCTGTGCGTGACCACTCATGAACTGCAAAACCACCAGAGAAATCCGATTGAACCCTGGGCGGGGCAAGATTACGCAAGCGCCTCTCCGCTAGGCCAGTCGAGCAAGACCGCGCCTGTCCCGCCAGCGAGGGGGCGGACCACGCAAGAGCGGGAGCTCAACTTGCGAAGCGCGCGCGAGTGGCAAACGAAGCCAACGGGCAATGACAGACACAACGAAGAGGCGCGCGTGAGTGCGTCAGACTAGGGACCATCGCCGAGGGCAACAAGCACTCGACATCGCCAAGCTGCTCTTCTTTGCCCGATGAAAGCCATCATTTCCTCGTGACGTTCACAGCGCAGCAAACTGCGGGCCCGATGGCGGCGCCAAGGATCGACAAAAAAGTGCAAAGCAACAAAGGGCCCCCTTAGGTGTGCCAAAAGGGGTCGTTGGTCAACGCGCTGCGGAGGTTCGGTTGTCCGGACAAGTTCGTGCGCATGGTCGCCAGCATCTACGACAATCGCGTCTTCACTTTATCATATTCAGGTGCTACATCTGGAGGGGGGAAGCAGCAGTATGGAATTTGTCAGGGCTGCCCCCTATCACCATTCCTATTCACACTCTGTATGACAACCCTGCTTCACGATGCTTATCGTGAGCTGCGTAGGCGTCGCAGTGAGGAAGTGCTGGGGTAGTGAGAGACTTGGTGTACGCAGATGACACGCTTCTGATCGGCAACAACCCTGAAGTGATCCAGGACCTCATGTGCTGCGTCGAGAGCTGCGGGGCGCACTACGGACTGCAATTCAATTGGAAAGAGGTCGGACTAATGAAGGTCCGGACCAACGAGAACGTGATGAATACCTTGGGCCAGCCCGTCGTCAGTAAGGAGTCGCTGATTTATTTGGGCACAGATCTTTCTGCAGATGGGAGAATGGGCGCTGAATTGAGCAGGAGGATTGGAAGTGCAAAGCGTGACTTTCAGACATTGCACACCATTTGGTCTCATTCTGTCTTGGGGCGGCAGCAGAAGGTGAAGATATTCAACGCGTGTGTGGTGTCAAAGTTGATGTACGTACTGTTTGCGGCATGCCTCAACAAGGCCGAACGACGCAGATTAGACAGCTTTTAGACAAAATGCTTGCGACATATTTTCCGCATACAGCCGTCGTTCATCAGCTGGGTGTCCAACGCCACTGTCTTGAGCATATCGAAACAGTCAAAATTGAGTGACTGCCTCGCCAGGCGGCACATGATTTTCATGGGCCAACTTGCACGCCGACCAGGTACGGACCCTGTCAGAGCTTCAATGTTTGAGAGGGACTCGCTTGTCGTCCGTAGAGCTGCAGGCCCAAGAAGGCGAGGCAGACCGCGACAGACGTGGAGAAATCTAGTGTGGAACAATTGTCTGAAAGTCGCCCGCTCGCACGAGCGACTTGCTGCCTACTTCCGCCCAGAGGGCGGCGCAGCTCGCACGTGGGAGCAGGCCGTCAAAGGCCGGCCAGGATGCTAAGGGCATTCGTCCGCTAGGCCGCATCTTCGGTTTCACCCTGCTCACGCACCGTCTGTCGGGTCGGGCGAAAGGGGGGGATAGCAAAGGGGGGGTTTGAGAATCAGCTCACGTAGCTGATTTTCCCGGCGCCTCCCGGCGCCGGAGGCGGCCATGTATCGAGGAATGGGCCCTCGGTGAGGCCGAAACCAGCTGCATGCAGCAAATTTCGTAACCCCCCCTTTCCCAATCCCCCCCTTTCGCGCGGCCCGAGTTTCACCCTGCTCACGCACCGTCTGGTGCAAAGCTTACCTGACCTGACCCGACCATCTGTTGGCCCCCCATCTCCGGCGACCCGATGGTTCAGGTGTAGGCCGCTCCGGTTCCCGTTCCAATCGTCGGATGCCTCGGCCAGCAGCGAGCCCTGGTCCTCACCTGGCCCTCAGGGGACTGGCACTCGCCACGATCTGGCGCCAGACTTGGAGATTTCGGTTATGGGATTGCATGTGTCGTCTAAGAAGCTGCTGGCTTGCCCCCAAGGCTCGCCAGCTCCTGGTTCCTGCGGGGTGGTCTGACTCCTTGGTCGCATCACTGTCCAACTACAATTTGTTGCATCATTTTTGTGCCCTGGCACGTGCGCTGCCCTCCAAGGCGGCACGCTCCCTAGTAACAACGTGTTGTGTTTTCGCCTGGCCATCCTGGTCCCGCATCCAGCTGGCGCGGGCCCTCTGCAGCAAAACCTGACATCCTGGCAACGGGACGGGCAGCCGGATGCTCCCGCCCCTACAGCCGCGGGCCCCCTTCCTCGTGTACTGGTTCACCTTGCTCTTCGCGCGTCCAACACCTGCAACCCTGGCTTCGTCCCCTGGGTGTGGCCGGGATGCCGTCCCGTCCACGGCCGGGCCACTTCGTCCCTGGCTGGCCGCTCCGGCGCGCCCATCCTCAAGCGCTTACAGCCGGAGACTGCCCTGCTCTTCCCTCCTGTACTCTGCGGCCGCTCCTCCCCCCCGCGCGCCCTCTCTTGCAACTGGACAATTCATGAGTCGCATGTCCCCGACAGCTCGAGCGCCCGTGCGGACTGCCTTTGCCGTGCTGCGACGTAGAGAGCTGTCGGCTGAGGAGCAATCGCGCAAGCGACGAGGAACGTCACACGAAGGAACAATTCGGCTTTTCAGGCAACGGCGAGCCTCGATGAGGCCCCCCGACCCAAACCCACGGAACGACCCGAAAACCAAGGCCAGTCCTGAGCCCAGAGTGGCCCTTATTCCAGCGTCTTCGTTGTAGACAAAGGAGCAGTCGCGCCAGAGACGTAGGTGTGGAATCACAGGGCATTTTTTTCACACCAGGCGATTTCGCCCGGTCTCAGGCCCTGGGACAGTCACAGATCGATCCGGATCGAACGTCGCAGCTGAACGACTGGTCGAGGGCTCTGGTTGCAGTTTCCGCGATGTTGCATTTGTTTCGCAACATCGGATCTCGAGGTCCCTCTTCTACGCCGCCCTCTGCTTCTGCCGCTCCCGCTCGCTGTTCCCCCTCTTCGCCACCATCCTCCTCCTCCTCCTCCTCCTCCTCCTCCTCCTCCTCCTCCTCCTCCTCCTCCTCCTCCTCCTCCTCCTCCTCCTCCTCCTCCTCCTCTCTTCGCCACCAGCCCGAGCTCCTCCGCCCTGCCCCTCGCCCCTCCTCCGCTCTCTCCCGGCTTTTGTCTGCTCTTCCCCCCCCCCTCTCCGTGCCGTGCTCCTGGGAACGTCGAAGCCAGACCCCAACAGGGCCCAAAGACGGCCCCAGACGAGAGAGACCAAGGCCGCGCGAACGGCGATGTCAGTAGCCCCTCGCCCGTCCTCCGCGCTCTCTGCGCATCTGTTTGCTCCTCCCCCCCTCCCCCGTGCTCCTGCGAACGTCGAAGCCGAACCCCAACAGGGCCCAAAGGCGGCCCCAGACGAGAGAGACCAAGGCCGCGCGAACGGCGACGTCGGTTAACAGCGATGTTGGGCCACACTTCAAATGTGCGAATGTATCGAGCGAGAACGACGCAGCGAATTGCAGGAGAGCACGGAGAGCACGAACCACGATGTCCTACAGTTGGTTTGGCCACGCGCCACTCCCACCTACAATGCCGAAACCTTCATCGTCCTTATCTACATCGCCGTTGGCGCCTCTACGGACGAGAGAGAGAGGGGGGGGCCAAAGGCGGCACCCAGGACGCACAGGAGAGCCCAAGGAGGTCCCACGGGAACCACAAGCAATCCAAGCACGGCACACGCAGGCCCACGGAGAGCCCCCTCAAACAACAGAGACGTGAGGCGTCGCACGGCAATGCCTTTTTTTGAGCGGTGCCGAAGCCCAAGGCCGCGCTGACGGCGTGTTTCGTTAACAATGCGGTTGGGGATCTTTGTGACACCAATCTCACGCAAAACACAATGCAAGACATCACGAGACACCGCTTCCTACATTTCAAATGTGCGAACGTATCGAGTGGCAACGGCACGGCGAATTGCAGGAAAACGCGGCACACGCGTTCTTACAATCGTTTTGGCCACGAGCCACGCCGTCCTACAATAGGGTGTCCTACTTCGCCGTCAGCTAACACACCGTTAGCTTGTCTACGGGAGGCGCCGCCACACAAAATGTTGCGGTGGCACGGTGGCGGAACTTGCCGCGAGCAGCGAGGCAGGAAGTTCATCGCCATCGCAACTGGAGGACCTCATGTTTGCTCATTGGCGGCCGACGAGGTGCAACGCGATATGGTTGTTCCAGCTCGTCGAATAAACAGGTGATGTCGTGCCCGCTTGCGTTAAAAACTTACTCGGTCTACGAACCTGAACGTCACAGTTTCGAGTTGGATGCCCACAGTGATGTCGCACTCGCTTTCGTCTGGGCATCCAGTGGGACGTCCTGTGGATCATCCATCCCTCTGCCGACGAGGGATAGCACGACCCATAACAACTGCCCTACGCAAGTATAACCTTACTCCCTGAAAGCTCGCGCGCAAAATTCTGATATTACTTCCACAGACCAGCCCGAGCATGCCAAAGCCCGGATGGCGCACCTCTGATGCCTTCTCCATTGTCTCATACTCTTGGCAACCAAGAAGATGCCAAACTGACTGGGTAGGGTGGCTAGGAGTACTCCGTGCCGCTCGACCCGCACGCTTTTTCCCTGTGTCGCATGAGAGTTCGAGCACGGTCCGGACTACGCCCAATCCCACCAGCCTTTTGGGCGTAGGTGGTCTAGGGCGGCTCCTCTTCCAAACCTTTGTGTAACTTCGGGGAGGGGTCCACCCTTCCCCCCCAAGACCCTTCGAAGACGGCTCCGGGTGACCAGGGAGCCTCCCCAAGGGCCGCCAAGAAACCCAAATCCTTCAAACATTTACGCAAGGCAGATCCATGAATTTTGCAATATCGCCTGTCCGCTTTGGTTGGCCTACCGAGGTCTCAAGATGGTTCCACGATAGCCCAAGAGGGCCCCCCAAGAGAGGCCCAAGACGGCCCCAAGAGCGCCCAAAAGCGCTTCCAGAGCGCCCCAAGAGCGGCTCAAGAGGCGATGTGTGGGGCTCCCGAGGGGGAACCCCAATTAAGAACCCCCCCCCTACTTTGATCGATCTCCTCCCAGATGGCCCCAAGGGCGCCCCCAAGGCTCCCCAAAGCGCCCCAAGAGGGCCCCAAGAGGGCCCCGAGAAGCGACCAAGAGGCCGCAAGAGGCGCCCAAGAGGCCCCCAAGAGGCTCCAAACAAAAAACAAGAGACCCCAAGACGCTTCCCGTAACACCCAAGATGCTCCAAGAGGCCCCCGGGACCGCCAAGAGGCCTCATCGTCCTCCTCCTCTTCCTTTTCATTCCCCTCGTCTTCCTCCTCCTCCTCCTCCTCGTCCTCCTCCTCCTCCTCCACGCCCCCCCCTCGAACGATAACGGCAGTCCCCCTCTTTGCTCCTACACCTCCCTCGTCGCCTCAACTCGCCTGGGCGACGGTTTTGGATGGGTTGGTGGAGATTTCTTCGTTCGCGAGCGCGCAGGTGCGCCAGGCGCCGTCAGAGCGAAGCAGCAAACCACGATCTAAATGAAGCCCCGAGAGCGCAGAAACGAACTACGCTGCGACTCAGAAAACGAAGAGGGCCAGGAAGAGCACAAGGTCCACGTGCAACGCGGGAGGCCGGCGCACTCGAGGACCACCGTCGCGCAGTCGAGGAGAACGAAGGGCGGGCGTGCAGCTGGTGGGGACACGCGAAGCGTTTGGAATTTCGCGTTTATTAAATACAAAACAGTGAGGGCATTGGGAAATGGATCATGGAATACGTGATCCGGGATCTGGAAGCCGATGGAACTCCCATCGTTGGTTGGCAATGGGAATCACCGCCGCCCTCAGTAGATAAGAAGCCCCCCAGGGTCTGAAACCTCTGGGGCGCATTCCTCAACGAGCGCCCACACCGTACAGGGTCCTCAACACTGCTGGCGGCCAGAGACCTTCTCGTGCATCCAAGGAAGACGCTTGAAGCTACAGTAAAGGAGGACAAGGGTTGTACGTGATGTGATAGAGGGAAGGAGAGAGAAGACACACACACACATGTATATACATACAGATGTGTATATTTATGTGTATACTAATAAAGCAAAAGAGGGAGAAAGAGAGAGAGAGAGAGAAATAATGAGAAATGAGGGAGAGACAGAGATGGATACACATGTACATATCAATACATATGCGTATATATTAGAGAGAGAGAGAGAGATAACTGATATATGAGGACACATCATGAGATGGATAGAGGGGGTCGAACGATATACATCGCGCCTGGCCATGCCACCCTCGAGTTCTCGTGCTCCCCATCGATCCCTCCTGGAACGCCCTGCAGTTCCTGGATGAGCGGGGGCAGAGCGCGGGAACGGCGGGGGAACCGGCGACGGGAACCCCCGGTGGCCCGCGCCTTGGTCTGGCGCTCGTCCAGCATGAAGAAGAGGCCGCTCAGCTGCAGCTCCTGTCCGCTCCCGGCCTTCCGCCCCTCCGCCCGTGCAGCCCGGGCGCCCGCCGCCCCCCCCCCCCTCTTCCCCCTCCTTCCCCCCCCCCCTCGTGCTCTTCCCCCCCTGCCCCTTTCTCGTGTTCTCCCTCCCTGTCACCTCTTCGTGTCCTTCCTCCCTCCCCCGTCTTCCCCCCTCCCCCCTCTCGTGCTCTTCCTCCCTGCCCCCTCTCGTGTCCTTCCCCCCTCCCCCCCTCTCGTGTCCTTCCTCCCTCCTGCCTCTTCCCCCCCCCTCCCCCCTCTCGTGCCCTTCCTCCCTGCCCCCCCCCCCTCTCCTCCGCAGCCCCTTCCAGTATCCGAATCGGACGGTCCCGTGGCGCCTCCGATCGGCACGGCGCGCCTTGAGCCCAGGTCGGCATCGCTGCCACTCCCGTGCCGGCGCGTGGCGTCGTCCAAGGCTTTGCCTCAAACGCCTGTGCAGAGGGCACGTCTGCTCTGTAGCACTTGCGAAGCCCGATGGCTACACCCACCGTTGAACTATGAACGCGGAGCGGAGATCTGTACTGCGAGGCGTTCGACACATGCGTTCGCCAGGATGCCGCAACTGACCCTGGGCTCGGGGCTGGGCTACGACAGGCTGAGATACGGCAACACGAACCCCTGTCGCCTCCGTGCTCTCGTTGCCCCTGCATGCCACCACCTCCTGCTTCCAAGATGGGACATTCTCGTATCGGGGCTCAGAGGGGGGAATTGCAGCGCGCCCTGCGGCACTCTTCTTGCGAGCTTACCCATCGGTCGGAAGAAGTAGGTACAACAGAAACATACAGTAGGAAGGCATTGACAATATATTGGGTTCCGTCCGCCCCTTAAGGAGGACGGAAAAGGTGAAGCCACTCGATCATTGAAGTAGGATGGCGATGAAAGTAGATCGAAATCGCTGAATCCAAAAATACATACTTTCAACGACCGATGGTTAGCTTCTTCGGCTTCTAACCACCCTTGTAAGACGCACGCCTCTGGAAGTGATGGACAGCATGGCCGCGGTTGTCCTTCAGCACTTGAACTGCCTCTGCCAACGCTTGTTGAACCATCGCCTTTCATGTATCGCGATGCTCGTATGCCGCTGTTGGGCAGACATCTCCAAGATGCGCATACCATGTAGGACTCCTGCGCGCTGCTAACAAGGCTGCCGTACATGTTGCAGCCTCAATATGATTGCTCGATATTGCCATTCGCCATTGGAGCTGCGTTTGTTGGTGGTCGCTACGCATCATGGCTTTCCTCTCTGTGCCAGACCTGCATGCCCAACTTGTTGACGATCTGTTGGTCGACTTGCCTGGCCACTCCAACTCTGCTCCTCGGTTGCCGAAAGGCATGGTGGGGTGCCTCTGATCTCGCCGCTGTCCCAATGCTCTGCGCGCACGCCTCCCTGAATATATATATATATACACACATATATATATATATGTGTATATATACATATATATATATATATAATGTTATATCTATTTATTTATATATATATATATATATATCCTGGGGCATGGTCCTGCTGAGGCGGTTTTGGGGCACCCTCTCAGACTGCATCTGCCGCCCCTGCATTGTGAGCGCCAACCAACTTCACCGCGCAACCAATCGAGACTGGCCATGCCCGCGTCCACAACCATTGAAGGGGCCCAGGGACACACAAATGAATACACACAAATCCCAAGATTCCCCATATGTTCGTATATGTCCTGGGTTTTCGTCTTCCCCCCCCGCTTCCCATATTTTCCCAGCTTTTCCTGGGGATCGACGACTCATTGTGTCTCTGCGTGTTCTTGCTCCCCTCCTGAACCATTCCGGCTGCCGCCACCGCGCGCCTGAGGATTTGAGCTGCGACCCTGCACCTCATGCGTTGGAGTGCAGCCTCGCCTCGGGCCCTTTTTGCATTCTGACGGTAAGCTTGACTATTCGCCGTCTTTGCCGCCCGCGCTCAAGCCGATGCCGAGCGTGCTCGCGCCTGATGTCCTCCCTGCCGCTGGGACCAGTTATCGCAATCGCTTGATCTTGCGGGGCCGTCGTGTGCGCGCTTCTTGTGCGCTCTGTCTCCTCTACCGACTTGGGCGCGGACTCGAAGCCAGTGCATTCAAATGAGCGCATGCACGGTATTACCGCAGGCAGGTCGCGCGCGACCGCGAGCGGCTCTGCGCTCGCGCGTCCGCTCTCTCGATGTCCCCCCCAACGAACGCCGCGATTTCTTGTCACCCACAACTCGTCAAACACATACTTTTGTGAGGATGGTTTTGAACCCAGCCGCAACCTCGAGCGCTTCCTCCGCTTCCTATGCTTCATTCCCTTGAGCGTTGGTATACGTGCGCCCATGTTCCTACGCATCGCTCCCTCCCTCGCTTCTATCTCCCTCTGTCATCATCCCTCACGATGCTCTCTCTCTCTCTCTCTTTTCCTCTCTCTCACTCTCTCCCACTCTCGTTATCTCCCGGGCGCGTTCTCTCTTTCTTTTCTCTCTGTCTGTCTCTCTCTCTCTCTTTCTTTCTCTCTCTCTCTCTCTCTCTCTCTCTCTCTCTCTCTCTTTGCCCCATCTCAATTATATACCAATACATGTATGTGTACAACCCTCTCTCTTTCTCCTGTTGTCGTTGTGTTTTTGCTGTTGCTGTATGTCTCTCTCTCTCTCTGCCTGTGTGTGTCTCTTTTTATGATTGTGATTATCTCTCCCTCGCTCAATACACCTGGTTCTCTCTCTCTGTCTCGCAATGTATGATTGTATGCCGCTCTCTCTCTCTCTCTTTCTCGTTTTCCTTCTTTCTCTATCTCTCTTTCGCGTTATGTATGTTATTGTGTTCACTGTTGTTCTCTCTCTCTCTCTGTCTCTCTCTCTCTCTCTCTCTCTCTCTCTCTCTCTCTTTTACCGTCCACACACAAACATCTATACATACATACATATATATATATATAGAGAGAGAGAGAGAGAGAGGGAGAGAGTAAAGGGGCGGCAAAAACCGCCCCCTCCCCCAAAACCTCACCCCCATGATCCGTGGCCCCAGGGGCCCGTTGGACGGCCCTGCTGGAGGCCACCACCCTGGACGCCCCTGGGGGCTTCCTGGACGCCCCTGCCGGGCCTTGGCAACGGGCCCAGAAGGGGTCAGGAGGGCGGCCGAACGGCCCCCCGAGGGCCCCAAGAGGTTCTAAACACCCACCAAAAGCCCGAAAACTACCCAAAGAAGACCCCCAAGAGGCTCTCGAAACGCAAAACAACATGGATGTTCTCATTGTTGCATGATTTTGGGGATGCCCTGTTCGTCGGTTTTCCAAGCGTCCGAAACCGCCCAGAAGCCCCGAAAGTCGTTCAAAATCTATCCGAAAGGTCTTCAGGCAGTCCAACAGAGCCCCAGGACGGCACAACAGGGTTCCAATATAGCCCGAAGACAGCCCCATGACGGCCCAAGATGGCCCCAATGTGCCCACCAACGCGTTCCAAATCGTGACCCGGTCGTTCAAGGAAACCGCGGCTGGAAGCAGGGTTGCCCGAGGACCCCCCCACAAGGCGCTCAGGAGGCCTCCAGACGGCCCCAGAGAGCCCTTAAAAACTTTCGCGGGACCCCCAACATGTTCTCAAAGCAGGAGCCTCCGCAAAAAGAAATGGGGAGGATGGGGAATCATTCGCAGGGTGACGCGAACATGAAGGAGAAGCAAAAACATGAGGGAAGGATGATGAAAAGCATGATTTTCACGGCGATACCAGAACGACAACGCAACAAGGAATTATCGTTGAACTGAATGTTTAACCTTCCTGCCCTTGCGCTTGATTGCCAAACTTCAACGACCAAAGCGTACGGCGCGACACGCCAACGCATTTTTGCATTATCGATATCGGCGTCTGTATGCATATGTATTCACACATATGTATGTATGTATGTATGTACGTATATATATATATATGTATCCATGGACACATGCACACATATACATATATGTTTGTGTGCGTAAGTGCATATCTAATGACGGGCACACGCACAAATCGTTGGCTCTGCCGTCGATACCGATGAACACGCCACGTGCACTCGCAAACCTCGGCGCGGGTGATGTCCACACACGCGTCGTTGGCAAGCGCGCTCCGCTGTCTTGCTGCTCAATCGCGTCCGTGTTTTCTCTGCCGCCGGCTCGCCGTACCATACCAGCTGCCACGCGTCCTGCGCCGCGTCGGCGCACGTGTTTTTATTCCCTACCTAGGCTCTGCCTAGAAGGGTTCTTACTGTGTAGGTTGACCCGGGCCCAGCAGTGTAACCCGCCCCGGGCGGTTCCCCCAGTCCCCTGGGAGCCAAGCGAAAGCAACAACAAAGGTAAAAGCAAACGCGCGGTTCCCCAAGTTGCGCTCCCTGGGTGCCAGGCGAAAGCAAAAACAATGTCAGAACTGAAGGCAAAAGCGAAGGCATAGCAAAAGCATAGCATAACATAGCATGGCATAGCATAGCATAGCGCAGCATAGCATGGTATAGCATAGCCTAGCCCCGTATAGCATTGCGCATCATAGCATAGCATAGCATAGCATAGCGCAGCATAGCATAGCATAGCATAGCATAGCGCAGCACAGCATCCAATATTCCTGATATACATATATATATGTGTGTGTGTACGCAACTGTGTGTACTTATATGTGTAGTAATGTTCCCTACTTGCTTTCCTAGAGGCTCCAACTCCTAGGTGAGGTCGCGCTGGGATTGTGTACTCTTCTTCTAAAATACAAGAACAGCGCAACTGTTTGGTAATGGCCGCCGAACACGGAACATTGCTGGCTGAGACCATGCAGGTTCTCACTCATCACGCCATGGTTTCCCGATCGTTCGACAAGCCCCCCACTTTCCTGGATTTCCTTTGGTTGAGCGGCGCGGTGCCCCAGCGGGCGTGTTCTTCATCGGTTCGCGGATCCTGCTGCCTGTTGCGACGGAGTCGCCATGGCCTGCTTGCGTCGGCCCTTCGGGCCATCTGCCAATCATGGCTGCGGTCGTCGACCTTCGGGAGAAGGCGCGCATGCAATGGATGGGCACAGGTGCGATGGATGGCGGGGGCGGGAAGGACGGATAATCGGCGGGCGGAGAAACTCGTCGCATCTGGCCGCCGACGAGACAGGCCGGGCAAGACCCCCAGGCGCCAGCGGGGGGCGCAGGAATCCCGCAGGAGAAGAAAACGAGGAGAGAGAGGCAGGAATAAGTTGGATAGCTGCAGCGCGCAGGTTTAGCGCTGCAAAGCGAGGTTTCCAAGGAAATCCCTTTCGAAGCGCACGTCTCGCGACGAGAGCGGACGAGGCCTGCCGATCCGGCGCGACGCTTGCCCGGGCGCTGCTGGGCGAGGTCCTGGAAATTAGCCTGGCGTCGCGCGGCCCGCTCGGAGCCGCGCCCGTGGGCTTTTTTTTCGCTGGTCCCACCATCGATTCCAGGAGCAGCGCGACTCCTGCCGGGGGCCTCGCATCCGGGATGCGCCTTGCAAGCCCCCCTCATCAAATGCCTCGACAACTCGGCGCGTTCGAACATGGTGTTGAACGCGTTGGGCGCCGCCTTCGGCCCGGAAGTGGGTCGGGCACTCCCAGGCGGCTTCCCCGTGCGCCAGCTCCGCGGCCGCCGCTCGGCACCGCGCGCAGAGGCCGCCCCGGGCTCGCGCGAGGGCCCGCCCCGGCCCGCCCCGCGCACGTCGCCGGTCTTCCCCTGGCGCGTTCCCGAAGCCGCCGCCCTCGCGCGCCGGCAGGGCGCGCGCGGAAACCCGCCGCGGAAAGCCGCGCGCCGGCAAACCGCGCGAGGGGCGCACTGCTGGAGGGCGCCGCCGACCGAGAACGCGCCGAGAACCGCGACGGCGCGCCGCAACTTCGACATTCATTTTCCCGCGGCAGCCGACGCCGCCCCAGCCCCTCCTCTTTCTGCGCGCCTTTCCTCCACCTGCGCTCGCCTCTGGAACCCTCGCCCGGTTCCGTTCGCCTGCTAGCGCGAGCAGAGGGGGAATGCGAAACCTGGGGCTGATCTGCGCGACTTCAGGTCGCAAAATCACCGATGGGACTCACGAGCGGGGCCTCGAGGAGTTGGGGCAAGCAGCGTCTGCGACGGCGCGAGCGGGCCCAGGCGCAGCGCGCAATGCCCACGCCAAGTTTGCAACGCTCATTTTTGAAGGCACACGACGCGCGCCCACCTGCGAGAGTTCGCGCAAGCGCGCGAGGTGGGCCCCGAGATCTCGATGCAACGAGATGCTCGCTGACCATTTCTGCGCGATCTCCGCAAGGCCCCCGCGTGGGAACGACGCCGTTGCGGGGGGCGAAGAATTGGGCTGGTCGCCCCGCGTGTGGCGCCATCCGCGAGAGCTGAGCCTGGCCACCGTGCCGCTGCAATTCCGCGGCGCGCAGCGTGCGAGTGCTCGGGCGCCTGTGAATGCCGCGGAACGAACGTGGCCGGAACCCCGCAGCCACGCCCCAGAAACTCGCCCCTCAATTCCCCATTCGTGAATGGCGCGTTCACGTCGGTCAAGACACCGGCAATGCAGCAAGGATCAGACAGCACTCACTGTCTGGGCTTGCTCCACACGATCTACACGGCCGACCGCGCCAAATTGCCCAGGGCACTAGTGCGACCGCAAATCGGGAACGCGGCGAACACTGCAGTCGGAGAAGTTCCCGCGAGGAGACATGGCGGATGGGGGTCCCGAGCTGAGGAGTGCAGCCACGCGAAGAAGACGATCCGGCCCAGGCGAGATGAGCGTGACGCAATCGGCAGAATGAGCGACGCATCGCTTCGTCAAGACCCACAAACACATGCGCAACCACGGCGCGCGCCGCCGTCGACATCGAGGTCCACGTAAGAAGGCGCCCACAACAGCTGAAGGCAAGCCTGCCGGAAATCGCGGAAGCCGCGGCGATGGTGTCCAAGAAGCCCCTGGCAATTGAAAGCGTCGCGCGACCCCCCGACTCTCGAGAGCGCGCCCTGGGCGCTCGCCGCGCAGACGTCGAAACTGAGGTTGGCAGCGCCGCAGCGCATAGCAAGCAAACCCCGCCATTCTTCCGGTCTCAGAAGCAGCCGCCGCTGCTCGGGGCGCAACGGGGGCCCGCGCTGAACGTCGGGGAGACACTTGAAACAGCGCGCGCGGAGTGGGCCTGGCTCCACTTCGACGCCCGCGCCCAAGATGCCCCCTGAGCCCCATCTCCTATCGATCACAATCGTCGAGCATTCGACTCTGGCGATGCGCCTGAGGACGTGCTCGATGCGCTCGGCGCCCCTCGGCTCGCTCGGTCGGCGCGGCCAGATCTGGCGTCTGGCGTCCCCTATGGTCGCCGCGAGCCGCGGCGCGCTGCGGTCGTCGCCCTCGACCAATGTGAGCGGACAGCCCCGACCCCCCACCGAGCGAGCAAGGCCGATGGCATCAGCGCGATGCGCCATGGAGGTGCGCCAGGAGCTGGACCAACAAAGCTGCTCTTGCACGGCCATCCTGAACGCTGGTAGCGCAGCGCCCCGGGGTGCTGACGATGCGCTTGCGCTCGTCGAGCACGCCGCCTCCCCTGGCGCCACCATTTCGTCCTGGCGCGCGCGATCGCGCGGCGCAGTCCACCTGCTTGTCAAGGCTGGGGGCGGCGCGAGAAGTGAGCGGGCCCGAGGCCACAAGGGCCCGACCTACAAAATGGCAATTCGCGTGCCGGCATATGCCGGTCCTTGGACCGAGCCAATAACTGGATCTCTCGCCGGCAACTTGCCGACAACCCGACGAGGCCAGATCGGAAACATGAGATCCACGGTCGTCGCGGCGATCCCGCGGTGCTCGAGCAGCCTAGGCGGGGGGGCCCGGCGATTCCACCTCCGGCGCAGCTTCGCGTTCTCAGCGAGGCCGACGTCGCTGTCAAACCGCCGTGCGCGGGCAAACTCGGCGCCCCGCAACTCAGACGTAGGACGCCTGTTGCGTCGGTCTTCCATGGAGGCCGTGCCCTAGATGGGCTGCCAAGGAGCGAGTGCTGCAACCATCGTCGATGGTGCGAATGGACCCCCGTGTGGGAGACCACGCGATGGCCAGATAGGCCCAGCCAAAATTGAATTCGCTGAACCGAATCTCGGACTCCGTCCATGCCGCCACTGCCGCGATGGAAATCCCTGAGGGAACTCCAGAACAGAGGCAGTCCATGGCGCCGATGGCGTGGTCGACGTGGTCGCAAGCCCTGCCGAGGTCGATCCCTGCGCCAGCCTGAGCAGACTCACAATCCAGAAGCCAAGCCGCACTGGCGCTCACAATAGACCGCTGCCGTCTGCCAGCGCGCTGAGCACCTGGTGTCTGCGGCAACCTTCCGGGCGGCGCCGGCGACTGGCATCTTGCCGAAATGGAATCCACAGACATTGGTCCAACATCAATTTCGGATTTTGGGGTGCCGACCGCTCGCCACGAGATGCTGACCTCCATGGCGCCCTTCGGCGACGCGACCTGGCACTCGACGCAGACCCTGCTCGCGCGGCACCGAAACTCGTATAAGTCCCAAACCCACTCAGGAAAAAAATGATCGTAGCAGCTTCAACTCCGAGGCGACCTGAGATGAAGCAGCAATGCGGTCGAGGGCCGCCATGCTCGGCAACCGTCGTGCGTTCCCCCAAGATTATGGGCACTCGCACTCCGTAGCGCGCCCACGCCGTCTGGTTCAGTTACAAGCCGCAGCAAGCGACGCCAGTGCCGAGGCCCACTGCTTAGACCATTCTCGGCGCACCTCCTCCACGCCCGCTGGGGCTGGCAGGGGAAGCAACTCTGAACAACGGCGTGCTTGAAACAAAAACCATATATGTGCTGCTTGCGCCCCTCACAAGGTTGGGCGGACTGGAGATTCTGCAGCCACTCGCAAACCATGGCGCGGACGCCAAACGGCCCGGCGCGTCGCGCCGCGACGCTGGGTGCGGCGCTCGACCCTGGCCGCGCGCAACGGTGCCCTGAGCCGACGGTGGCTCGGGCACTTCCCTGCGTCGTCAGCCCAGCCGAGCGCCCAATGCGAACGCCCCGCGCCGAACGGCCGCCAAGGGAGAGGTGGGCGGGCAAAAGCCGCACCGCAGGTGCCCCTCGCCGAGCGCGGCGGGGCACCCCCGCCAACCGCGCGCGCGCGACGCGCCTCCCAACCCTGGGCGGCGCGCGCGCCTCCTCGCGCGCTCGCCCACGCAAGCGGGGCGGACTGCGCGACGCCTCGCACCCGACGCTTGGGCGCGCGTCGCCCCGCGCCGCTGCGCGCGCGCTCCACCAGGCACGAAGCCCAGTCTCATTTCTCCACGCATCGCTGTCGGAAAAGCAATGGCCCCTGGCCTCGAAAGCAGCGCCCCGCTCGAGAGACTCTACGGGCAGATAATCTATGAAGGCAGCGCCCCGCCAGCCGCCCGCGCGAAGCATCTCGGCCAGGCCGGTCCCGCGCTCGACTAAGTCGAGCGCGTGTCCGCGGCGGAGCGCCTTCGCGTCGAATTCTGTCGGGCGCGCTGCGCCCGCCGCCCTGTCCGCAATCCGGACGGCGGCCGCGGCGTCCGCGGGGGGGGAACTCGCGGAGGCCAGCGTGCCTACGCCCGCTCTCTCGAAGAAAGCACCGGGGACGCGCGCTGGACGCGCGCCTTTGCCGCCCTCGGTACGGCGCCAGCACTTGCGCCAAATTGTCGCGGGCCGTTCCGAATTCTTGCGCCGCTGCAATCGCAAACCAAACGCCTCTGCTGAGAGGCGCACCCATGCCTGGTGCACCTCGTTCAATGCCAAGCCATCGAAGACATCGGGCAAGAACTCGCTTGGTAGGCGCAACAGAAACGCGCGTCCGAAACACATGGGCATCGCCGCGTTCCCCCTGACAGGCACGGCCGCCGGGCCCGGGCCGCTCGCTTCAACGATTCTGGACGGGAGGGCGCGCTGCGCAAAACGTTTGACTCTCGGGGGCGTCGGGCACGTCTTCGCGACGCCCATTCGCGCCCGCTCTACGAAGCGATCATCGAAGGCGGCCGTCGACACCGATGACAGCTCGGATGCCGTGCGCCAGCGCCCGCAGCAATTAGCGAGAGCGCCGCTCACGCGGAACAGCGCACCGGCGATCTGGAGGTCCTCCGCGCCGATGGGAAAGGGGGAATCCCGCCCAGGGGCGCACTTTGAGAAGCGCACGCGCCATCGCACTGCGGACGCCCAGCTCTGCGCTGATCGAGGGCAACTGCCAAACGCCGCATGTCAGCGCGCCCTCGTGGCGAAGCGCCAGCGTTCGGGCCGGCTCATTGCAGCGGCGCAGTCGAGGGCGCGTCGCGGCCCCTCACTGGGCGCGCCCAATTGGTTTGCGTACGAAGCAGCGTGCTCCACCACGGCCTCGGCCGCCCCCCAAGCTCGCGAGCCCTCCGCAGGGTCGCCTTGCGCGTCGCCAGGGCGCGACGCGCGGGCTGTCCACGCCGCCGCTTCGCGGGCGCCCGCGCCCAGCACTTCGCGCCAGTGAGTAACGTCATTTTGCTTCAGCGCCTCGGCCAAATTCCCGTAGAAATCAGCCCCTCGCGGGGCCTCGGACGCGGCCTCGGACATCCAAGCAGGAACAAAGCGGCCATGATGCCCGCGCGGGTGCCACGCCGGACTGCCCCCGCCGATCAGCTGCGCACTGCGCGGGCGACGCGGGCGGAACGCGCTACTACCCGCACTCGCGGAATTGCGGCCACCAATGAGCCGAGGATACACGCATCGCGCGCGCAGAGTGCCACGCACGAGCAGAACGTGCCACGCAGGGCCAGACACACGCCTCACATGGGCGGAATTGCGGCCACCAATGAGCCGAGATACACGCCTCGCGCAAGATGCCACGCGCGGGCGGAGCGCGCCGCAAAGGGCCGGGCGCGCGCCGCACGCGGGCAGATTTCCGGCCACCAATGAGCCAATGGCACGCGCCTCACACGTACAAAGAGCCACGCACGGGCAGAACGTGCTACGAAGGACCAGACCCACGCCTCACACGCGCGGTGTCGCGACCAACATGAGCCGAGGAAACGCGCATCATACTTTCAAATGCCACGCGCGGGCGTGCCACGCACGGGCAGAACCTGCCACAAAGGGCCAAACGCACGCCACACACGGGCGGATTTGCGGCCATTAATGAGCCGAGGATACTCGTCACATGCAAGGTGCCTCACACGGGCGTGCCAAATACGGGCAGACGTGCCACAAAAGGCCAGACGCACACATACACATACACACACACACACACACACCTCACACGCGCAGAATTGCGGCCGCAGATGAGCCGAGGATACACGCCTCACACG
>CAUYUJ010003669.1:374456-559188 GCA_963575745.1 Prorocentrum cordatum
GCGCCCCCTCGGGCACGCTCGTTGTGAGCACGAACTGGAAGTCGTCGCAAGTCATCACGTGTATGTTTGTCCCCTACAGACAATAGATCTGCCAATTGCTGCCAACTGGCAATTGAAGGGGAACGCCCCAGGTCCGCGTCAATCAAGGGCATGTCCAGAGTAACAGTGTACCTTACGTCGCTGAACACCGCGCCAGGGATGCGGTGGTCCGCGGCGTCTTCTGGTGCCTTGAAGTACTGATTGAGCAGCAGCGCGGCGTGCTCGGGGCACGCCGCGCTGCTTCCCCTGGGGGCTCTCGAGCTGGACAAAGACAGACCGCATTCTGGTGGGCAACCGTATCGAGGAGGAAGTGTATTGGGATGTAAAGAAAAGCCCTGTCAATGGCGGCGGCGGAGTACAGTTGGCGATTGACGCGGGTTGGGGTGTCGGCCAGCTCCCCCTAGGCCAGGTAAACGAAAACACGCCAAAATATCTCATCTGGCTGGGGGGGCGGCGCGGTCGGTATAGGTGTCTGCAATGGGGTTGGCTCGTCGAAACCAAGCAGCTTCCCATCGCGATGGTCGGGGTCAACCATGGCAATGGACGCGCGATGATGGAGGTCGCCCTGGTGCCATTCAACCGCATCCTTCCCAGCACGGGCAACCAATTGTTTGACATTAAGAGCGAACTCGTAGTTGTGTACACTCACGCGCAGCACGGAGTAGTGGTCAACAGCCGAGTCGATTCGAGGTGTTACGATCCGCCCAGGAACTCCGGCTTGAAACTAATGTTTGTTCGAATTGACTTGCCCACTCCACTGCTCGCGCAGACATCCCACCCACCCGCCCGCAACTTGGTTTGCAAAATCTCTTAAAGCCGTTACGGCGGGTACCAACTGGCACTTGGCAGCGCCGGCGACGGCGACGACGACAGCGACAACGACGACGACGACAACGACGACACCGACAACGTCTCCAACGACTTCGCCGACGCCGACAACGACGACGACGACGACGACACCGACGACGACGACGACGACGACGCCGACGCCGACGACGACGACAATGACAACGACGACGATGACGACGCCGACGACGACGATGACGACGAGACCGACGACGACGACGCCAGCGGCGCCGACGACGACGACGACGACGGCGGCGACGACGACGGCGCCGACGCCGACGACGACGAAGACGACAACGACGCCGACGTCGACGACGACGACGACGTCGCCAACGAAGACGACGAGGGAGGAGGAAGGGCGACGATGGCGACAACGACGACAACGACGACAACGACGAGGAAGGGGGGGGGACGGCGACGACGCGAACGACGAAGAAGGAGGAAGGACGGCGACGCCGACGACGGCAGAGACGAGGGAGGAAAGAAAACTACGACGACGACCGCGACGACGACGATGACGACGCCGACGACGGCGACGAAATAGGAGGGACGACGACGAGACGCCGACGACGGACGACAACGACGACGAGGGAGGGGGAGGAAGGACGACCACGGCGACAACGACGACGGAAACGACCACGACGCCAAAGAGGACGACGACGACGAACACGAGGAAAGACAGAGGACGACGTAGGCGACGACGACGGGGGAGGAGGGAGGACGGCGACGACGACGACGACGACGCAACATCGCGCGCGCACGCTTTTGTTGAAAATCCGCGTTGCGAAACCTTGTGTTGTTGTATGTTGTTTGGACGCACGGTTTTGAAAGAAGGTTTTCGGCATGCGCGCGCGACGACTCGCGCGCCTGCACTTCGTCCCATTTTTGTGCAGGAGGATTCTCGCGACGGCACACGCGCAAGGGCGTTCGACAGATTTCGACATGCGCGCGCGAAGCCCTTTTGGTAGCATGTTGTGAAAATCTCGAAAAACCGATGGTTCGATTAAGATTTCGCAAGAGCTCGCGCGGAAACGTGCTTAGCACATCTGTGTTGCGAAACATTGTTTTTGTATGTTGTTTGGACACGCGGTTTCGAAGTCCTTCCGAAACCGATGGGTTTCGAAGGGTTTCGGTTCTGTGCAGAGGATTCTCGCGAAGGCACACGCGCAAGGGCGTTCGACAGATTTCGACATGCGCGCGCGATGCCACTTTGGTAGCGTGTTGTGAACATCTGAAAAAAACAATGGTTTGATTAAGATATCGCAAGAGCTCGCGCGGAAACTTGTTTAGCACATCAGCGTTGCGAAACCCTGTGTGTTTGTATGTTTGTTCGGTTGCGAAATCCTTCCGGTACCGAGAGTTGTCGAAGGTTTTCGGCATGCGCGCGCGACGACGCGCGCGTTCACTTCGCCCCATGTTTAGCAAGGGATTCGCAAAAAAGTGTTATGCTGGAGCAAAAATGTCACCGAATCGTGATTTTTATAAGGGACCCTCAGGGGGGGTACCAATTGGCTTTTGACATTGCGGTTTCATATTTAGGATGGCCATGTGGCCATAATCATATGTGATTTACACGCCCGAAATGAAGACTGACAACGCCAGGGGGGTAGATCCGGATAATTGAACATGAGGGTGACGTGCTGGCGACGCCAACTGCTCCGAACTTGACTCTGCACTGCTCTGGTTGATGCTCCAAAGGTGCCATCTACCATTAAGTGGACAAGAACGTGTCCTTGGTGCTTTGTTTGCCAATCCCATGCTTGACGATGGCGGCACTGTCCCATCTGAGTTGGGTGGCGGCAAAGGCGTTGTTCCCAACCTCCACACTGACGATGGGGGCGGCGTTGCACGAAACGATCCCGTCGCTGCCCACTTTCCTGAGGAAGTGCCCCTCATGCCGCTCTCCGAATAGATGGGCGAGCTTCTTAGTCTGGACTTCGCGCCGCAGCGTCTTGCGGCTCCTTTCCGCATTGGCATAAAGCGGAGTGACGGCGCCAGGGGTGTCGATGCAGAAGAAATGTCTCCATTTCCCACCTTGGCGTAGGTTCCTCGCAAGGGGGGGGGGGGGGGGTGCGCTGCGAGAGGGAGCCGCTGCGCCGCCCTTGACCCGCAGGTAGAATCGCATGGATGGAGCGTCGCCGACCCGCTCCACATCCGAAATGGCCACTCGAGCTCCACTTGATCCATGGCTCGAGTGCCCTGTAGACTTCGGATGACTGAACTGCTGTCGCTGCTCCGAAGGAATAGAAGCGAGAATCTGGTGGGCGGTCCCAAACTGCCAACGCCGCCAAGTCGAGCGGTGGGAACGTCGTTTCTGCCATGGCAAAACTGGCCTGGATGCGCTCGGTATCGGCGCGCAGCTGCTGCTGCTTTGTCTCGACGACATGGGCCCTCTGATTGATGTCCCTGACAGTGTAATCCAAAGTGTCCAGCCGCGTGTCCTGCTGGCGAACTCGACCGAGAATTGCCTGAACTTCGTTGTGAAAAGTGGACGTGGCCGACTGCAAAATAGAGGTGGTCTCGGCCTGGACTCGCGATGTGGCCAGCTGCATCTGCTCGGCGAAGATGGATGTGAGCCTGGCTTCCAGCGCCTGGCCCGCCCCAGCGCCATGTCCGACAGCGCATTGTTGAGTATTTGGTGTGGGATGTCCATCCACTGGGGTAGCACTCGGATTTGTCAATAGATCACCTGCGCGAAGCGGATCAGCTCGAGGCCTCTCTGCATCTGGGAATGTGGGAAGGTCATCAACTCCCTCCATGGGCTGGCATACTTCTGCAGCTTGTCGCTGCTGCTGCTCTTGTTGTAGCCGAAGCACGCCTCCTCCCGAGCTGCCAGGCCGACGTGAACCCTTTATTCGCCCTGCTTGATCTCGGTGCCGAGATGGTGTTCCGATGTAGCGCTGCCCTGTCGGTCACGCCGATGTTCTCTGCTGGCTGCTGGCGCGGTGGAGACCCCTCGATCACTGCGCGATCCACTGCGCGCCGCGTGCCGACGATGATGCGAGCGACTCTGCTCGGGAGCACTGGAATCGGATGCTCCCGAGCCTGAGCCGCGGTTTGAAGCCATTCGGTGGACCTCTGGAGTTGCCGTGAGGATTCCACGAGTCTCGCTGCGTCCGTCCGAAATTCAGCGCGGCTGCTATGGAAAGCAGAGACATCAATAATATGGATGGCGAGGCTTCGCAACGGGTGGCAGCTCGCCCCTGGTTGGTGCTGCAAACGCATGAGCGCTACAGTCTGGAATATGGATGGGGGCCTACCCCGCTTAGGCAATCATTGAATACCTATCTTGGCGCTGGCGCCAAAATGGCTACGGATGATGATGACGATGATGATGATGGGGTAGAGGGGTAGAGGGGTAAAGAAAAAAGGAAGAGCATGAAAACAAATAGCTCCCAAAAGTCATGTGGTGCTGGGTCCGGTTTTGAATCAGCAGCGCCCCCCGTCTCCTCCTCCTGCTCCTCCTCCTCCTCTCCCCCTCGCCCCCCCTCCCCTCCTCTCCCGTTTCGCGCTCGTTATAAACAACTCCGCCCTGTCGCATTCCGAGGCGTGTCGGTAGGGCGGGCTGGGCCTTTCGCTCGGGATTTCCGCGCCTCTAATGATCCTTCAGCTGAGGAGTTGCAAGAGCTTCCCAGATGGAGGGCGGGTGGCTCTCGCTTGAGAGCCGCGCACACTCGTCCAAAAGTTTACCAGGAATTCCATGGATGGGAAGGGGGCAATTTTCAAAATGCGGCCTTCGCTTGAGCGCCATGGCATCAGTTCTGCGCATGCAGGAACTGGAAAGACGGGGGGGGGTCGTTTTCAATATGCGGTTGTCGCTTCGGCGCCGTGGTATCCGTTCAACAAAAGTGGAAAGGTTTCAGGAATGGACGGCGGCTCTCTCTCAAAAGGTGGCCTCGCCGTAACGCCGCGCGCATTCGTTCCCTACCTAAGCTCTGCCTAGAAGGGTTCTTACTCTCTGGGCTTAAAAAGGCCGGGCAGTGGAAAGCGCCCCGGGCGGTTCCCCCAGTATCCGCCCCGCGGTCTCCCCAGTTGCGTCCCCTTAGCTTAGCGTTGCTTATCTCACCTTAGCTTAGCATATTTCATATGAGCTTAGCTTAGCTTCATCTTAGCTCAGGTTATCTTAGCTTCCCTTCATCTTAGCTTCGCTGAGCGTTAGCATAACAGAGCACAGCACAGCGTAGCACAGCGTAGCGTAGCATAGCGCAGCATAGCATTAGCATGGGTGTAATTCCCTACCTAGGCTCTGCCTAGAGGGCTAGCTTAGCTGAGCTTAGTTTAACTTTGCTGAACATAGCGCAGCGCTGCATGTGCATAACATAGCATAGCCAATCATAGTATAGCATACCATAGCATAGCGCAACATAACATATCATATCATATCATAGCATCGCGCAGCTTAGCATAGCATAGCATATCATAGCATAGCACAGCGCTGCATGACATAGCCTAGCTTACCATATATAATACCATAGCACATAATAGCGCCGCATAGCATAGCATATCATAGCATAACATAGCATATCGTAGCGCAGCATAGCATGGCATATCATAGCGTCGCGTCGCAACTCATGCTGCTTTCCTAGGAGCCCCAACTTCCAGGTAGGGTCGCACTGGGGTAATTTTAAATAGGTGCACGATTTTCGCCAGTGGAGAGCGGCTGCCTTCCAAAATGTGGTTTTCGCCCCAGCGCCACGCACTTTGGTGTAAAGAGATCCACAACAACTTCAATGGTCTCCATGGTTAACGCCCAAACAATGCGGTGTCGGCATGATGCCAGACTGCCAGGGCGCAACAAGTACCTTGATGCGCGGAGCTTAAATAGAAGGAACGGCGCCCTAGTACGATTGAAGACCGTCACGACGCAACGCTAACGGATATTCGCGGCGTTGAAAACCCACGAATCGTGTTGTTGCAGCCCGGGATGTTCAAGCGTTTGTTCCCAACCCTCCGTGGTTGGGTATTCGTTTTTTATCGAGCACTGTGGTCGCGTCCCTCCTCCCGCCCCCTGCCTCCTCCTGCCCTCTCTTCGCCGTGCCTGCGGGGCTGCGATCTGCGGAACTGTCGCCACTTTCGAGGGCTGCTGGTGGGTCCTGCGGAATGAGGCACCGCGCAGATCAGAGCGGGGCCTCGCCGCCCCTGGGGGGCTGCGGTCTGCGAAACTGTCGCCACGTTCGAGGGCTGCTGGTGGGTCCTGCGGAGTGAGGCACCGCGCAAATCTGAACGGGGCCTCGCCGTGCCTGGGGTGGCTGCGATCTGCGAAACTGTCGCCACGTTCGAAGGCTGCTGGTGGGTCCTGTGGAATGAGGCACCGCGCAGATCTGAGCGGGGCCTCGCCGTCCCTGGGGGCTGCGATCTGCGACACTGTCGCCACTTTCATGGCTGCTGGCGGGCCCTGCGGAGTGGGGCATCGCGCAGGTCTGAGCGGGACCTCGCCGTCCCTGGGGGGCTGCGATCTGCGAAACCGTCGCCACTTTCGAGGGCTGCTGGTGGGTCCTGCAGAGTGAGGCACCGCGCAGATCTGAGCGGGACCTCGCCGTCCATGGGGGGCTGCGATCTCCGAAACTGTCGCCACTTTCGAGGGCTGCTGGCGGGTCCTGCGGAGCGAAGCACCGCGCAAATCTGAACGGGGCCTCGCCGTCCCTGGGGGGGGGCTGCGATCTGCGAATCTTTCGCCACTTTCGAAGGCTGCTGGTGGGTCCTGTGGAGTGAGGCACCGCGCAGATCTGAGCGGGACCTCGCCGTCCCTGGGGGCTGCGATCTGCGACACTGTCGCCACTTTCATGGCTGCTGGTGGGTCCTGCGGAGTGGGGCACCGCGCATGTCCGAGCGGGCCCTCGCCGTCCCTGGGGGGCTGCGATCTGCCGCTTTCGAGGGCCGCTGGTGGGTCCAGCGGAGTGAGGCACCGCGCAGATTTGAGCGGGACCTCGCCGTGCCTTGGGGGCTGCGATCTGCGAAGCTGTCGCCACTTTCGAGGGCTGCTGGTGGGTCCTGCGGAGTGAGGCACCGCGCAGATCTGAGCGGGACCTCGCCGTCCCTGGGGGGCTGCGATCTGCGAAGCTGTCGCCACGTTCGAGGGCCGCTGGCGGGTCCTGCGGTGTGAGGCACTGTGCAGATCTGAGCGGGACCTCGCCGTGCCTGGGGGGCTGCGATCTGCGAAACCGTCGCCACTTTCGGAGGCTGCTGGTGGGCCCAGCGGAGTGAGGCACCGCGCAGATCTGAGCGGGACCTCGCCGTGCCTGGGGGGCTGCGATCTGCGAAGCCATCGCCACTTTCGAAAGCTGATGGCAGGCCCTGCGGAATGAGGCACCGCGCAAATCTGAGCGGGACCTCGCCGTCGCTGGGGGGCTGCGATCTGCGACACTGTCGCCACTTTCGAAGGCTGCTGGCAGGTCTTGCGGAGTGAGGCACCGCGCAGATCCGAGCGGGACATCGCCGTGCCTGGAGGGATGAGATCTGCGAGACTGTCGCCACTTTCGAGGGCTGCTGGCGGGCCCTGCGGAATGAGGCACCGCGCAGATCTGAGCGGGGCCTCGCCGTCCCTCCGGGGGCTGCGATCTGCGGCACCGCGCAGATCTGAGCGGGACCTCGCCGTCCCTGGGGGGCTACCATCTGCGAAACTGTCGCCACTTTCGAGGGCTGCCGGTGGGTCCTGCGGAATGAGGCACCGCGCAGATCTGAGCGGGACCTCGCCGCCCCTGGGGGGCTGCGATCTGCGAAACTGTCGCCACTTTCGAGTGTTGCTGGTGGGTCCTGCGGAGTGGGGCACCGCGCAGGTCCGAGCGGGACCTCGCCGTCCCTGGGGGGCTGCGGTCTGCGAAACTGTCGCCACTTTCGAGGGCTGCTGGTGGGTCCAGCGGAATGAGGCACCGCGCAGATCTGAGCGGGGCCTCTCCGTCCTCCGGGGGCTGCGATCTGTGAAACCGTCGCAACTTTCGAAGGCTGGCGGCGGGTTCAGCGGAGCGAGGCACCAGGCATATCTGAGCGAGACATCGGAATCCTTGGGGGGCTGCGAGCCTCACGAATGCCGTTCGCACAAGTATATGCGCCCATGTCACGCCATCACCTCCGCACAACGTCCCCCAAGCTACTCATGCCCCGCATTGCGCAGGGGTTGGGTACGTCGCCAGGGCAATTTTTCCAAACCGTCCTGTCGAGTTGGGTCCTCGTTTTGAAGGGGCGGTCCCCGCGTTTTCCTTCTCTCCTCCTCTTCCCCCTCCTCCTTCACCGTCCGCGTGCGCCCCGCGCGCCCGGCGCAGCGTTTCGTGGCCCCCCTCCCCCTCCTCCCTACGTTTCACCCACCCAGTGCAGCGCTTCGTGGCCCCATAGGGGGCCCCACCGAAGGCCCCAGTGCTACCGTCCGCATGCGTCCCGCAAACCCAGCACAATATTTCGTGGCCCCATAGGGAGCCCCACCGAAGGTCCCAGCGCTACCGTCCGCATGCGTCCCGCACACCAAGTACACCGTTTCGTGGCCCTCCCCCCCCCTTCCCCCCTGCGTTTCACCCCCCCAGTGCAACGCTTCGTGGCCCCATAGGGAGCTCCACCGAAGGCCCCAGTGCCCCCGTCCGCATGCCCTCCGGAAGCCCAATCTGGCATTTTCACCCACCCAGTGCAGCGTTTCGTGGCCCCCTCCACCCAAGGCCCCAGTGCCGCCGTCCGTATGCGTTTGGGAAATGTAATTTGGCATTTTCACCCGCGCAGCGCAGCGCTTCGTGGCCCCATAAGGGGGCTCCACCGAAGCCCCCAGTGGGACCGTCCGCATGCGTCCCGGTAGCAAAATTTTGCATTTTCACTCACTCAGTAGAGCGCTTCCTGGCCCCATAGGGAGCCCCGCCGAAGCCCTCAGCGGGGCCGTCCGCGCGCGCCCCGGAAACCCAATTCGGCGCACCACCCACGCAGCGCAGCGTTTCACCCCGCCCAGTGCAGCGCTTCATGGCCCCATAGGGAGCTTCAGCGAAACAGATCTGCACAATTACGGTACCCGCAACTGCGCGCGGTTGGGACCTTCGCCGGAATACTATTTTCAACGGGCCACTTCCCTCAGAGAAAATGACTCCATGCACGGGCCAGTGAAGAAGGAACTTGGATGGAGGGTATACTGCGATATCGTTCACGAGTCTCGGGGATACACGGGTCTCCTGTCATCCTCTCCTTTCCTCCTCCCTCCTCCCATCTCTGCGCGCATTCTAGCGCATCCCTCGCGCCGTTCGTGCCCCCGTATGGAATTGCGCCGCAGGCCCCAATGGCGGCGCCCGGGTGCAGGCAAAGCGCTCATTTCGGCATGCCCCGCACACGGTTCGTGGAACTACAGCGGGCCTCGCCAGGACCAATGGACGCATTGCGGCACCGCGCCCATTGCGGCACACCCCATCACACGTTTCGCGGCCCCACACGGAACTCCGCCGAAAGCCGCAAACGCAACGTCCGCGCGGCCGCCGAAGGCCCCACTGGCAGCGTCAGCGCGGCGGCACCACACGCATCGCCGCAGTCCGGAGTCGGCAGAAACCGCACGCGGCAGCGAGGCGCGTCGTCGCAGTCGATCGCGCCATCTTCGGGGCGAGAGCGCCCGAACGCACATCCGCGACGAGCCTCGGGCAACCGAGCCGCCGCGCACGCGCGCGCGCACAAGCCGACGCGCGATGCTTGGAAGGGCAAGCCCGACACACATCCTCGCATGTGCGTTTTACGACATTTCTGGCGTTGCAATCATCTGGCCCACGGCAGACGGGTCGGCCGGCGGTGGCCACGACGAAATTGGCTGGAACTTGCCAGACTCGGGACAGCGATCTAGATTCACTGGGCCTTGCGGGCGGACGGCGGCAAAGAGACGTCGCCATTGGAAGTTCCGGGGGATTGAACCGAGCATGCCCAGACGCCGACTACTGAGGTCATACGTATCAGCCAACAGCGAATGCCGCCAACAAGAACAAATCGCATGTGATGTACATGCGTCATCGGACCTCCCCTCGCACTAGTTTTGAGGCGGCTCTATGCCCTCGAATCTTTTTTTTGACCGAGGTAAAAGACGGGGGCGCCGTGGCGACTCGCAACTGCAGGGCGCAAGCGCAATGTCGGACCACTCGGAATTCCGTCCACGTGCCGATGGGGCCTGGCACCGCGCAGCGCCGCATTGGATAGTCGCGGCATGCTGCCATACATAGTGGTAACCGTTGCGTGCTTCCGCGCCTGCATCAGATAGCTGGCGTGGGATCGGCACTGCAAGCATCAACTTGCAGGCCAGAAAGATGTTGCCTGTCTTGCACCCACGCGCAGCACGCATGGCACAACAGTATTGCCCCCCAGGACACGACGCTGGCCCGAGTGCAAGCTGTCCAATGACCGCCTGAATCTGCGCACGATGGACGGCCTTGCAACCTCCGGGCGGCACAATGGGGACCGTGGCCCAAGTAGAACCCCGCCGCTTCTTCGACGGGGGCCTCAATGGAGCCAAGTCGGGGATGCTGTGGGCCTCGCGAGAGCCACGCGGCTGAGCAAGAATTGCCATCTGATAGCGGTCCGAAAGCTTGGGGTGTTTTGGGAGATTCCGCACGTCAGCCTGCAACGTCGGGTCGGCAAGCATCGCGCTTGGCTGATCCGTGTAACATCGGTCCAACCGTGACGCGCGCGAGCTCCCGCCCTTCCCCCGCCCGTACCTCATAGGGACAGCCTGGGAAAGTTCGGCCCAGCGACTACGTGGAGCCCAGAGGCAACGCGTGCGCCATCGATCCCCCGTCACCAACGACATTGCGCCAATCGCGCCCCCCTACTCCGCGATGGCAGAATCCCAATCCACCTCCATCATATTGAGAAACCATGCCGCTGCCGACATGAAACTACAAATCTGGGTCAACACCTGGCGGTCGAGCGGTCGACCGTGAAAATTGTTGGGCATGTGCGCGTTTATCGCACGTAGAGCACCTAGCATGCCGACGCAATGTGACCAAATCGCTCGGCCCTCCCGTAAAGGTCTGCGTGTCACCGCTGTGAAACATGCAGCGAACACCCACGCGTTGCCGAGACAACCTCATCCTCGGCAACCGTTGGGCGAATCGCAGCAGCGATGGCGTTCCCAGACAACTGCTGGCGGAACCCATCCACCCCCCCTGGTGACCGTGGCACTCATGGAATTCATGCAGCGCCGCGTCGTTCACGCAACTGCGCATCGTGCTTACCTGTGCCGGGCCAAGTCTGCGCGCGCGCTCCGCACCGCCATCGAGAAGGAACGAAGAGAAGACCATGCGACACCAGCACGGTCACCACTGTGGTCATCATCGAAACTGCTCGGCTTACTACACAAAGATGGCAAAGAGGAGGACGGGGCAGCCCAAAGAGGAACTGCGAGACAAAAGTAGAGAACGGTCGCAACGATTACCCGACTGCTTACAAAGGGCCGCCTCGCCGGGATCTTCGCTGCCTCGGGCAAAGGGGATGTCCCAACGCCAAAATAGAACTCCTCCATCGGCGGCCGCAATAGGTCGATGGTCACGCTGCTGCTGCCCTCCATCACGGAGAGGTGGGCCGCCCGAGCTGGACCTTCATCGCCGCGTAATCTGCGCGCGTCACGATCCGAGCCATTCGGCCACAACTGCGAGCGCTCTGGCGGACCTTCCCCATGGTAAGGAGCAGCCGGCCAATCCTGGTGTCCAAATCGCGGCGCACTGTCAGCGTGGACGCCGCGTCGTTGCCGTTCGGAACAGGACCAGCAATCCAATCGATCTTCTGGAACTTGGGGGAGAAATGCGGACGCTCCCGTTGCAGCACGCAACTCAACAATGGCTTTGCGGTTCATGTCGGGGCACGGTGAATACTACGCGATGCTGCTGGCAAATGGGGGCGCAAATGTCTCTGATCATCCCCGCGGGTTTCCCGGTTTCCCGAGCGCCGACCCCATCAAAGGGACAAGCAAACAGAGCTCGCTGCTCGTAGCATGAGGAGGCCCGGAAGTACATGAAGCAGTGCCCGAACGCGTAGAGTTTGGGACTGGGAACGCGGCGGCGACTGGATGGAGGAGCAAATACGCGGCTTACGCTCTAACGGGCTAGCGCTGTGATGCCAGTGACTGCTCCAGCATCTCCAACATCGCCTCCAGCCTGTTCGTGCGAACCATGCTCTCCATCGCGGCCGACGACTGCTGGTATGTCTCCATGCTGGCTTCGACGATGTCCAGCCCAGCGGCCAACTTGCTGACGTCAAGGCACATCTCGTCCACCGAAACCGATACCTGCAAGACCGAACTGACCAAACTGACGGCCCACGCAGGCGGGATGTTTCTCGCAATGGCGAACTGCAGTGGCGCTTACGCGAGAAGCCAGAAGAGTGAACGAAGTGACGCTGGGGCCTGTCCGCGCGAAGCGATGGTCTTTCGCAACTTTCATGTGGCTGCGACCGAACTCAAGCCATCAAGGCCGCACGGCTAGAACTTCAGCCACAATTGCCGCGGAAGAATGAAAAGGATGAGTCTGACAGAAATCGGGAGGATGATTGAAAGCAGAGGGGGGTATCGAACAACTCGCGCCACCGTGTGTTCCTGAATGTCGGCCTCTGGGACTCGCCACTTGGCACAGGGCAGCGACTACCGCTCTGATATGCAAATCTGCACGGGTTGGGCCTCGGTTGATATTCTAACCCCAAGGAGGAGGAAAAAGAGAACAACGATGAGAAAGATAAGGAGGAGGAGGAGGAGGAGGAAGAGGAGGAGGAAAAGGAAGGCGATGCGCCAGCAGGACAGCATGGCCCAAGCCGGACTGAGAAACCAGATCGGATCGACCGAGAGCTCGAGCGTCGCGGGCCTGACCCGGAGACGTCCCGACGAACACCCCGCCCCAACACCTCTCATTGCACCGGCCTTGCAGACGTCCTGTAGCTGATTTGTGCGTGGATTTCTGGATGGATTTTTTCCGAAAAAGCGAGCGAAAAACGAAGCGAGTTTCGCGTGAATTGTCTGGGGTCCTCGTGAACCATCCGCACGAGATGCGCCTCGAAATCCGGAACCAAATTCTCCAGGACACCCCGGGCCCATCCTATTGTTTTCCGAACGGAATCCGCTCTGCGATGTTGGCGCCATGAAATCGGGTCTCCTGCGACTCGCCAGCTTTTCAGACGACATCGCCCCGATCCCAACCATTGGGCTCTCACCGCCGCGAAGCGGCTCTCACGGCTGTCCCCCGCGTGTCAAAACGGCGCCACCATACCACGTCCTCACCAGGTTGCCCCCAGACAAGCTCACATTACCTGTGTACTCCAATGCCTCCCGCTACCCTTGCCACCGTGGTTTGCCACGGCCGCCCACCGCACTCTGGCCCTGCGCGCTGGGATGTTGCTGCCGCCCCCCGGCTGCTCATCGTCGAACTCTTCGACGTCTGAGCGTCCCTTCTTCCTCGTGGCCGTCCCCCCCCCCTCTTTGCCCGCTGGCCAATTCCCTAGTTTGTGCCCCTTCTTAGCTTCTCGCTGAAGTGGAATTCGCCGTCTCGCTGCTGACGGAAAATATGTTTTCTCCTATGCCTCCTTGGAAATGGGGCGAGCCCAAACGCACCTTCAACGCCTTGATGCGAGCGTCGTCGTTCTTCCGGCCTACCAGTTTCATCACCAAGTTTTCGAACTCGTAGACGTCCAAACTGCCTGTAAAGAGGAGGGGGCGGCCATTACACACGCGTGGATTCAAACAAGCATGCGTACATTACAACGCAAAGGTGGGCACGACTAGGAAAAATACCCAAGAGCAACAGACGAACGCAACATGAGTACGCACAGCATTTTCGGTGGTCTCTTCCCCTCCCCTGGCGAGGAACAGGAGGGGTGGGAGGGAGCAGGAAGAGCCCCAAGATCCGACGTTGCAGAAAACATGCAACCTTGCGAAACCTCACCACTGGAGCCCTAGACCCAATCTTTCTGCGGTATTTTTCGGGCCCGATCGGATTGTGGTGGTCCCAAGGCCCAAAGCCAGGCGAAAACGTCCAGCGCGAACAACCATGCAACGCCTGCATCTCGGAGGGGGGGGGGCGGTGCGAGCAGGGGGGGAACACAAGGTTGGGCGCCCAAATTATCCCGGGTACCTCGGGCCCGGGGTAACTCGGGTTCGGAATCCCGAAAGACGAACCCGAGTCAGAGTCCTGACCCGAGTTACCACTGATGATTCGGGGCTCTGGGCGCCCGAATTATCCAGGGTAGCTCGGGCCCGGGGTAACTCGGTTCGGAATCCCGAAACACGAACCCGAGTCAGCCCTGACCTGAGTTACCCCTGATGATTCGGGGCTTTGGGCGCCCGCATTATCCTGAGTAGCTCGGGCCCAGGGTAACTCGGGTTCGGAATCCCGAAACACGAACCCGAGTTAGCCCTGACCCGAATTGCCCCTGATGATTCGGGGCTCTGGACGCCCGAATTATCCAGGGTAACTCGGGCCCAAAACAACTCGGGTTCGGAATCCCAAAAACGAACCCGGGTTAGCCCTGACCCGCGTTACCCCTGATGATTCGGGGCTCTGGACGCCCGAATTATCCAAGGTAACTCGGGCCCGGGGTACCTCGGGTTCGAAATCCCGGAAAAAAATACGAGTTAGTCCTGACCCGAGTTACCCCTGATGATTCGGGGCTCTAGACGCCCGAATTATCCGGGGTAGCTCGGGCCCTGGGTAACTCCGGTTCAAAATCCCGAAACACAAACCCGAGTTACCCCTGACCCGAATTGCCCCTGCCGATTTGGACCTCTGGTCGTCCGAATTATCGGGGGCACCTCGGGCCCGGGGTAACTCGGGTTCGGAATCCCGAAACACGAACCCGAATTAGCCCTGAGCCGAATTACCCCTGATGATTCGAGGCTCTGGACGCCCGAACTATCGGGGGCAACTCGGGCCCGGGGTACCTCGGGTTCGAAATCCCGAAAAACGAACCCGAGTTAGCCCTGACCCGAGTTACCCCTGATGATTCGGGGCTCTGGACGCCCGAATTATCCAAGGTAACTCGGGCCCGGGGTAACTCGGGTTCGGAATCCCGAATAACGAACCCGAGTTAGCCCTGACCCGAGTTACCCCTGATGATTCGGGGCTCTGGACGCCCGAATCATCCGGAGTAGCTCGGGCCCAGGGTAACTCGGGTTCGGAATCCCGGAAAACGAAACCGAGTGAGTCCTGACCAGAGATACCCCTAATGATTCGGGGCTCAGCATGCCCGAATTATCTGGGGTAATTCGGGCCCGGGGTAACTCGGGTTCGGAATCCCGAAAGACGAACCCGACGTAGCTCTGACCCGAATTACCCCTGATGATTCGGGGCTCTGGACGCTCGAATTATCTGGGGTAACTCGGGCCCAATGTAACTCGGGTTCGGAATCCCGAAACACGAACCCGAGTCAGCCCAGGTCACAACGAGGGCTACATCAGGTTACAACGAGGGCCTGCGCGCCGTCCAGGCTAGACATAAGGGGCTACACCAAGCTACAATGTCACATCAGCATTCTCCCTGGTACCGAGGTCTATACAAGTGGCATCGATCGGCATCCATGGTTTTTTTCCAGGGGGGACAGATAAAATAATAGTTATCCGGATGCGAATTAATGGCAGTCGGGATCGGGGGGGGAGGGGGGGGTCATCATTTGTTTAAACCGGTTTTGGACATTAAGTCTACGAAGTTCGAAGGAACACCAGGGGGACTCGCCGCCAAAAAGGTAGCGGGACGCATGCAAACCAAAGAAAGGAACGACCGAGCCCATTTTGACAAGTAAGTGTTCCTCATTCAAGCCGGATCCTGTAAAGGGCCCGGACCCCGAATTCACACATTTCCTGGGCATTCCGCGTCTTCTCGGGGCTCGTCGCGTGACCGTTTCGGGCACAAGTGGGCCCCAACGCGGGCCAAGAGGGCCCCAGGAGGACCCAAGACGGTCCAAGCGGGACCCGAGACGCCCAAAGATCGCACGAAGACCCCCAAGACGGTCCCAAGACGGTCCAAGAGGCCTCCGAGACGTCCCAAGAGAGCCCCAAGAGCATTCACAATATTTTCAATTGGTTGTTCAATTATTTTGGGGCCTTCGACTTTTCGAGCTTCCAGGAGGGACAAAGAGGCCCCCAGAAGGGCCCCAACACGGACGCCCAAGACGGCCCAAGAGGACCCAAAGACATCCCAAAAAGGGGCCCCAAAGGGGGAGCACGAACCGAACATCCGCGTCTTCCGCCCCAAACAGGCCCCCAGGAGGCCCGAGAGGCCCCCAACGAGGGCCCCAGAGACTCCCAAGAGGCCCCGAAGACGCTGCAAGAGGCTTCAAGACGGCCCCCAAGAGGCTTCAAAACGGCCCCCCAGAGCCTTCAAGAGCCTGGAAGGCTTGGTCTCTCACGGCATCTCAAACGACGAGATCCTTAGAGGCCTATGACCCACAACCCAGGCACGGTGGCGGGCTGGGCCGAAGGCCATTCGGGAGCTGCACTGCGGGGTCCCCCTCGCAAGGGTTCCTGCGGGGCCGCCGTGGATCGTCTGACCTGGAGAAGGCAGCAACTGCATACAAATAAACTTTCGACGGTCCGCGCGGAATGCTTGGATCTGCGCTGGACCCCCCTCCCTGGCGCACGGAGCGCGCCAGGGGCGGCGCCGGAGGCGCCGCCATGGGGGCGATCGCCGATCCAAGAAATCCGCGCAGACCGTCCAGAGTTCATTCTTGTGCAATTTCTCTTATTCGATGACCTGAGTCGTGCAAGGCACATCGGTAGGGCCGGACACGAAATGAGAAAGGAGGACGATGCGAGCCCAGAGATCCTGGGCTCCGAAAAAATTTAGAGCGGCGGCCAGTTCTTAGGCTGTTTTCGGCCTCAGGGGGCCCTCAAAGGGCCCCAGTATTGTAAACAAAGACGGCTCAGGACGAAAAACTGGCCCTGTGGTAAAATGGTCCAGACTCCACGTGCCCCAAAGGAGCGCGGGAGCCTCTGCGGTCGGAAACTGTGGCTTAGTGTTGCGCCGCCGACTCTGGCCCACCACTCTAGGCATCGCGTTTTTAAGGAGCCTCGGATCGATGTGAGATAGACAAGTGTGGTGTTGGGAGGAAGGGGTTGGGAAGATGCAGGGCACGAGTGCGTAATGGACAACCTTCAACATACGCGGTGCTATGGATGATATGATCAATGCTCCCATCCCCAGCCTTCCAACCCGATGCTTCTGTTTCTGACAGGTGAGCGTTTTTCTTTATTCGGCGTTTCGACATTGGGCGGAAAGGGGGGGAGGGGGGGGGTCTGGCTGCAGACCTCTGCTCAGCACGACTGCTTGCAAGAGCGCTGCCTCCGTGGGAGACCCCACCCGCTCGAAGCAGGCGCCGAAAAACAGCCAAGACCTACTCCATGTGGGGGGGGAGGGGGGGGAGCCCCCGCCGATCGGCAAAGCAATGTCTAAAACAACGTTCACCTGTGGGACCTCTTGTCCGGCCAGGGAAAAGCACACCGGGCGTGACCGGAGGGGCCCGCGGGTCAGGCCTCGCTCCCCGGAGCGCTCGCCTTCTTCTGCCTCCCCTCCTCGCTCTCCTCCCTGGAATCCTCCCGACCTCCTCCTCCTCCTCCTCCTCCTCCTCCTCCTCCTCCTCCTCCTCCTCCTCCTCCTCCTCCTATCCTGAGATCCTCATTCCTCCTCCTCCTCCTCCTTCAACGAGATGTTCCTTCCTCCTTTTCCTCCTTCCCAGAAATCAATATGATTGCTCCTCCTCACCCTTCCCTGAGACCCTCATCCCTCTTCCTCCTCCTTGTCCATCCTCCCTCAAGCAAGTGTGATTCAGAGGGGAAGGCTGGAGTGGTTGCGCTCCACTCTTCAAGGCCGCATCTTCGACACTTTCCGTTTGCCATGAGGGAGTTCGTACCCACCCTGCCCTCAGCAGGAGCGACAACCAAGACAGGAGATCCAGACCGATCCCCACGGTAGATTCCTTCAGCCATGACAGCCAAGTTGTGGTTCAAGTGCCCGACCTGCAACAAAAACACATATGCAACCCCATCATCACGCAGAATGGCACGATGCACGGGCCCCCCCAGCACCCCATCAAGCTGTTTCAGAGCCCAAAAGACCGTCGGGTTCGCTTCGGCCTCCAGAGCACTCCCCACGAGGCCCAGAGAAGGGCTCCGAAGGCTCAGAGCATGGTACGAAAAGCTAGGGCTGCACCCTGGGCCAAGGTCGCCGCTCGCAACCTCCGACGGCCACCACCTCCGCAGCCGCTGCTCATCCTCCACAATGAACCACTTGATATGGAACCCAGGGTCTGGAAGCTGGTGGCCAGTGGTATCACCGCCGCCCTCATCAGATACACAAAAACCATGCAAGGTCTGAAGCCATCTGGGTTCCTTCCTGGACGCGTGCCCCCGCCGTGCGCCACGGCCATCTCCTGGAACGCGCTCCGACCACGATTTCGGGGCAAATCCAACCGTGGCCACGTCGGTGGGGCGCGCTCTGGCCACGACTCTGCGGCGGCCTCTGTGGCTTCGCCGCCCCCGGCACATCCAGCAGCGCCGCCACGGCGCGACCCCGCGACATCCTGGCCAGGGCCAGCGCGCGCGTCCGCCCTCCAACGGAGGCCGATGGGGCTCAGCCGGCCGCCAGGCGCTGGCGGCCGGCGGCGGGCGGCGGGCTCGGGCCGAGCCCCAGGTGGGGCAGCAGGTCGGCGGGCAACTCGCCGGGCGGGGCTGGGGCGGTCAGGAGCAGCAGCAAGGCGGCGGACCAGCCGAACCACTCAGCGCCCGACCGTTTCCCCGTAAGGGGGCCGTTCGGGCGCTGCCAGAGGCGCCCCTGGCCGAAGGTCAGAGCCCCCCTAGGAGGAGGAGGAGGAGGAGGAGGAGGAGGAGGAGGAGGAGGAGGAGGAGGAGGAGAAGGAGGAGGAGGAATCGGAATCGGCGCTTGGGGGTGCAGCTGTCAGACACTTGCAGCTCACTTGCACCCCTGCGGGTACGCTCATAGAGAGCGCCTGTGCTCGTCGGCCCTGAGGGCTGGCGTCACAGGCCTACTGCGCCCTCTTGCCTGGGCCTAACCAGGCGAGAGGTGCAGGTCCAGCAAGGGGGGGTCCCCTGCACGCTTCGAGGCGCTAAAAAAGCGGGAGGGGGAGGCTGCCCGAGTCGCTCTGCGAGCGCCCCCCCCCCCCCTATACACCCCCGCTCCTGCGCCCCGAGCTCGCTGCGTCGACAGCGGCGGTGTGCCTGCATCAGAGGCGCAGCCACTCCCCAGTCCACGCATACTGGCCCCCACTGGGGGCCAGCGCAGGAGCAGGGCGGTACCAGGGCCTATCCCACTCTCGGGGGGGGGGGGGGTAGGGCGAACCACGCACTCACGCTCCGACACACGCTCACGCACCACGCGCACGCGCGAAGGACCGCCCTAACCCCCAGGGGGGGAGGGGAGGACGGGCGCCACCCGCAGCGTGCCGAACTTCGTGTCCAGCACGCGCGGCCGCGGGCGCGTCTCTCTCTCTCTCTCTCTCTCTCTCTCTCTTTTTTCTCTCTCTCTCTCTCTCTCTCTCTCTCTCTCTCTCTCTCTCTCTCTCTCTCTCTCTCTCAGCTCCCCCCCGCATCTACCCCCACACCTCCCCCCGCTCTGCCAGCAAAAAACAAGCAGGTGGCAAGCAACGCAAACACTGCAGGAGGCCTCATTTCTCTGCGAGCCTGACTGGTCGGTTCTCTGGTGTCGTTGCCATAATTATGACGAAGTTCCTTAGTAGCCGAGAAGACTAAACCGAACCGCCCGCCCTCAAAAGCCGAACTCGATCGGGGCCTGCACTAGTTACTCTAGTGCGCAGCAGCGGGGATCCAGGCCATCGTCGCACTCTCGAGTGGGCGCTGAGCTAAGCAGCATCATATCTCCAGTCAGTCTCAAAAATCATCTGGAGCTGGATCAGAGGACTATCCAAGCCTTTCCAGAGCGGCTGTGCGCCACGTTCGCATCTAAAATGTCATCGAACGGCTGCCGCATCTCATCCATCACTGCAACAAAGGGTTCCAATGCATCACGGACACGCTTCATTTCCTCTAGCTCAGCTGCACGCGCTGCTGCTGCACTCTGGTCAGTCTGAACTTCAGCAATACGGTCACTGAGATTCTCGGACTGGCGTTCTGCTGCCCAGCGACTGTCGGTGAGGATGCCGAGCTGGGCTCCAAGCGTAACGTTCGTGGCATCAGAAATGGACTTGCACCTCGTTAATCCCGTCACTGCCTCCATGTACGCTGCCTCAGGCGAACCTGCTGGCAATACACGAGTATCTTGAGCGGCTGAGCTGCCCTGAGTGGCCATCTCTGCCCGGCTGCCGGAGGTGCAAGCTGCAGATCGGAATCCAAAAGAAATAAACAAATTGCAGGCCTTGATCAGAATATCTACATACGCTATGCCTCACGAAGCCCTATGCGTGACTGTCTTGTGCATCTATGTACGAGAAATACTGGTTGAGGTAGTATGAGTCAACTGGTCTCGCATCTGCTGCCGATAACGCTCGGCCAAATTAAGAAGCCTCGCTGCATGCTGCGATGCCTGTCTGCCTGGACCGCCCATAGCCATACTACGTAGTGCTGTAAGTCTACGTGGATCACGTGCTATAGATGCTACTCTGGCCATCTCCTCTAGCTCTTGCTGAGTATGCCCTTCATCTGCTTCTCGCAAACCCTCTCTAGCTCTGTCCGCGGTCCTGGCCCCATCGGGGTCTCCGCTTTCTGCTCCAAAAGAACTAGCCCCATCGCTTCTTTGATTTTGAGGATTTGGATCTGAGGGGGCGGGGCTTCCTGGGCTCCGAGCTTCGCCGTGGCCTGGGCTAAACGCATGCTCGGCGGGGGGTTCAGGGAGTACGACGTCTTCACTTTGCGATCCCCCATCTCCGTGTCTGCGTGCTTGTAGGCTGTCTTGGCTTTGAAGCTCTTGAATATTTCTGTGCTACTCTCGCCTCTAGGGCACCGCAGCTTTGAACATCTAAGTGGCCTAGCTGCGGTTGCTTTCCTGAAAGGGGGACGCAGGCGTCAGAGACGCTCTGGCCCCACCTGCACCGACCTCCCCCACGGATTGGGTCTGCGGGCAGGGTGGCGCCCGCCCGCTTCACGAATGCCCTCTCGCTCGCTCCAGCCCGCTCCTGCTCGGATCCCCTCGCCCCCTGCCCTCTCGCTTCGATTCGGGGGGGAGGTCGGCGCACCAGCAAAATACTCGCGCAATCTCGGGCCACGGAGTCGGAAAGGGGTCGGGAGCCTCGGGCGACGGAAGAGAAGCTGGGAGTCGGCCTTCCCTATCGAGCGTTTGGAACCTCTTGCCATTTCTGAATGCCTGCGGAATGGCGCAGGTTGCAGCAGCCTGCGGCAACTGACAGAGGCGTCCTGCTTGCTCATGGCAATCGGCCTCACCCTCGCCACGAGGTCTCTGAGTCGGCCCACGTGCTTCTGTCACCCCTCCTGCGTGCGTCTCACGGGCCCCCGCGGCCAAGCGTGAGCGTTGCGTCGCAGGAAGGCGCATCCGCACTGCGTCCCATCTCTCGCTGACCTCTGGTGCCGCTTGCGTCGCAGGAGCCCCCGCGGCCAATCATGCGCGTTGCGTCGCAGCACGGGGCGCACCTGCTAGCGACTCGCGAGCCCCTGCGGCCAAGCACGAGCGTTGCGTCGCGAGTGCGCCTCCTATCTCGTCTACTGGTCGTTGACCTAGCGCCCCAGTTCTCGCTCCAGTGCGCCGCTCGGTGCCGATCCCAGCTGGCGCGCTGCTCCTTCCTTGCGATGCTGCTTCGCGGTGATCACCTCGAGCTGGCAATGCGTCGTCTTGGCCTGAAGCTGGATCCGGCGCCTCCCCCGAGATCCTTCATAGTTGTCCGTGTTCTTGCGCGCCCTGTACAGTGGGGCGCTGTCCGAGACCTGTTCCATGTTGCCATTCAAGGTTGTGCCCTCGCAATGTCCCCTTTTCCGCTCCCCGCTCCACGGCGCGCCCTTTGCCGTTCATCGCCTCGGTCCACGAGCGGATGAGCGGGCTGCCAAGCGACGCCGTGTCCATGTGTTAACCTCATGCCAGCTCCTCCTGCTCCCTGGCCATCGCGAGGGTGGGCCCCGCCGTGAGGTCGACCGCCTGCACGTTGGGCGCTGCTCTTCCTCCTTCTGCCGTTCCTGCTGCTGCGCCTCCAAGTGTTCGTCGCATCTGTCGGCTGCGGTCTGGTCGCGGAGGCCCCTCTGGCACCGGCGCTGCTGGCGCCCGCTGCAAGCGCTGACCGAAGAGCGCCATCGCTTCTGGGAGACCGAAATATCGGTCTCGGCAAGTGCGCGCAGAGATGCTGGAGGAAGGAGCCCTTGTCTGAATCTAAATGGCTGCAGAGAAGGCACTTCGTTTGCGGTTTCGTCGGCTGGCACTGGTTTCTCGCTCTGTCTGGACAGCAGCTCCCCGTTATCGTGCTTCGCGCGAGATGTTCCCGAGCTGCCTCGCGACTCGAGAGCGCCTGGTAGCAATTGATGCACTCGTTGTTAGTAGTGAGAAGCGCTGCTAGATTATGCGCGCGATGGTCTTTGATGACGCGCCTGCACAACGCTTTCTTGCTCGGCAATAATAGCCCGCGCTCCGCTTGCCCCCCCCCCCCCCCCCCCCCCCCCTGAGCTGACATCTCCACGGTTGAAGGCCCCGCAGGGGAAAGCATTCTCGACGTTCGTCGCTTTGGCCCGTCCTGGAAGGGGGGGCGCCGCCGTCAGTTCAGCTGCTCTAACTTCTCGGACGTCTAGAAGGTGAAGCTGTTCCACAGTGACGAGCGCGGGCAATTTTCCGATCGTGACCTCCTCTCCTGATATCGATCTGAAGGTTTCCGAAACGTGGCAGGGTTTCTCTGCGCCCCCCGCGATTCTGCGAGCCCAGGGATTCGCGTTCGCCGTCAGCTCGTCAGCCCCCTTCTCCTCGTCGTCGCTGTCGCGGTCGAATCCGAAGCGCCTGGACAGGGCGACAATGAGCTGCCCGCGATTGTTCGGGAGCCTCAGAATGGTTTTGCGCCCTCCGCTGGCGGCTGGATTTGGCAGCGGCGGAACGCCTCCAGCGTCGCCGTGCTGCGGACTGCGCCGCCCGCGCGGCGCGCGCTCGCCCTGCCCGCCACTGCCCTCCTCAGGGGCGCGCCCATCGCGCCCTGCAATAGCTGGCGCTCGACCGGCGTCGGCAAGGAACACTCGGCGCAAGAAGGGCCTGCGTTGATAACGCGGCAGATGAGCGCAGCCCTCTTCCATCTGTATGGCATGTCCTTCTTCGCCCAGAAGCCACCGCGCTCGTTGTAGCTCTTCTGCGTGGCCTGGATGCGTTGCTGGAGTTATTGGCGGTCGCTCTGCGTCGCCGTCGCACGCGGGCCCAGGTGCCGCGCGGCGCCCGCGACTCCGCCCGGCACTTTGCACTGCGGGTTATTCTTGATGTCCTCGCGGGTCCGGCTGGCCCCGCAGCCCTGGAAGCGCGCGGCGGTGTCCTGTTGATCCTGGTCCTGCTTGAGGCCGATCTCGCTGAGACGCGCGTTGAGCGCGTCGTCGACGTTCCATGCCTGCTCGGGTAGCTGGCGTGCGTCGGCGCAGTTCTGTCCAAGGACCAGCCCCCGCAAGTCGTCTGCGTACTTTCGTCGGGCCCATGCGCACGGGATACTGGAAAGGCTCGCTGGTGCCGTAGAGTCGCCTGTCATTCGTCACCTCCCCGATGCAGTCGGCGATCCAGCTCTGCACGCAAGGCGCGAAGCTCGCCGCGAAATGCGCGCCGTGCAAGGGTCGCCCATGAGTCCTCCGCAGCGCGGTCCGATGCAGGCGCCCTCCTCGGCGCCTCTGCACGGCGCGTTGAACGTGGCTCCTCGGTGCCGTTGCTATCTCAAGTCCCAGAGGTCGCCGGGCACGATCGCGCTGTTGGCCGCGTCCATCGCGGCCCAGGAGCTGCTCGCAAACGCGTTGGACATGTCCTTCATAGCTGAGCCATAGATGTAGCCCGCGCGCCTCGCCCTGCATTTCCACCGCCACCATGGTAAAAACTGTTCCTTCTCTTCGTCTGCCCTTGATGAATCCATCATCCTGCTCGCTGTGAGCGTTGGCCTGATTGCGTCGTAGTCCTGCTGCGTAGTATGCCTTGCCAATCGGGCCCATGATGTGGCGGGTGCGTTCGCCTGCGCGGCCTTTCCTCATGTTATTCTTGACTGCTGTTGCCGCGCTCTGGTGCCATCGTATTGGTGCCGCGTTGTAAATTCGAATCGCTGCCATCGTCGTCTTGAATAATGCTTGAAACTGCAATGATCATCGCTGGCCTCTGCGCAATCCAAGTCTGCGGCGCTTTCTTTGTTTGATGGTCGTCGCGTGGACAAAGGAGTAGTCGCCACATCTCGGACGGCGCCGCTGTGGGTGGCGCTGCTCGTCGTTGTCTGGCTCGCTTGGGGCGCGGCGTGATCTCGTCGTAATCACCCCCTGCCTTCTCCTCCAAGTCCATGCCTTCTCCTCCGCGTTGTGGGCGTGGCCTCCACGTCGTTAATGTCCTACTCCGCGCCATCTATGCCACCTGTGCCTCCTGGCAACTGCCAGAAATCGACCCACTTCTGTTTCGTCGGGTTCGCGGTAGTGGCCGTCCAGAAATCACATTTCCTGGGGCCGTAACGTCCCCCAGCGATTCGGCGTGCTGGTCGCCCCACTCTCGCGAGGCCCTGCTGCTCCAACGCCTCATGCATCTCCTCGGCCCTAGCATCCGTGCGCATCTGGTGCTCTGTCTTGCGCATCTCTTTGCAGGTCTTGGGTCTGGCTCGCACGTGGTGCTCGATTGTTCGCATTCGCATGTTTCTCTCTGTGAGGTGCTCGGGTATCTCGTTAGCGCATGGATTGTTGTCTGGTTGTTCTCTTCGCCCCTGTGGTTCGGTCCCTCCGGTTCCTCCCTCTTCGAGGCGTTCCATCCAAAAGGGGGGTTGCGACGAGGTGGGCTCGTCATGGCGGATAGCCGCATTGGTTGTGTCTACATGTGTCGGTTTCGAAGTAGCTGCGTTCGGTTGTTTTGGGAAGTCGATTGTGCTCGTCCATCGCCTTGGGTTGTTGCTTGTAATGCTTCTGTGCCTCTGTGATCCGGATCTCGTTGATGTCGCGGGACGGTTGGTCCACGCCCTTGCCCGCGGGGTCGTACTGTGCGATTGCCTCCTCAATTTTTGCAATGAATTCTAGGCGGTGTAGTCCGTGTCGCAGTGCCTGGACCAAGCTATCCTTGTCCCACCGCGGCGGTTGGTGTAGATGTTGCCCTCGTTGCCGTAGCGGGGGCCTGAGTGTGGCTTGCACTGGTGCGTGGTAGCGTCGTGTTCGGCACTGTATATGTTGTAGTCGTGCGCCCATGCATAGTAGTGATCACTGTGATACGAGCGCTTCTGCCAAGCTTTGCGGGCTCATGATGTAGCCGATGCAGCTCGCACTCTTCTCGCCGAAGTACGTTGGGCGCTAGGAGGTCAGGGTGTTGACAACGGCGAGTCCGAATCGTTCTGTCTGGCCTGCTCCTCCTGCAAGTCGTTCAGGCGCCCTGCCTGGTCCCACTGCCAGCGTATGTGGTCGAATCCTTTTTGTGTGATACCCTCGCCGTCGTTCAGGTCGCCAGCGGTAATGATGATGGCATTGCGCGGCCTGATCTTAGTGACTTTCTCTTTCTATCCAACTGGGGTGCCTCTTCGTGGTGGCGAAGTAGTCCTTGCGCGCGCTTTTGCCCTTGATTGGCTGCGGCGGGCTGTGGTATCCGCCTATCAGGATCAACGTCTCGACGTGGTGCTGCAGCGTAATGGCCAATCATCGTCCGCTGAATTCAGGTGGTGGCTCCGCCAAGTCTATGACCATCGCGTTCGTGAGCTTGCCCTGCAGCGCGATGGTGATCCCCGTGCTCCTATTGGTGAGGTCTCCTGTTTGCCAGCCAATTTCGTAATAATGTGTGGTCTTGATGCGGTTCTGGGCGATGATGGCTCTCCTTTTCTGCGTGAGGTCCCCGTCACTCCTGTCGCGTCGAACATGGACGCTTCTTCGCAGATCTCCGCCAACCGGTCGGGTTTCGCCGAGAGCGGGTTGAAGAGGAACACTTCGAAAGAAGCGGTCCATGCCGCTATCATGCGGGTCACCACCCCTTCTGTCCGCACAAACGGTGAAATGGCATGGTGGCGGTCTGGGCTGCCCTGACAATCTCTCAGGCCCAGATGGCAGCTGAAGGGGAAGAGGAAGAGGAGGAGGAGCAGGAGGAGGGGCAGGAGGAGGAGCAGGAGGAGGAGGAGGAGGAGGAGGAGGAGGAGGAGGAGGAGGAGGAGGAGGCCCAGGGAGCCACAAGGGATCCAGGACGGAGCGACTAGCTGGGGACGCCGTGGGCTAAGGACGCCCGTGGTAGCCCCCGAGGCTGTAGTTCTCGGTGAAGGGCGCCGAAATGTCCCTGACGCCCAGGCCCTCCGCGTGTTCCATCAGCGCGGAGAGGGCGCGGCCCGCTTCCTCGGCGTAGCCGTACCTGAGGAGGCCGCGGTGCGCGAAGTAGGCCTGGTCCAGCCACGTGGGCCCGCGCCAGTAGCCATCCTTGTGGGGACGAAATACTACCGATGCCAGCCCTTCCCTTGGATCCGGGCATTGAATTGCTTCCCTCTGGGCGGTTTCGCCCGGTTCGGGCCCCGTGACCATGACAGATCGATCGGACTCGATGGCGATGTTTCAAAAGGATCGCAACGTCGGCCCTCAGAGGAGGTGCAGATGCCACTGTTCCCCGGACCTCTCCCGGGGCGCGTTCTGACAATGATTTCGGGGACAATCCAGCCGTGGCGACGACGGCCTCCCAGAAGGCCCGATAGTATACGTGGCATGGAAAGCGATACCAGTAGAGGAGGAGGAGGAGGAGGAGGGGGGCGGAGGAGGAGGAGGAGGAGGAGGAGGAGGAGGAGGAGGAGGAGGAGGAGGAGGAGGAGAGGAGGAGGAGGAGGAGGAGGAGGGGGGAGGAGGAGGAGGTAGCTTTGTAGTCCTAGGAGAAAAGGCAGGCGTGCCAACAGAATTTCTTGGAGGATCGCGCTAAAATTTCTGGGATCGGCGCCGGACACCCCTTCATGGCGTGTGGAGTGCGCCAGGGACGACGCTGGAGCCGCCGCCAGGGGGTCTCGACGCTGACCCAAGAAATCCGCGCAGACATGTTATGCCGCTTCTTGTTCTTCAAATCCTCCGCCGCCCCTCCAGAAGCCTGGACCACTTCCCTGGGGCCCGCCTCTCCTCCCGAATCGCCTTTCGACGGTCCCCGGGGCCCGCTGAGGGCCCCCAGAGGAGGAGGAGGAGGAGGAGGAGGAGGAGGAGGAGGAGGAGGAGGAGGAGGAGGAGGAGGAGGACGAGGAGGGAGCGAGGAGGAGGAGGGAGCAGGAGGAGGAGGAGGAGGAGGAGGAGGAGGAGGAGGAGGAGGAGGAGGAGGAGGAGGACGAGGAGGAGGAGGAGGAGGAGGGAGGAGGAGGAGGGAGGAGGAGGAGGAGGAGGAGGAACGGAACGGAACGGAAGACCCGAAGGGGAGTGCACAGCACTAAATATTTAAGCAGAGCTCAAAACGATAAAAACTTGACAAAACTTAGCTGATGGAGGAGGAGGAGGAGGAGGAGGAGGAGGGAGGAGGAGGAATGTTTCTGGGCCCTCGGGCCCCTTTGGCCCGTCCTGGTCGAACTCTGGGGCGTCCGCCGCCACGCTGCCAAAGGGCACCGCGGTGCCAAACCTGCGCGGGTCGACGAGGTGCTCCCGCACGCGCGCGGCCTGCTCGGGAGAGGCCAGCCCCGAGAAGAGGGCGGCGAAGCCCTCGCAGCCCATGGGACCCACGAAGCCGCCATCGGCGCCCAAGCGGCGGTCGAAGAAATCCGCTTCCGTGCCGCGAAGCACGAGTTGTAGTGACGATGCCAGGTGGCCTCTCGCCTTGGAGTGAAACGCATGGAAATGGACGGGCAAGTCACAGACTCACGAAAGCTGCGGCCGAAGAGCCGCGCATCGAGTCGTAGTGTCCTCGGGTCCCTGGAGGTCTTCGTCCTCAGTCCTGAGGATTAAAGTCTCAGGGGCCCTCCTGCCACAAAGCCTCCCACACCATTTTGCTAGCTGTTGCGAATCGACGCTCAATCGGTGCTCGTCAACGCTAGCCAACGCTTCATCGGCGCCATCTATTTGATAACCAGACGCTAATTGAGGCGAGTGCACTCGAAGGACGGAGTCACGAGGGTATGCACGGCTCCCATGATTTGCTACTGGTGCCCCCAAAAGGCTTCGCATAGACCTCCCCGGAGATCCCCGTCGGCGCCATGAGGCTGGTCAAAGACATCCGCCCCCATGCCGCGAGGCGCAAGTCGATGACAAAAAACAGCAGAAACATAAAATCGCGGAGGCTCGCGCGGATTGCTTGCATCGGCGATGGAGCGTGGAGCCAATTCTGCTGCATCTTTCTCGAACCATATCGACCTGCGATGGTCCTGGCGCCCGAAACCGGGCGAACACTAGAGGAGCATAAAAAGGTATACACAACAATCCTCGGAGGCCCGCGCGGATTTCTTGCATCGGTGCTGGACCCCCCGCGCCAGGGGTGTCGCCGGAGACCGCCATGGGGGGCCAAGAGACGGTTCAAGAAAGCCGCGCGGAGCTCCGAGTGTTTATGTTTACTCCAGATTTCGTAATAAAGGGAGGGGGGTCTCATTTCGGGGGGCGGTCTCTTCCTGGCTATCTTGGAGGGCCTGGGGGGGTCTGGGGACGATGTTTTGGAGGGTTCTCCCACGAGGGGGGGTCTGAAATGGCTTGTCTTGGAGGGTCCAGACCCCCTCCCTTTCATTATGAAATCTGGAGTACGCAATCTTCTTCGGGTCCGTCAGGAGAATGACGGGACGCAATCTGAAATTTGACGGGAGCTCCCGCTGCAGGCATCCCCCGTCAAAACTCAGGGCGGGCCCGTGCACGAGCGTCGGCAAGCCCGAGCTCTGGAGAACTCGAGTGTCACGATTCCCTATAAAGGCGGAGTGCCTTCAGGTCCCTCGAATTCTCCACCCTGCCTCCTGAGGATCGACTACCCACGTAGGGACACCCAGGCCCCAAAGGGCTTCGGAGAGGCGGAGCCCCACGGGCATCCCGAAATCCTCTGACATGGAACCCAGGCGCTGGGATGGGCCCGAGGCAGCCAGATAACCGCGCTCGGGGTCAAAGAACCGCTCCTGCGCCAGCTCCCGCACCTCGGCCGCACGGCGGCGGTACGCCGCGGCGAGGGAGGCGTTGCCGAGCACGTCCGCGAAGCTGGCCAGAACGAGCTTCTCGAGGTAGAGGAAGGCATTGAGGTCGACCGACTCCTGAGGCCCCCAGAGGTCCGAGGCCGAGAGAAAAAGCTCGCGGCCGGTAGTTGGCTGCTTTCGGCCTCCGAGGGGCCCTCAACGGGCCACGGGACCTCAGGCGGCCCCGTCCACTCGCGCCACCCCGCTCTGCGAGCCGCCTATTCCTGGTCGGCGCTCCACGCCTGGTCCGCGTTCCGGAGCATCGACGTGCTGTCGAAGCGCGGGGCGTTGTCCATGCCGCTCTCCCACTTCATGCCCTGCGTGTCGTTACCACTGGCGCCGAACTCGCAGAGGCCGTTCTGGTCGTGGTCCCGCCACTCGTACCACCAAGCATGGAAAGCCTCAAGCTTGGGGAACATCTCCCGCAGGAACTCCATGTCTTGGCTGCGGGCATAAACCACCGCAGTCCCCCACGCCGCCAGCGGCGGCTTCGTGTTTCCCCAGGCGGCGCCTATGTCTGGGGGCAGGCTGATCTTATCTGGGACCATCCCCACGAAGCCTGCACCCGTCTTCCCCTGGTAGTCGAACATAGCGCGAACCTGTTGGCACGAAGGAAGCGGGTCCTGCGAGGAACAGGCACTGGACCCCGAGGCCTTCCCAAACACCACATCTTCATCATCCTGAGTCGTTTTCTGACGATCGCTGGGGGCCCAGGGAGGGCCCTGGGAAGCCAACAACGGCGAGACACCTCAGCACCCGTCTCCCTTCATGGCTCACCTGGCTCGCGCCCAGCGCCGTGTCGAAGACCGACAGGCCAGCCGCATGCTTCCACGAGTCCCAGGACCACATGCCGCCGCTGAGCCCGCCCGCGATCGTCGGACTGCATCCGTCGTGAAGCAGGCCTGCGCCCGTTGCGCCGCGCCAGTCCAGCACCAGCGTGCACGCGGCCTTGACGGCGACCCGCTGCCGAGGCGACGGCTCCGCGCCAGCGGCGTTCCCCGCGACGAGGCGAACCTCGGGGGGTGTCCCAGAGGGGGGCGTCCAAGAGGGGGGTTCGCAAAACATGGCCAGAGGCATGCGCGCGGACTGGGGGGCGCAAGGGACGCATTCAAATCAGAAGGGGAAAGATATGGCTTCGAGCAGAAATTGGACCGGCCGGCACAGCGGCAATTTGCGGCCTCTGGTGTCCCTGAACAGCCCCTGGTCATGATGTCCCCCCCCCCTGGTCATGTAGGCACCCCCCCAAACCTCGGCCGCCCCCGAGAACCACGCGGTCCCACCGCTGCGCCGCCGCCGCCAGCTGCTGCGCCGGGGCGCGGAAGAAGGCGGCCGAGGCCTCGGCCGCGGCCTGCAGGACCAGTCGGCACCGAATCGGGAAATCGGATGGCAACAGAGTTCGAGTGAAGAAACTCGGGGACCACGACCAAGATGTCGCGGGATCTTGTCGACCCCGATCTTGGTCATGGTCCATGTCGGCCGTCGCCGATTCGCGAAATTGATCCACGAACTGACGCTGACCAAGATCGCGGGTGACCAAGATCGACACGACGTTTCCACGGTCAGTCGTGGTCATGTCCCCGTTCTCTCCCCCTCCAGGAATGTGCGTCGGATCAGTCTGCATCGACACGGAGTCGAAATCGAATCGGAACGGCCGCGCCAGGATGCACATCAACGCCAACCCACCTCGGACCGTCAGAGCATCGGAATCGAATCGGATCCAGCGGGCCAGAATCGATATCGAATCGGATCGAGCGGACCGAAAGGGCCCTGGCGTGCAAGCGAAACCAAAAAATACCGATACCGCTACTTTACGGATCTCTCCCGGAGTGCGTTCTGACTAAAACTTCGAAGTGAGTCCAACGGCAGCGACGAGGGCCTCCTGGAAAGCTCCAAACGGCGAACCCGCGGCAAGGGTAGCGGCATCGGCGTCGGTACCTTTCCCTCTTATGACCTGCGCACGGTTTCCCCCCGGGTCGTAGGCGACCCGAGGAGGAGGAGGAGGAGGAGGAGGAGGAGGAGGAGGAGGAGGAGGGGGAGGAGCAGATGGAGGAGAAGGAGGAGGAGGAGGAGGAGGAGGACGGGTCGCCTAAGCCCGTCGGAGAAACCCTCCAATGACCTGCCGCTCCGAGCGGTTCAACGCCACAGAGACGGTGTAGTACGAGACCAGCTCGCCCCCCGGCTCCAGCAGCGCGGAGCGCGCGCTGGCGCGGTAGCCTGAGGTCGGGCGTTCCCCCCACAGGCGGACTGTGGACGAAACAATGAAAAATAGTCAAACGTAAAATGCGGTTGAAAAGACATCTTTTAAAATCGACAACACATCCTCCCCGGACTCACTATTTTTGTACTACCCTCCTGTAGAGGGACAGACCCGACTTAACAGTAGCCCCTGGCGCCCCTGCCGAAGGGGCGGACCGCCACGCCCGCGGCCGGGTCGAAACGGACGGCCGCGAAGACGGCGTCCTCCATCCCCGGCCGCGGCGCGCTGGCAGCCACCGTCACCTCCGAGGGCCCGGCCGCCTGGGGGGCAGCGAGGGGGTCGGGGATCTTCTGACCCGGGTCAATCCAAACCCGGGCCAATCAGGCTATTGCAAGATCCTGCACCCAAACCCGGGCCAACGCGAAGGACCCTGCAAGATCCTGCAGGATCCTGCACCCAAACCCGGGTCACTGCGACCCTGGCCCTGCAGGATCCTGCAAGATCGGGCGCTCTGGCTGACGCCCGCTTGCATTGACTCCCGAGGGGGCCAGCTCTGGCTGGGGGAACGTCGCGCTGGAAGCGACGATACGTTGCCGATAGACCGGCGAGAGGCCCCCGATAGCGATTGGGCGGGATGGGCTGCCAGGCCACCCATGGGCGGTGACTGGGCCATGGGGGGTCGGATGCATCTCCCCTTGGGCCTGTTCCCCCCTGACGATGCCCCCGGTTTGAGCAGGGACCGAGCGTCCCGGCATTCCTATAGGCCTACCACGAAATGTTCTTAGAACCCGAGAATGTTCGAATAACAAAAACAATGTTCTTAGAACATAAGCTCTATGGGTTTGAACAAGACAGTCCCAGCCAGACATGTTCTAAGAACATGTCGTGCAGACCACAAAACAAGTCTTAGGACATTCTTTGCCAGGCCTATACGCAAGCTGGGACGCTTCGCCACTGCTTGACTTTTGCTTTTCTGGGTTATAGCTTACCTCTCCGGCGTCCGTTCGGGACGATCCTAGCACCCCTGGAAGCGCCCTTGGCGAGGCGCAACCGCCGAGAACCCACGAGAGAGCGCCCGAAAACCTCGAACTCCGAACTTCGAAGGCCCCTTCTCGGCGATGCATCGGCGACGTGGGCGGCGCATCGGCGACGCCAGCGCAGAGAAAATCGGGCTCCACATCGAGCCGCATCGGCGATGCATTGGCGATGCGACGCGATCCGCCGACCCCATCAACTCGGACCCACTTTCGGATGATGCTCGAAGTGCCCCTGGCCCAAGTTGACTCCAGAATTTTCAAGGATGCCCCCCACGGCCTCCAGAGCACCCCTCGCGAGGCCCCGAGAGCCCGATGGGGCTCCAACATTGAGCGAAAAGCTGGGGGCACCTTGGGCCAGGGGCACCCTTAGCGCCCCCCGACAATTTGGGAGAGGCTGTCGTTGCCCCCGACTGCCGCGAGCTCCACCACCGCCTCGCCAGAGAAGGCGGGCGCAACGCGGACGCCCGTCGCGGCCTCGCTGACCGCGCGGCTGCGCACCGCCGCCGTGCGAGGCCCCACGAAGGCCAGCTCCGATGCTCGGAGCAAGGCGGGCCGAGGCAGCGGCCGCTCGCCGTCGTATCTCGGACCCCCTCGAGACAGTTTTTGTTTGTGCTGTTCGGCCATGGCCCCTGGGTTGTCCGCTGGGGCGGGGGAGGTGCCGACCGACACAAGCGAACCTCTTCGCTTTGGGCAGCCCCACGCATGCCCGCGCGCTCCACCACCGCGTACTCCAAATTTCGTAATAAAAGGGAGGGGTCTGGACCCTCCAAGACAAGCCACTTCAGACCCCCCCCGTGGGCGAACCCTCCAAAACGTCGTCCCCAGACCCCCCCCAGGCCCTCCAAGATAGCCTGGAAGAGACCCCCCCCCCGAAATGAGACCCCCTCCCTTGTATTACGAAATCTGGAGTACCTCCCTCGGACCTGCGCAGCCGACAGGGTCCGGTTTTTCCAGGGTGGAGAGGGGGGGGGGTGGCGGGGTGCGGGCCCGATGATCCGGGCCATCGCCGGAGCCTTTGATACAGACAGTCTCAAGTCGGTGCCGAGATCCCTCTCCCGGGGTCCGAACCCAGAGATCAGAGGCTCCAAGCCAAAAATGGAGCGGCTGGTTCTTTGGCTTCTGTCGGTCCCTCAACGGGCCCCAGGATCCTCCAATAACGACTCACGATGAAATGCTGGCCCTGGGGAAGACGTCCAGACCTCTGTTGGTCCAAGCGTCGAGAAATTGGAGCGACGGATGTCTGGGAACGCACAGGTTTTTCAAGCTGCGTCCATCCGTGGCGACGAGGACCCCACCCGAAGGCCACCTGAGCGACGAAACGAAACGGGTCTTGCGCTTTGCTGACGCAGGAGAACTTGAGCGGTGGCTTTTGCGGGCCGTCAGCGCGGCCCGCTGCACTGGAAACGAGGGCGCCTACGTGCCACCTTTAACGAGGGCGAAACGAAAGCGTTTCGCAGGCAGCTTACGCGCGAATGCTGGGGCGCAATCGACCCCGTTGAAGTTACGAGGCTAAACTGCCTGGGTCACCTAACTTCGCGCATCGCGCCCCGCGATGCGCTGCGCGACGCGCGGTTCTCTCTGCGCCCCCGCGCCCTCGCCGCGCCCGCTCTGAAGAAGGGCAGCCGCTCTGACCCAGACCGCAACGCGCGAAGACCTATTCTCTTCGCTCCCCGCGCGTGTCGCTCTTCTCCGCGGGGCGGGAGGCCGGACACAGGCTCGGGGCGCGGACGCCTGGGGGCCGGGAGAGCGGATAGCGTGTCGCGCTACAGCGTGGTGGGCCTGAACCGGCGGCGCGACACGCTGAGCCAAAGTTCCCCAAGCCTCCCAAGTGGGGGTTGAGTCGATGGGGTCGGAAGATCCCGCCGCATCGTCGACGCATCACCAATGCATCGGCGACGCATCACCAGTGCATCGGCGACGCATCAGCTCTCTCGGCGTGGAGAAAAGCGGGCTCCACATCGAACCGCATCGGTGATGCATCGGCGATTCGGCGCCATGCTCTGACCCGATCTACTCGGACCCCATGTGGGAGGCCTCTAGACAGCAGTCGTTCAGACTCGGGAAACAAAGGGGGTCGATTGCGCCAGCAGTCGCGCGGCGCAAGCTGCCCGCGTAAGGGTGGCGCGTAGGCGCCCTCGCTTCCAGTGCAGCGTGCCGCGCTGGCGGCCCGCGTAAGCCACCGCCCAGGATCTCTCGGTCACTGTGCGTGAGGCCTGTTTCTTTTCGTCGCTCTGTTAGCCTTCGGGGGGCCCATCCGGACACTCGGACCCCGTCTACCCGGACCCCCGGTGCGAGGCCTGGATTGCCCCGGATGGCCCTCCTCTGAGGCTACCACGCGGAGCGGGCCCGCGCGCCACTCGTGGCGCAGCAGCCCGGGCAGGAAGCTGGCGTTCGCCTCGCGCGGCGGCCAGGCGGCGCTGCCGTCGGCAGGCCCAGGCACGAAGCGCACCTCACGAGCGGCGAGCATATTCTGGGGCGCGATGCCGCGGATACGCGGTCGCACAAGTGCGCTCCGCGCAGGGAATCCGCAAAACAATCGCCCCGTATCCGGGGCCGCAAATGCGGCCATCCTTTTTTCCCCACGAGCACCAGCGCGCTGGGGCTGAGCCAGTGGCCTCCTCCGGGCAGCCAGCTGCTGTGCACGAACGGCCCCGCGAACCCGCCCTCGGAGCCGGCGTCTGGCAGGGCGAAGCCGTGCCTGACAAAAGAACAACACACACACTCAAACCTAGAGGAAGAAGGAAGGGCGAACGACACAGATACTAAGCCGCTGTAAGTATGGGTGCAAGCTGTCGGATCCCAAGGCTCCCGTGTGAGAAGGGGGGGGCCCCAATCGACAATACGCACGCTAGAGGCCTCCTAGACGGGGTCCGAAAAGATGGGGTCGGAAGATCTCGCCGCATCGCCGATACATCTGCGATGCATGGCGACGTCGGCGAAGCATCCGCGACGCCATCGCGGAGAAACTCTGGCTCCACATCGAACCGCATCGCCGATGCATCGACGATACGGCGCGATCCTCCGACCCCATCTACTCCGACCCCATCTAGGAGGCCTAGAATAGCCTCCAACGGAATTCCACCGCGAGAAATCTACGGGTCTCACAGGTCTGGGGTGCTGTCGGGCGCGGCCCAACCGACCCCTAGTAAACCATCCCCTTCCGTGACGTCGCCGTCGCCTTTCAGGCTTCCCTCCAGCCGCATACGGACTTCCTGGGGCGAGGCGAAGAGGGGGCGCCAAGGGAGGGGATGGCTTGCCAAACATTGGCTGGGCCGCCCCGGATGCCGGTTGTCAGCTCCCGAGTGCCAGGCTCCCAGGTCCGAGAAGGCGCCGCTGCCTGCGTGCCCCGGGAAGGGCAGCAGGTCTGCGAAGGCCTCGCGCAGCGCCGGCCCCGCCGCGCCGCTCGCGCCCGCGGCCGAGGTGGGCAGGGCGCGCGGCGCGAGCAGCGCCAGGGGCAGGCGGAGGACGAGGCCCATCGCCCGCGGCGCGGGGGGCCAGCTGCTGGCGGGGGCGCTGGAGCCAGAATGGACCTGCGCACCTGCTCCTCCTCCTCCTCCTCCTGCCCTCACGCTTTTCCTGCAACTCCTCCCCCTCCTGCTCCTTCTCTCCTTTCCAACTTGTCCTCCTCCTCCTCCTCCTCCTCCTCTTCTTCCGCCTCCTACTCCCCCTCTTAACTATCTGTGAAAAACAACTTCGCAAACGCCTCACGGAATCCCAACCATGAGCCCGTCGAGACCCCAATCAGGAAGGCGCTTCCTTGCTTGGCGTTGTATGTTTCTTGGCGTTGCAGTGACTTGCGATGGTTGTTATTAGTTAGCATTTCGCGGCATTGCTCGGCTTTGCTTGGTGTTGCTTGGTGCCCAACATTGATTGGCATTGATCGGTGTTGGGCATAGGCGCGCATTACCTTGCATTGCACGGCGTTGCATGGTACTGCTTGGCTTTAGCTGGCATTGCCTGGCAGTGCTGAACATTGATTGGCATTGCTGCACATTGCCTGGCGTTGCGGGGCTCTGCAAATGCTTCGTATTTATGGGCATTGCCTTGCGTTGCTTGGCATAGCCTGACAGCGTGGCATTGCTCGGTGTAGCTTGGTATTGCTTGGCGTTGCTTGTCCGAGGAATGGCAATGCTAAACACGAAAAACACGGCAAGTCAGTCCGGGGGAACGCAACTGCACAGGAACACGATCGAACAACTCCGAGAACACGACGAGCAGACACGGGGACCGCCACTGTAAAGAAAGGAGGCCGAGACACCCCGCCGAGGAAGGCTAGTGCAACGCAGCAAAACCAAGCAATCTCGAACACCCCCCCTGTAAACTTGTTCCGATATGTCGCGGCAGAGGCGATCCGCTCGCGCGTCCGAGCAATCCGGGCTACGGCATTGCGAATTGCCCCGCCTGCAAGAGGACGAGGAACAGAAGAGAGCCGGCCGCAGAGACAGGAGGAGGAAAGCGCACTCACGCGGTGGGGCCGCGGGGGGCGCGCGAGGCGGCACCCGCGCGCAAACAAACAGGACCAAAACAACTCCAAAGAAAACCGGAGCGTCCGCGTCCTGCAACCACTGGTTTCTTCTCCTTTTCCTCCTTTTCCTCCTTTTCCTCCTTTTCCTCCTCCTCCTCCTCCTCCTCCCTGTCCCTTATCGCCCAACCCGTCCTGCTCCCGCTCCTCGCCCTCATCTCCCTGCCTCCCCCTCCTCCTGCTCCACCGGCCAGCCCGCCCCGCGGCGGACGTGCGGCACCGGCCTGAGTTGTCCGCATCCACCTCCCCCAGCAGCCGCTTGAGGCGGCGCTGGTCCTGGCCGGCCAGGGCTCGGCGGCGGCCACGGCCCGCGCCAGAGGCGCCTCGCCGCCCGTGCCCTGCTGGTGCTGGCGGCGCTGGCAGTCGGGACAAATCTCGGCGAGGTGAGCTTCGGGAGCCTCGGGCTCGGGGTTCGAGGTTTCCGGGCGTCGTCGTCGGTCTTCGGCGGTTGTCCAGCTTGGGGATGCGATCCAGCAACTGCGCCTCGGGGGTGCCCGGATCGTCCCGAACGGCCGCTGGAGGCCGAGTGATAATCCGAACACCGCCAGCAGAGGGGGCGGGCCTTCTCAGAAGGCTCGGAAGTCCCCCTGCCTGCTGAGCAGTGTTCCAGGCCTTCCCCTGATGACACTGAAACCTTCTCTGAAGGCGAAAGGGCTTCTGAGAAGTCCCGCCGCCTTCTGAGAAGGCCTTCGCCTTCTCACTTCTCCCCCTCTTGGCGGCGCGCGCAGGGGGGTAGGATGAGGGGGGAAGGCTTCTAAGAAGGAGGCAGCTTCTTAGACGGCGCGGGCCCTGTCTACAGAAGTAGGGCTGACGCCTTCTAAGGAGCAGCCTGCTTCTAAGAAGCCTTCCCCCCCTCCCCCCCTCCCCCTACTCCCCTGTGCGCGCTGCGAACCCTCGCTCGCCGCCAACCTTCGACTCGCAACCGACAGTTCTCACCTGTATGACGGCGCGCGCCGCGCCGCTCCCACGACCCCAGGCCCCGCAGGCCTCCGCCGGCGCCAGGCGCAACCAAAGCCCAGACTTCGGTCGGGCATGTCCCCCTAATTACAGGCGGATTTTGCAAGAGAAATCAAACATATGTCGAAACATGAAGAGGAAAAAAACACAACTACTTCGAACATTGTCCCCCGACTTTCGATGATTGACCATTCCTCCTGTAAAGAGACATGCTCGACTTAACCCCAGACCTGCCTTATTGGGCGCCCGAATCATCCGGGGTAACTCGGGCGCGGGGTAACTCGGGATTGGATTCCCTAGAAACGAACCCGAATTAGGTCTGACCCGCGTTGCCCCCGATGATTCGGGGCCTTTGGACGCCGGGCTGACTCGGGTCTGGGGTAACTCGGGTTCGGAATCCCGAGAAGACGAACCCGAATTAGCCCCGACCCGAGTTACCCCCGATGATTCGGGGCTCTGACCTTCCTCCTGCACTTTTCATCGGGAGCGGCCAAGAGGGGGGTGTCCAAGAGGGGGGGGTGCAAATCATGGCCGGCGGCATGTGCGCGGCCCAGCGGGGGGGGCCAGGGACGTAATGAAATAAGAGGAGGCGCCATGAATTCTGGGGAGATATCATGGCCCCCGCCATGATATCCACCCCCCCCCCCAGTCATCACCCCCCTCTTTTCCGCTCCCGATTTCAAGCCGGATCGCTCGGCGACGGCCGGTGTGAGCGAATCGAAGAGCCGCCAGCTCTCAGAGACCACGCGCGACGGGGCGCAGCACAGGGGAAGCGGGTCCACGCCCGCCGCTGCGAGGTGGACCTCGCGCTCCTCCTGCTGCTGCTGCTGCCACCCTCTGTTTCGGCCAGAGCAGAGTGCCACTGCGAAGTGGACCACTCTAGAACTGGGCTGCTGTGAAGGGGACCACGCGCTCCGCCGCTGCCTGATAAGTTATGCTGGCAGCAGGGTGCACAGCAGGCCACTCCTCGAGCGGCAGGCCCAGAAGCCTTCGAAAAGGGGAAATAGCCGCGGCGACGAGGGAGTCCCACAGGACGGCGAGCCCAGTCGTTGTCAAATCAAGCGCGGCCCCAGGATCCCGCTGTCGGGACGGAGGAGCCATGAACCCATGATGTTCGCCAGCGCGGACACAAAGCAGCGATCTATGACACGCTGTGCGTATGCGTGTGTGCGTGTGTGTGTGTGTGATTGTGTGTGCGCGCGCGTGTGCGCTCAATGCAGTGCGAACCACGCAGTGCAACACACACACATACATATAAACATAACCATACTAGTGACGCCTTGTGAGCGAGGTCATGTGTGTGGTGCGCGCTACGTGGTGCAGGCTATGTTCTGCGACCTATGTGGCGGTACACATCTGCACACACACATGTACACAACTTGTATGACGATGGCTACATCCGTGTGTATACATATATATAATATATATATATATATATATCGGAGGTGAGGGGGTGAGATCGAAGTGGAACGGAGAGCCCCCCTACCGGGAAATCGATTTCGGTTTCGTGTTCGTGCGTGCCGTGCGGGCGAGGCGAAGCTGCGTGGGCGGGCGAGAGAAAGTCTCCTGTGGCTGAGGCGCGGCCGGACCAAATGATTCCCTTCCGGGCGGCCGGGGCCCCGCGGTGTCCCGCCGGTGTCCCGCTGGTTCCGTGTGGCTGAGGCGCGGCCGGACCAAATGATCCCTTCCGGGCGGCCGGGGCCCCGCGGTGTCCCGCCGGTGTCCCGCCGGTGTCCCGTCCGTGTCCCGTCGGTGTCCCGATGATGATGTTGATGATGATTATGATGATGATTCTGATGATGATGGTGATGATGATGATGATGATGATGGTGATAATGATGATGATCGATAGTGAGATCGATTGTGAGATCGATTGTGAGATCGATAGTGAGACCGAATGTGAGATACATTGCGAGATCATTAGTGAGATCGATAGTGAGATCGATAGTGAGATCGATTGTGAGATCCATTGCGAGATCATCAGTGAGATCGATACCGATATCGATTGTGAGATCGATACTGAGACCGAGTGTGAGATCGATTGTGAGATGGATAGTGAGACCGAATGTGAGATCGATTGTGAGATCGATTGTGATATCGATAGTGAGATCGATTGTAAGACCGAACGTGGGCTTGTGATATCGATAGTGAGACCGAAAGTGAGATCCATTGCGAGATCATTAGTAAGATCGATTGTGTGATCGATAGTGAGATCGGTTGTGATTTCCATTGCGAGATCATTAGTGAGGTCGATTGTGATATCGATAGTGAGATCGATTGTGAGATCGGTACTGAGACCGAATATGCGATCGATTGTGATATCGATAGTGAGATCGATAGTAAGACCGAATGTGAGACCGAGTGTGAGATCGATAGTGAGATCGATAGTGAGACCGATCGAGTGAGACGTTGGTTCCTCCCCCCCCCCGAACCTCCTTGTCACCCGAAGGGTGGTCGTATAGGTATATGTATATATATATATATATGTATATGTATATATATATATTCATGTATGCATAGTGGGGATATACATATGTATACACACAAACGTATGTGCACCCGATCATAACAGGCAGTGCGATGCACGCAAGCTTGTGCAGAACAGATCGTGAAGCCTACGCTTGCACCATGCACAGAGAGCCGTTGCACAGGCCGTGTGCACGACGTGGTGCACCACCGGGCCCCCGACCTGCACCTTTCGGGGAGACGTAAGACCCGGGTACGGGGGACTCGGAAATCCGCGACGAGGTCGTCAAAAAAATGACGAGGCCGAGCCTGCATTTTGACGAGGCCTCCCGCTGCAGACATCCCACGAAACTCCTCCTCGTCAAAATCCGAGGCGCGGTCGTCAAAAAACGATGGCGAACCCGAGTCCCAGCAAACCCGGGTCTTACGCTCCCCCGAACCTTGTCGCTGGCCAGCGCGCCGCAGGCGGGCGCCGTAGAGCGCCCACGGGCGGGCACCGAGCGACCCCCCGCCCTGCCCCGCGCACCGCACGCGGCGCCCACGGGGCGCCTGCCCTCGGGCGGCCCACCCGCTGGTGCACCGGGCCGAACCGGCGCCCGACCCATGCGAGCATCGAGAGGACGAGGGAGAGCACCTATAGCTAGGGCTCCCAACTTCGCGCTTCGCGCTGCGCGAAGCGCGAAGCGCGAATAACTTCGCGCTCTCGCGCCGCCCTCCCAAAGGGAGAATAGGAGGACGAGGAGGAGGGGGAGAAGGAACGAGGACCGCGAAGCGCGAAGCGCGAATAACTTCGCGCCCTCGTGGGAGCCCTTGACCCATCCGAGCATCGAGAGGACAAGGGAGAGCACCTATAGGCTCGCCATGGCTGGGGCGTCCATTCCCCCCCGGGCACGTTTCGGCTTCGTGCGTGGTCGTGTTCGCGAGATGGCCCAAGGTGCTCCTCGATGGCCCTCGCCGAGAAAGATTGCACGCATCCGAGCGGTATCGAGTAAGAAAAAACCACTGCGTGGAGGACAAATCGTCCTCTGGCCCAGGGTAGCCTTCTGCGTTTCAGATCTGCGAGCGGCGTGCTATCCGCATTCTTCCTGCAATGATCTTGCCACCAATTACGTTGACAGCTCTGTGCAGTGCGTTCAGCTCCGTGCGGGGGCGACGGGCGACACGCAGGATATGAGTTGTGCCCAGCGTGTCATGCCACCATCCATGGCAGGAGCAATGAACGGCGGCCGTGGCATGGTTCAGCGGGTCGCTTGTTGGGTCCAGGGCCCAGAGCAACGGAGTGCACCCCTTGCACCCGCAAGACCTTCTGTTCTCTTCTCCCTGCCTCCTCCCTCCTCCCTCCTCCCTCTCCTCCTCCCTCCTTCTGCTCCTCCCTCCCCCATCGTGCTTCCTGCTCCTGCCCCCGATCCGCTGCCTGCCCGGGGTGCCCGCGGTGCTGCTCCTGCCTCCCTCCCTCTCTCTGCCCCCCGCCCCCGCGTCCTGGGGCATCGGACGGGCCCCGAGGGCCGCTTCTCCACGGACCCACAATCCAACCTGCAGGTCCCGATGCCGCCACTCCAGAACCCGATGCCGCCACTCCAGGTCCCGATGCCGCTACACACACGGTCCAGATGCCGCTTCTCCAAATCCCGATGCCGCTACTCGACAGAAGGACATTCCTCAAGAACACGAGACGATCCGCCAGCCAAAACACACAGAACATCCAAGGGTACCCTCCCCAGGATGTACAAGAGCATCTAACAAACACGAAGAACAACAAGGTACCCTTCCCGAACCGACATCGATGTTATAATTCGGGCCGGCTGTATCCTGGGGCGCGCTCTCGCCAGGATCTCGGGGCGAGTCCAGCAGCAGCGACGGAGGGAAGGGCCAGCGGCGTCGGCATCTTTCCCTGTGTCCTGGTCCTGGTGATGTGGCTGCTCATCCTCCCCTCCTCTGCCCTCCCCCCCCGTCTGACACGGCTTTCCATCTCAGGCGTGGCTCAGTGGGGGGGCAGTCAACGGGGGGGCAAGGAACGGTGCGCCTGTCTTTCATAAAAGGGCCCTTTGGGGCCCCTTTCTTGCACAGAGGAACAGAGAACTGCGTAAGCATACGTAAACTTTCGGATCTACTCGGGAAATCCTTGGATCTGCGCCGGACCCTCCTCGCAGGATCCAAGAGATCCGCGCGGAACTCCGGAAGCTTCAAATCTATGGCGGTCTTGTTCGGCTGCAGCTCTCGATCCCCGACGCCCCCCCCCCTAATACGAACCGCCCGACCGTCTCCCTCGCCGCCCAATGGCTGGCCAACGTCTGCGGCCGTCCTCCCGGCAGCGCGGAGCGAAGCCCATCATCTCCAGCAGGCGGGAGGCCTGCGAGCGGGCGCCCCTCCCGGTGCCTGCCACGCGCCTGGCACGACGAAGCCGGCTACGGCCGGGAACTCTTGCTTCGCGCGTCGCCGCGGCGGCCCCGGCGACACCCCGTGCCGTGCGAGCGGATAGCTTGTCGCTCCGACCTGCGGGGCGTCAGGCAGGAAAAAGCTTGGCGTGGCGGCGTGCATAGCCCGTCGCGCCGAGGAGCGGTGGGCCAGAACTGGCAGAGCGACACGCCACCCAAGAGTTCCAGACCGTAGTCTGGCAATGTTGGGCATTCTGCCCTGGCGGCGCGTCCCCTCTGTGGATCCTCTCCCCCCCCCTCCTCCAAAACTTGCTGTCTTTTGGCTGCGTTCTGCCTCCGGAGGCCTTCCGCGGGCCCCGGGACCGCCAAAAACGGCTCAGGACGAACAGCCAGCCCTCGGGAATGGGTGCACACCTCCAGGGGCCCAGGGAAGCGCTGGATGCCTGGGTCCACGCCCTCCTCCCTCCTTCCTCCTCTCTACCTCCTCTCGCATCTTCTTCCTCGTCCTCCTCTGTTCTTCGTCCACCTGCGAGGCACCAGGCGAATCCTCGGCTGACCCATGCAATCTCTGAAGGATGAGAAGTAAGAACCCTTGAGTGCAAGCACTTTTTGGGGAATCAACTGTTTCTGAACGGAGCAGGAATGAGGAGAGGACATAGGAGACAGACCTTGTAGGCGAGGGAACGATACGACGTGAAGGAACGGGGTTTCGCGTGGGCCTCCGGGACGGTGACCCTGCCCAAAACGATCCGGAGAACCTCAGAAAGGTTTCCTTAGAAGTGCCCAAGAGGATCCAAGAGCGCCCCAAGACGAAGAGAGCCCCACGACTGCCCACGATGCCCTGCTGACAACCCCCCAGAGTCTCCCAAGAAGCCCCAAGAGGGCTTCAAGAGGCCTCCACCCTTGTCCCGAGAGGCCAATATCATTGATTTCCCTTAGGTAGTTTGAAAGATTTTAGCCGTCTCGCCGCTTCGGGCTTCCGCCGCTCCAAGACGGCCCAAGAGGCCTGCAAGATCGCCCGAAGATGGCCCAATAAGGCCCCCAGACGGCCCAAGAGGGGCCCAAGACGGCTCAAGAGGCCCCAGGAGAGACCCAAGAGGGCCCCAAGAGGACCCCAAGAGGCGAGGCGGGGCGAGCGCGCGACGTCGGTCCAGCGGGTCCAGCCCTACGATAAGCAGGAATCGGAGTCGGAGACGTGGGGGTAGAAGCGTAGGAACCAGAGTCGGAGAGACAGCAACAGCAACGGTCGGAAGGATAGACGCTAGGAGAACCTGATGGTAGAAGCCCGAGTCGGAGGGACAAGACGAGGAGTCGGTGCGCTCCAGAGTAATTGCCATAGTGAATAAAGCAACGCGTATATCGTAGGGAATACCATCCCCGAGTCCCACCAGTGTCAAGTCCTATCCGAGTGCATAGCATGAAACGATGTCGTCATCCCATTCCATGACCTCTTCTGTCGCCCGTGTTGGCAGAAGGCGGAGGAACTCGAACTGACATTTCGCGCTCTGCGCCCCCCCCCGAGACCGCCAGCAGGCCCCCAATGGGCCCCCCAAACCCCCCTGGGTCCATAAGAAACCAACATCGGACCCTAGGGTGCCCCCTTAAAGCGACGAGAAGCTCCAAGACACCCCCGAACCCGCCCCCAAGAGACTTCCGAGAGGTCTCCCACGAGACCATCGCAGGCATCCAAGCGTCCTCTGACTTACAACCTAGGCACGGTCGTGGGATGGGCCGAAGGCCCCTATATAGAACACAGACGTGCAGGCGAGGGAACGCTACGATGTGAAGGGAAATGGGCATGCGATACAATCTACTCTAGTAACAGAGGCATGAAAGGACTATGGCATGTACCATTCTGTGTACAGGAGATATCCGTTCAATGCTACGTAGATGCGACGAGCGCATCAGTTAAAGAATAACGAATTGGAGCGGTGTACCGTCGAACTGGTGGGACATCATAGAGATGAGCGCAACATAGCCAGTCATATCAGCATCCCGCGGCAAACGTCAATAGGCACTTCGAGATGGGAGATGCGAGAGATGTTTTTGGACACAACCTCAGCTAGAACCACGCGAGCGCTTCGCGCGCGCTCAGGTTCTAGCAAGGTCTAGTTGTCGTCTAAACTGTTCGACATCCGAGACATAGATTGTCACACGGATCGTGCAACTTTAGGAACTGCTCCACCTGCGTCCCGAGGGACAAGCTTGGCTTAGGCATGCCGGCACACCTCTCACAAGGATCGCGCTCCACGGGGAGATCCACCTACGTCCCCAGGGACGAGGTGCGCACAGTAGCACGCCCCTCATGCGGCTCGCGCCCTACACGAGAATGCATGTGCGGCACCTGCCAGAGGGAAACTGCAAAGCATCGCCCCGCTTACTTCGGCACACCTCTCATACGGATCGTGGCCCGAAAATAAATCCACTGACGGCCACAGAGACAAGGTTCGTATCCCGCCCTCCCGCCTACTGCGGCACACCTCTCACACGGATCGTGGCCAACAGCTATCTACACCCACGACGCCAGAGGTAGGGTTCGCACTGCGCCCCCACGTCCCCTGGCCATTGCGGCACACGCCATAACACGGATCGTGCCCACAAGGAGCAACACCGAAAGGCCCAGAGACAAGGATCGTATAACACCCCCCGCCGATGTCGGCACACCTGTCACGCGAATCATGCCCCAAAAGGAGCTCCACCTATGGCATCAATAGGCAGATTCTCATGGCGTCCCCGCGCCCATTTCGGAGCATGCCTCGCACAGGGCGTGCCCAGAGAAGGTCCACCTGCGGCCACAGTGGGCGTGTTCGCGCGGCCCTTCACGCGGGCCGTGCCCCACAAGGAGTTCAGCGCACACGCGTGCCCCGCGGCAGCCATCTTTCCGCATGGCCCAGCGGCGCGCTGTGTATGAAAGGAGACCAGCGCCCTGCACTACGCATGACTGAATATGGGTGGGTCCTTCTCCATACGAATGGGTTGCCCATCTATGGCCTTCGGCTCGTACCGCTACTGTGCTTCAGTTTTGGGACACAGAGTTCTTGAATGCCAACAATTCCAAATCTCTTGGCATGCTCATTCGGGCGCCTCGTGGAGCGAGCTTTGAAGCTTCTTTTGGCCTCATGTGGGCCCTGTGGCGGCATCTCGGGGCCTCTTTTGGGCCCCTCGGGGGCCTCTTGGGTCCCTGCTGCGGCATGGGGGGCCCACTAGTGGCGGAGGGCTCGAAATTTCAGTTAGAGTTGCCCCTTTTGGACTCCTCTTGGGGCCGTCTTGGACGCCTCTTGGACCGTCTTGGGGCTCTCTTGGGCCGTCCTGGGGCCCTTTCGGAGGCCTTCTGGGCCGTCTGGGGGCGATCTGTAGCGCCTCTTGGGCCTTTGTTGGACGTTGTTAAGACCCAACGTGCGAAGATGATAAACATGTGCGCGTTCTTCGGGGATGAAGCAATTTTGGCATCTTGCGGCCCTCTCGGGGCGCATTTTGGAGCCTTCTTAAGACCTCATCGGGGCCCCCTGACCCGTCTTGACACAATTATTCCAGCGTCGTCGCGTCGGCCCTGTCAGGCCGCTGTGGTCGGGTTCGGATGGCCTCGAGGTCAGTTTTGACCGGCGGGGGGGAGGCCCGGGAGGCCCTGGAAGGGGACAATCATGTCGTGGACCAAAAAGGGGGGAATCTGGGAGGGTGTCCCCGACCGGGCACCCGTCACCAGTACCAGCAGCAACACCAAGAGCACCACGAACAGCAGCACCAGCACAAACACCACTCTCGCGAGACATCTTGCGTGACCTCTCTCAGGGACCTCTTGGAACCCTCCTGGGCCGTTTTTCTTCTCCCTCTAAGAAATCTCGGGGGCCCCTGTGAATGCTCAGGGCCTCGGGCAGCGAAGACGAATGAACGACCACGCTCCCGCGGCAACCATCCCAACCGATGGAAGCCGACAGCGGAGAGAAAAGCACAGCGCGCGAGAAGCTGGGCCAACAGCACTGCCTGCGCCCCACACCAAAGATGCCAGTCCTAGCACTCGAAACCTGGACCCCGTTCGAACAGGGAGCGATCACCACGAGACAGGGGAAGGAAAAGGAGGAGGAGAAGAGGAAGAAGAGGAAGTGGAGAAAAGGAGGAGCGAGCATGCACAAAACGTAAAGGCAAACATTGACTGAACGACCCCTTGGCTGACTGCGTCTGCTGAAGAAGCCTTCAGACTTAAGAGACATCGGCGGAAGAAGGCAAGCTGGTGCAGGCCCCAAATCCTGCGACACGCTTGAGGCCTTCTCGCTTGAACTTGGAGGCGCGCTTCGAAATGCTCCGCTGGGCTCCCAGGGAGACGGAGGCGGAAGGCGTGGTGGGAACTAAGGAAAGCATCCCGTAACATCGCAACGAGCAGGCACTGGTCGGGTCGTATCCCAAGAAAAAAGGAGGCAGGAGGCCATCCAGGGCGCACCCTCAGAAGACCTCGGGGTCCACGTCCCCATCCAAGAATTGAAAAGAGCCCGAAGACGAGGACAAGACGGGTAGTGTTTCATGTCGTATAGATCGCAAGTCTCGGAGCGACAACCCATCATACAACCTCTGGGGCATAATAAAACCGGGCGCTCGTACAAATGTATATGGTCAACATGCGGAGGATAGCTAGTGGAAGGTACATGTTGGCTCGGGCCGCCAAAGGCTTGATGCATCTGGGAACCCGCGCAAGATCCAAGAAACGCACCCCAGGAAGCCAATTCCGCATCCGTCAAAGAAGGACCATGACAAGGGGGTCTGCGGGAATATAAAACAGCCGCAGCTTCTCCATATAATGTGTTTGCACATCCGCTCTTTCGAATTGGATCTTCAAGCTCTTGGCAGCGATCCAATCCTGAAGCTCGAAAAGCGTAACCATTAATGAGGTAGGGACACGGCCGTGTACACGGCGAGCCCTGCACGAGTCATCATCTTCAAATATCGCATTGTACTGGTCACGTAACCTGGAAGTTCGTCGCATCGGGCAAAGCAACTCGCGCGAGTCGCCGCGAAAAACAAATGACAAACACGGGCAGTCTGTCGGCATGCCAATGGAAGAGAGATGCGCGCAGGTGGCGTAGGACAGCGCACTGTTCGGGCCCGCCGCGGGCAAGTGCACGCACGAACTACACGAGCGGAGGTGGTCATCGGATGGCGGGTGAAGCTGGAGAACAAAGTAAAGGATTGCGGCGCAGAGCGTGCGAAACAGGATAATAGACTGAGCAAGACCAAGCCCAAGCTCCCTGATCTCCCAGGTGCGTTTCATCAGCTTCGCGACGCATTCCCTCCACGCCTATTTCTCCGCCGTCACACAAATCCAAATGCCCAAATACTTAAGCCGCACTGCAAGTTCAAGGCGCGGCAACGGGCGGCACATCTCCTGCGGGAGATCCTGCGACGGATCGCGCAATTTGGCACGCGCATGGAGTATCTGGCATTTGGGGATGTTCAGCGCGAGGCCAATGGCCCCCTGCAGAGAGCATAAACAATCGAACAGAGGCCTCGCGCCGCCCTGCAGGCACCGCATCCCAAAACACACGTCGTCAGCAAATGCCAGAGAAAGTTCAATCTGATCAAGCAGTTTCCACTGGACCCAGGCAAGGATGGGCTCAAAGGACCAACGAATGAAAGCACGGAGCAAGGATCCCTCTGGCGATCTCCTTTTTCCAACGGCGAATTCTCCAGAGCGTCGCTCCGAGAGAGTGACCACGCCAGTGCCATCAGAGTAAAGCTCCACGCAGAACGCTGCGATCGCGTCGGGGGCCCCCGTGGACCGAAGGACATGTAGCACCCGCGACACGGCAATCGAAGGATGGGCAGATTCGAAACCAATCATCACCAGGCCGGATGCGCACCGGTCGCGCAAGAGCGTTTCAAGCAATAACTGCTCGACTTCAAGTACGTTCACCATCATGCCCCGGCGTCTGAAACATTTCTGAGGAGCCCGCGGGTCGCCTTTCAACGCAATCTCGCTGGTGAGAACCCCGGCCATTCCTGCCGAGGGAATTTTCGCGTCTGCGCTGGGCGCGCCCAAGGGCCGAATAGACTCAGAACCGCGACGAACCGCTTCGCCAACGTCGAAGTCTTGAACTTTTTTGGGGAGAAAGACAAGGATGCTGCGTTCTCAGAGAACTTAGCGCGCGGGTTCCGAAAATGCTCGCAACGGCGGTCGTGCAAGACGACAACGGCAGCGCCGCGTCGCCAGGCCGAGCGCGGCGTGCCACCCCCCCGGCACGTTATCCATCCGGCTACAAATAAGAAGACCGCAGTCGAGCTCATTGATCATCCACCCCTCCGGGTAGCGACCCCCCCCCCGGGTCAGATACGACGCCCCCCCCTGGGACTCCTCTTCCCCTGGGCTCCAGCCAAGCCAACCTTGAGCAACCTCGTAATCTCTTGCTGCGCATTGCGAACAGGGTCGGCGGCACCGGCCGTCAGGCCTTCGCAATAAGAAGACCACAGTCGAGCTCATTGATCATCCACCCCTCCTCACTGATACTTCGCAGCTGGTCACCTGCAGGGGCGGCGCCAACGTTGGCGACGAAACTCGATAGTGCAGGCCGCAGCGCACGGCCCTCGAAAGGGCGCCGCGAAAACGCTGCTCCAGTGAGCGTGAACCTGTCCTGTGGAGACACTCGGCGTTCCGCGGGAGTCGAGGGCCCCCCGGGGGCAAAATCCGTCGCTTCACCTTGGACCATAAGTCCCTCTTCCGCGAGATGTTCCGTTGGACATTGTCTAGTGTCTCCTCAGATATGCGAGTGGCAGTGCGATCGAGCTCTCGCTCCTCATGATCAAGCAAGATGAGGCGTAGGTTCTGAACATGTAGGCAGAGAGCAGCAAGGCGAACCATATGCCGATATCCTTCGGGAAGGTGCGCGGACATGGCGGGATAGGCGCGAATCGCCTCCTCGGCCTTGAAAGTATCGCCAGACCGCCACGCACGGAACGCGCGAAATGCACGAATATGTTTCATGTCCGTCGCGTCCGCAGGGCGACGCGCAAGGGAACTGCGAACCTCCTCCGCCATTTCGAACATGGGGCCCGAAAGGGGAGCGAGCTTACCCCTTTGCCGAGATCCTGGATGGCCGAAGACGCTCGGCCCAGGGGCAAACCGAAAAGTTCGCGCCGGACAAGCCATGGAGGTATGCGACGGGGCGCCTCTTGAGGCGAAAACGTGGCGATGCAAATAACACAGGAAGAAGATCCGACACCGTATTATAATGTAAACGACCAGGAACCACGCCGCGACTTGTGAGGTCGGCAAGCAGCGGGGCAGGGGGCGTGCAGTGCGCTCTGTCCAGTCTGGCGGCGTGTGCAATCGTGCCATCCCGTTCTTCTCTCCTCGCGCCCTCCGACTGGGAAAGCCCCGCCCACTTCCCATATCGCTGAGCAAAGAATGCCTGAGGGGACTCGTCGCCCCTCGCCCATTCAGCGCCGTCGGCGCGAGAGCGGTCTTCCATCGCAAGAGCAACGTTCCAATCGCCAATCAGTACTGTCACGGAGTCGGCGTTGGACGGGATAGCCTGCAATATGGGACCTGAAGCACGGAGGCACACAGCAATCGTTTCCTTCGTGTTGGGCAGATTGACGTTCGCAATCGTCGGTGGCCCCGAAGAGCCAGTAATGTGGGCGAGGAGAACGCAAACTTCGATGACAGGTGAACGCGCGCACGATGACAAGAAACGGAGAAGACGAGGACGAGCGCGAGCGACGACACCACCAGCGTTGATAGCGTCGGGGAAAAGGGAATGACCGATACCATAACCACGTAATTCTCTGCGAAGTTCCGTAGCGTCCGCAATCTGTCCACGACGCGCCTGCGCGCAGAAGATATCAAGATCCCGGGCGCACTGGAGAAATCAGGCACATCAGATCGGCGCCTTCGCGTTTTGATTCCGCACCGCAGCAAAAGGAGCGCGAGCAATCCATGATCCGGTCGCGAGGGGGGAGGGGGGGGGGAAGGGCAGGGCCCCGACAGACTCAGAGGCCTGGCTCGTTGCATTCGAATAAGACGAAATTCGCCGAGAAGAGGCAACGCCCGCAGCCAAAGGCACATCTGCAGATGCGAAGCGTGCAGATTCAAAAGGTGGCAAGCAGAGAGACGAAGCAGAACTGTGAGAACACGCGCTCGCTGACTCGGCGCGCGGTGAGACCATGCGACAGGAGGCGGCACCCACTGCCACGGGTTCTTCAGGGAACCGCTCAAAAGGGAGCTCCTTCGTGCAAATGCTCGACACCTTGCGTAAGAGACTCGGCTAATGGTGAAAGGACCGCATGGAACTCTGCAATATGCTCTGTGCAAAATGTGATGCTGACCTGAGGGCAGGTGGCGTCGGAGACAAGAGCAAGGTGGCCAATCAAAACCGGATCTGCTGGATTACGCAGCGCAAGGACGTCACATCCGAGCCCATTCGAGCCTGTCTCCTTGTTAAGTCCACGGACGGCGGACGAGATCGTTGTTTTGATCTTGCCCATGGCGAGAAAGAGAAGATGAGTGCCAGGCTCCGTATCACGTTTGGCTCTGGGCGAAAAAGCATGGTCGAGGATAGACAGGGTCTGGCAACTGAAGCGGCTGGTGACCACATATATTCGAGAGGAAGACTGTCGCTTGGGAGCCGTTCTGAACGGCAAGCGTTACTTTCTTAGTCATGTCATAAGCTTTGATGGTCGGGACGGGGCGGCCAGATGGGATCCCTGTGGCCACGAAAGCCTCTGCAGCACGTCTCAACTATGATAGCATCAATTTCCGAGTAAAACCAACAATGACAGCCCTGTGTGCACGTTCGAGGGCGGAGAGGCGAGAGCCCGCCCGCTGAAACGAAGACCCAGTAGATGGCACGGGCGAGGTAGAGCCAGCAGTCGATAGAACTGGCGGTGGCACCGTAATCTTGTGGAGCGGCTCCCCGATGTCTTGAATGCGCTTCTGTACACCTGTCGGCGAATGAGACGGGACGCTCGAGGAGTAGTCCATGTCGTTCGGCGTCGGGGTCGACCCAATCGTACACAAACGTGAATTGAAGCTGTTCGCTTGGTCTTGCAAGGCGAGAAACTTCGCGTCGGACTCACTGGCAGAGATGGTAACTTTCATGGCTAAGGCCCCGCAGCGGCGCGATGACGTCCCAACTTCCTGTTAAAATTGGGCCACTTCTTGGTCGGTAGTGTGAACAGCCGGTGCTAAGGTACGCACCGTGTCAAGAATGGAGCCGGTCTTGCCCTCAAGGGCCTGCGCGGATGAGAGCCTTTCCTCGTTAGACCTAGGGCGGACCTCTGACGATGAAGGGTTGGGCGAGGCAATGCGGGTGGCACGGCGCTGGCGGCCATCACCGCGCGGAGGCATGGCACCTGCAGGGAGGAAAAAACGACCGTACAGTACGCGGGCCCACACCCTTGTGTGGGGTAAGGGTCAAGAAATGTCACGGCCAGACCTGCTCGGGCGAGCACCTGTGGTCTACCCTTCGGAGCTCACTATAAGCCACCTTGAGCCAAATTGCTTGAGCCCAAATCGCTTGAGCCAAAATGGCTTGAGCCAAAATGGCTAAGGAACCCTCCAGGGGCCGTCTTGGGACCTTCCGGGAGCGTTCAAGATCTTTGGCGACAACCTGGGAGGGCCCAAGACGGCCGCAAGGGCGTCCAAGGGAGCCCCAAGAGCAGTCAAGTATCTGTCACACGAGCGCTCTCTCGCGTGACCGCTCTCAAGGTCCTCTGGGGCCCTCTTGGGGCCGCTGTAGTGCCGCGTCGATTAATTGTTGGAACCGTATTTGGCCGTGCGAGGGTCCTCCTGGGGCCGCTGCGGGGCCGCCTTGGAGGCCTCCTGGAGACCTCTTGGGGGACTCTTGAGGTGGGTTGGGAAACCCTTGGGGGCCTCGTGGGCAGTGTTGGTGCGATCTTGTAGGCCTGTTAGTCTTGGACAGTCAGATAGTTTTCAAGATGAGAACGCGAAAATCCTTCAAACCATCTGGAGCACTATTGGTTTTGGCTCCTTTAGGGGCCTCGTAGTTGGCCTCGCGGGGGCCTCCTGGAGACTTCTTGGAAGCCTGTGAGGGCCTCTTGCGGGCCTCTTGGGGGGCTATCGGGGCTTTCGGTACACCTCTCTGGGCGGAGGGCTGGAATGTCCGTTCGGGGCCCCCGTCTGGACCCTCTTTGAAGTCCTCTTGGAAGCCTCTGGGGCCGTCTTGGAAACCTCTTTGGCGTCGGGGAGCCCTCACGGGGCCGTCTTGGAGCTCTCTCGGGGTGTCTTGGGGCTCTCTTGGGAGCCTGGTGGGCAGTATTGGGGCGATCTTGCAGGCCTCTTGACGGCGTCTCGGGCCGCCTTGGAGCGCTGGGAAGCCCAAAAGGCGAGAACGCGAACACCCTTCGAAACATATGCAAACATAATGAAATTGTTTTTGTGGGGGGCCTCGTGGAGCCGTCCTGAGGCCTGGTGGAGGCCTCTCTGGGGCTTTCTTTTTCTCACACCGCGAAGGGGTCGAATTCGGCAGGTCGAGCCCCTCCGAGGAGCGGCAACACCGGGAGGGCGCTAGCCGCGCTTTTCGGGAGCGGCAAAGAGGGGGGCGTCAAAGAGGGGGGGGTGCGAATCATGACCAGCGGCATGTGCGCGGCCCGGCGGGGGGGCCGGGGACGTAATGAAATAAGAAGAGGCGCCATGAAATCTGGGGAAATATCATGGCCCACGCCATGATATCCACCCCCCCCTAGTCATCACCCCCCTCTTTTCCGCTCCCGAGCTTTCCTCCGCGCCCACGGCGCTGGGGCCAGGCCGGGAAGGAACCCCTTCGGATCGGGCCTCTCCGAGCTCCCGCCCGAGAGGGGGGCGGTCTCGGCGCGCGCCGAGCGCGTCGGCGGCTGGGCCCCAGCCATCCCACCCTCCAACGCTCCTCCATCTCTCCTCCTCCTCCTCCTCCTCCTCCTCCTCCTCCTCCTCCTCCTCCTCATCCTCTGCGAGGGCGGAGCTTGCTTCTGGCATCGCCATCAGTCTCATGAGTAGGGGCCGTGCCCTCGTCTTGCAAGGCGCACGTGCGCAATTTTGGCTGCACTGCCTGGCGGCCTATGCGCCACGCGTGGGCTCAGTCTGCCCCGGTGCCACGACTTTGGGCCCAGCGCCGTCACGGAGAGAAGCGCCGGCAGGAACCGAGACCGCCGACGACATGGCCGCCCCTTTCCCTGAACAAGTGCCAGCCGACAGACATCTGCAGGACGGGGCCAGTAGCTTGGAAGCCACAAAGCCGCTGTGAAGCGGACATGAAGAATGGATTGTCAGAACGCACGCGCTGTCACGCTGGCTGGCGGAGCACGTGCGGGAGGAGCGAGGAAAGACGGAGGAACGCACCCGCTGTCACGCTGGCTGGCGGAGCACGTGCAGAAGGGAATAGGAATGCCCGAGGACTGAGAGCAACTTACCTTGAAACAAACTTTGCTCACTGTTACGCCAGGTGGCGGAGCACTTCCAGGAAGAACGAGAAATGACGGAGGAAGGAGAGAGAACTGCCTGAAAATGGCATGCGTGCGCTGTCAAGCCAGCTGGCGGAGCACGTGAAGGACGAACGAGGGGTAACGGACCACGGAGGTAAAACTGCCTTGAAACAGCATGCACGCGCTGTCACGCCCACTGGTGGAGCACGTGCGGAAGGGACGAGGAGCGACAGAGGCTGGATGCGTAAGGACATGCTGCAAATAGTCAGGCAAACTGGTGCGGCTCGACACCCTTATGCGCTACGGCACTGTCGCGAAACAGTGCAGTGTTTCGCGACGTTGCTGTAAAACGCGCGCCTGTTCTGCGGCAGAGCAGCACCCAAAAGTAAAAAAAACCCTCTCCCCCTCCATCCCATGCCCCCAACACCTCTAGCTCCCATCCCCCTCTCCTCGCAGGCGGATGCACTCTTGAAGCTTCCTCAACACCAGACCGGTCGCTCCGCGCCGGCGTGGAAATCGGCCTGCCTGGTATTTCCGAAGAGCTCAGACGGGGCTTCGGCGTGCTTGACGCTGACCTGCGCAACTGTTGCCCCCCATTCTTCCCACCCCCCTCCTCCACCCAACCTCCCCAGCCCCCTCATAAAGCCGCGCCTGAACTTATACAGCTTCCGTGCGGGGTCTTAGAAAGAATAACCCACCGGCGGATGTGGACCTTGTCAGCTTGCGATCGCTGTCAGGCGTTGCAAGTGTGGACCCTACAAGCGGACACTTACACTCTGATTTGGAGGTCGCTGTCAGATTTGGTGGTCGTGAACCCTACTAGCGTGCGTGAACCTTCTCTGCCTGAGGTCGCTGTCCGACGCGGCGGCTGTGACGCTGCCAGCGGATGCGGGCCAGTCTGAAGTCATCGGGAACCACTAAGCCGATCCCTCGCGTATGTGATGGCAATTGTTTGTCCCAGCGAGCACGCTGTCAACAAGACTAGATGCGCGAAGCCTCTGACCCACGATGGCGCACTGGCGCACGCACGCGTGAAGTATATCATAAATGTTGAGAAGATGATGGCAAGGGCAGCCGACGAGAGGTACCCAATCAACCCTATCCCCATCAATCGAGGTTCGCGCGACCAAACCCAGCATCGTACCACTCGTTCGGGTCTCCCCAAGTGCCCGCTGCGCCGTGCAAGTGCGGTAGCATTCGATAATGCCGCTTGGTGGAAGCGGCGGATGCTCCGTGCGCGCGCTTGATCAACTGCCGCTGGCAAGCCTAGGATGGCGGGCCGCTGGCGACTCACATGATCAGGTGGCGCCTCTGCCTCATGGCTGGCCCTGGGAAGGCCTGCGCCCCCTGCTGCCTGGCCTGACGCTGGCAGGAACCGGCCGTCTACAGCATTGCAGGCTTGGGGGACTGCAGGACGCGGCGCTTGCCCGCGGACGTCTGTGGACGAGCGCCCGAAGAGGCCGAGAAGAACCTGCCCGGCGGCATCGGCAGCGCTGTCTGCGGGCCGGCTCCCCTCGCGAGGCCACCGAATTGCGGCGGCGCTGCTGGGGGCCCAGTGGCTGGCGGGGCAGCAGGCGGTGACGTTGCCAGGATGCAGGGGTCGGGGTCGCTCTTGCTGATAGCGAGTCGGCGGACATTGGGCTTCGGAATGGCCCCAGCGGCCTGCAGCATCGCCATGTTGGCCTCGTGCCCCTGGATGCGCGCAGCAGTCACCTGCAAGGAGCGGCTGTCGGGATGGTCTGGGAATCGCTGGCTCCCGTGCCACATGCTCTTGAAGCACATCGCAGCGGTCGGAGTCTTGTTCACGAACAGGTACCCCTTGTTGTGGCTGGAGTCGAAGTCGCACGGCAGGTAGCAGAAATCAGAAGTGCCCTTGACACACCTGCTGATAGCAAGCCACCTTAACTCTGGAATGGTGCTAGAAGAAGGTCCAAACCGAGGTCCACCTCGATGACCCTACGTGAAAATTGAGCTATCGGGGGGCCGCCCCGTTCTCCATGCGCAAGTGGGTCCTCGACAAAGCGTCGGACCAGATGTGAAACGTAAAAAGAATTCCACCCGCTCGTCGAACGAGAAGCCGATGGAACGCGTCGACCTCAAACGATCTTAGCCCCGCCCGGGGCGGCCTTGAAAGAGAGACATCGTTCGACGCAGCCCAAACCCTTGATCCGCCAGGGAACGGGGGGCCAGGCGCCCCGCTTAGGGGGCAGCCACTTCATGCGCCTCAGGAGAGCTGGTAACGTGGCCGCCAAACTCTCCCGGCGTCACCGTCACGATGAGGGCTGGGCGCCAGCTCGCCGCCGGCGCCGCGGCCGCTGTGTACGCCGTGTGGCGGCGCGCCGGCTTTGGTCCGGTGGGTCGGCTGCCTTCGCCGCTGGGAGGTGGCTCGTGGTGGCCACCTTCGACCAATCGCGCGTGTGCACCTGCTCCCACTCCTCGTCATGCTCGCTCGGGGAATCCTCGAGGTCGGCCCACGCCACTCTCAAGGGGACCTTCCGGGCGCCGTTCTCGACAGCGACCTCGTGGGACTCGTCGGCCAGCTTGGCCGCGAAGAAGTCGTCGTCGAGCTCGGAAAGAACTCTCGCTCCGGCCAGTGCGGCCTCATATACCGCGTCGGCATCGACGTCGTCATCCTGCTCCTCGGCTTCGTTGGCGGAGCCGTCCGCGTCAATGCCAAGATGTGCCCTCGCTTCGGCCAGCTTGGCCGCGACGGCGTCGTCGTCCTCGTCCACTAGGTCCTGCTCCTCGGCTTCGCTGGCAGAGTCGTCAGCGTCAATGCCAAGTTGTGCCCTCGCTTCGAACAGGGAGATCTGATGTTCAGGGTCCTGCTCCTCGGCCTCGCTGGGGGGAATCGTCAATCCCGAGAAAGGCCTTCGTGTTGAGCAGGGTGATCTGCTCCTCTGGGTCCTGCTCCTTGGCCACGCTGGCGGAGTCGTCGGCGTCAATCCCGAGAAGAGCCCTCGCTTTCAGCATGGCCTGGGCCTCGATAGCGAAGAAGGTGTCCAGATCGTCCACATTCAGCTCGGCGTCGCCAGTCGGCCCGAGGATAGTCTTGCAAAGGGACAGTCGGCTTCGCCAGTCGCCAGGTAGCTCCGCAAGCAAGAGGTTCAATTCGCAGTACTCCTCGTAGTACTCGCTTGGACCATGCTGGGTAGCATCGCTTCCACGTGCCTCAGGCAGAGGGTCGATTGTGGTAATGGCGGGGAGCACCTGCTGGACCTGTTTCCCCCTGGGTCCTGCAGCGGTGCTCGGGCCGCTTCGATGGCCCCCTCCCCAAAGGGGGTCCCGCACTTCGGGGTTGCCGGATGCCGAGAGCCGGCCCGACGGCATTGGGTGGCGCCGAGCTGCGCCCTCGCCCTCTTGGGCGCGTTTGACCACTAGGTTCGCCTCGCTGCTGGAGCTCAACGACCCGACGCGCCCGAGCTCCGCCAGGAAGGGGAGCAGGAGGGTGTGGTCTTCTGCGTCAGGAAGTGCCCTTGAAGCCAGACCTGCCCGGCTCGCTCACCGCCTCGGCCTGCCTGCACCTGACCGGCATGTTGCGCACCATCACCGTGGTCATGCTCGCGGGGCCCCTCCTGCCCGCGAGGTCCTTTTGACCACGGCTGGCTCCGACCACTCGCCCCTTGCGGCCCCGACCGCGTGGGGCCCTGCGCGGCGGCGGGCAGCCGCTGCGGCTCCCCCGCTGCGGCTCCGAGCCCTGCGGCGCCCGGGGCCCCTCTGGCGCACGGGGGCCCCCGCCGCCGCCCGCCAGCGGAGGCCCGTGCTGTGTGCCCGCGGCCCGGCGCCGGCTGTCGCGGACCGCGGTGTAGCCGCCGAAGTCGCCGTCGGTGTCGGAATCTCGGTGCCCACGTTGGAGGGGGGACTCGGTGATCCCGTCGCACGGCTCCTCGCCCGTCGCGGCCTTCGTGGCGAACTGTTCGCGGGGCACTGGCGACGGCAAGAGCCAGCGCGAAGCGCGATCTGCCAGCGTGATCTCGAGGGGCGCGCGCGTCCTGAAGAGCCAGAGCTGGAGCCAACACGGCTACGGAAAAGGTCTCCCTGGGGTTTCTTGGAAGCCTCTGCGGGCCTCTTGGGGGGTTCTTGGGGGTTTCTCCGAGCTTCCTGGGGGCCTCTCGGGGCCGAGGGCTCGAAATGTCCGTTCGGGGCCCCCGTCGTCTTTCGAATCGTTTTGGACGCATCTTGGGCCGTGTTCGGCGCCTCTTCGGCCGTCTTGGAACCCTCCTACGGCCGTCTTGGAGCTCTCTCGGGGCGTCTTGGGGCTCTCTTGGGAGCCTCTTAGGCAATATTCGGGCGTCCTTGGCGGCGTCTCGGGCCGCATGGGACCGTTGGGAAGCCGAAGAGGCTAGAAACCCGATGTCCATCATTACCCAAGATACATGAACGACTTTTGCCTCCTGAAAAACCTCGTGGAGGCTCTTAGAGGGAGACATACATGTTAATATATCATAGAAAGGGGAGAGCGAGATAAAGGGAGAGAGAGTGATAACGAGTAAGAGGGGAGAGAGAGAGAGAGAGAGACATATATATATATATAGAGAGAGAGAGAGAGAGAAAGGAGGTGTGTCAAGTTTGTGGACATATTCGGAGGTATGTAATGGATCCCTCCTGCCTATCGGCCCTCTGGATTACTGACACCATGTCTACCTTTCGACCTACACCTTTAGGCTAAACAATGCTTTCCAAGGCTTTCCAAGGTTGCCTGGTATCCACGGGAAAAGTCAGTCTCAGAGATAGGAGAGAAAGCATTTCACGGGCGCTTGTCTTGGGAATATTCGGCGGCGCGTTTCGAACCGCAGGGTGGCCCCCCAACAAAAATTCGGCGCCGTCGACCAAAACCAGGGGGACTCCCCTCCCTCCCGAACCACCGCCCCCCCCCCCCCCCCCCCCCCTCCAAAGGGGGGGGGGTCAAACCCCCTCCCGTCTCTCCGGCGCCGGCGCCGGCGGCCGCCAGCAGCGCCGACGGCGGGGACGCAGCGACGATGACCAGAGGCAGCCTAAGTTGGAAGGGGGGGGGGTGAATCCAACCCCCTCCCAACCCCCCTGGCGCCCGCGCCGGCGCTGGCGGCGGCCAGCAGCGCCGAAGCTGTCGCCGGCGACGGCGGGGACGCAGCGACGATAACCACCACCACCACCACCACCACCACCACCACCACCACTACCACCACCACCCACCACCAACACCACCACCACCACCAACCCACCACACAACCACCACCACCACAGCCCACCACAAACCACCACCACTACCACCACCACCACAACTCACCATCACCACCACCACCACAAAAACCCACCACCACTACCACAACCACGACCACAATCTACTTCGCCATCACCACCACCGCCACAACCACCACCGCTACCAGCATCACAACCCACCACCACCACCATCACCACAAACCACCACCACCACAAACCACCACCACTACCACCCCACAAACCACCGCCACCACCACAACCCACCACCACCACCACAAACCACCACCACACCACCACCAAACCACCACCACCAGCATCACCACAACCCACCACCACCACCACCACCATGAACCACCACCACCACAACCACCACCACCACAACAAACCACCACACCACCACCACCACAACCACCACAACCGCCACCATCACCACCGTCACCACCACCACCACAACCCGCCACGCGCCGGCGCGTGGCGCCAGCCCAGAAAACGAAATCGTCGTCCCCGCCGCCGCCGCCGCCAGCCGAGGAGAGGGATAGAGGAGAGGTGGGGGGGGGGGTCGAAAACCCCCCCGCCTCCATCCAGAGGGGGGGGGGTCCGGTTCGGTTCCACCCCCCCCCCCTCCAGACGACCACGGAACGCGCTCTTTCAGAGATAGTGTTTCAGCTCGTGGACACCAGAAATGCGCGGTCGTGCAGTCGGTCCTAGGCGAGGAATTATGTCGAGGACCCCTGGTGCACGTATTCCTGGCACGACACACACCTGATATTGCCCCCCGCCTACTGCGGGTATAGTAGCGGGCAACATGACACGACAACGACGCCTTCTTAACTTGAGGGGTGAATCCTGAAACCCTTTCCGCCGCATCCATGATTCGTTCCCCCTGGCTCAGCCAATTCAGATAATCTCCAGCTGCTTGGAAGGAGCGCGCGCAAAATACAGCAGCATTACACCACGTGTCCAATCTTTCCCTGCTCACAAACACTCGGGGGCAACTGGCTGGTCACCATTCTTGCAGCACGCGGCTCGATTTCTATGACGCCTGAATCTACACGGCGATTGAAGGATCGAGAGCAAAAAATGCTAGACATTGCAGAAGACTGAAGTCCTCGTTCCGGGGTTCCAAAACCCAGGGGGGCCTCTTGCATGTTCAGCGTGCCGTTCCGGTCCTTGTCCACCTGGCGGCCCACATGCGAGACACAACACAAGCTCTCCCCAATGCGAGCCCACCACGCCAAAAAAGGCGCAAGATCCTGGAGCAGCGGAAGAGACCGAAGGAACGAAAATCGGAGGACTCGCTGGGTACATGACACCATGATGCAGTAATTAGAGGAGCCCATGAAGTGGGCCTGCGGTTGAAGTGGGCCAATGATTGGTACTATGTGATGTGCAAGGCGCATGGACCGTGTCAGCGCGTGCGAATTGCAGTCTCAGGCGATTACTCCCTCGCAGTGATCATTCCTCCTGATGGGGCGCCTCGTTGAGCAGTTCCTTCAGCTCGACCCGCATGCTGAGCTTGATCTCCTCGCGCCTCTGGCGGATCACCTCTCGGAGGCTGGAACGGCGATCCTCCTCCCCCTCTCCCTGTTCCTCTCCTCCGCCCTCCTCATTCCTGCTGAAAGACAAAGAGAAGGCGAACAGCATCAGGAACCACCCCCGACTATCGTGTCTGCCACATGGGAGCAGTGGCAAAACCACCGCTGCTTCCAGAGCCATTGCCTTTGCGACCCTCGGCTCCTCATCCCGCCAGGAACATCGCTGCGTGAAAAACGTTTGGCGAACACTCCGTCACGCCCCCGCACCTCTGGCAATCACCAGCCTGATGTTCTTCAAGGCGCGGCCCCAAGTGTCCCGCCTCCCTCCCCGGGACCAACGTCTCGTCCTGGATCCGCTCCCCGATGGCCCCGACGCCCGAAGCAGACAGAGGCCGCAGTCGCGGGAACATAGCTGGACTGAACAAAAACGCGCCGGCGGAAATCTGGGAGCTGTGGGCCTTTTGTGCTGGCCTGGATTCGCTGGTCTCCCACCCCGGCGCTTCCGCCGCCGCAGTCGGCAACTCTGAGTGGCCCGGCTTCCTTTCCCCCTGTAGCGCCAGGGCTCCTCCTCCTCCTCCTCCTCCTCCTCCTCCTCCCCCTCCGTGCATTGCGGCCTTAACTTGCATACAGCGTGCCCCCTGTTGCAATTCCACTGGAGCAGTCACCCTCTGCCTAGCCGCCAACTCAAACAAAAACTGTTGTTGCACGGTTACCCCAGGGAGGAGGAGGAGGAAGAGGAGGAGGAGGAGGAGGAGGAGGAGGAGGTGGAGGAGGAGGGGGGGGACATGGAGGAGGAGGAGGAGGAGGAGGAGGAGGAGGGAGGAGGAGGAGGATAATCAGGATCAGGATCAGAGTTCCAGAGAACCTCTAGAATATGTCAACCACGATATTGAAACCAGGCTCGGAGGAAAGCCCCAAGAGATGGGATCAGGCTCAAGGCAGGTGTGCCCCCGAGGCTTACGCCGAAGGCTAGCGTCCTGCGCCTCAGAGACCGTCACGGGAACGCATTACCCAGACGGGGCCCCGCAAGCTATATTAGTGCTAGTATACCTGCTCGAATTCCTCTCTCGCGAGTGTCAAAATTAGACGGCTCTCAAACATGGCTGGATACCTCGGGCGGCTCTTGTGGATCCCCCGTTTCGCAAGGTACCTATCTACACATACTGAATCGGGGGCCTCTAGCTTTCGGGAAAACTCAGCCGACGCCGACGACGGTCCACGTCTGGGGCTTCGGGTCCCCCGCTTTGGAGCCGAGGAGGAGGGAGGTGCCGTCGTAGATCCCCGAGTAGTCGTCGAGGCAGCAAAGGGAGTCGACGGAGGTCGGCGACCCGTCGCCGACGGAGAGGGAGGGGAAGCCGCCATCAGCTCTGAGAGGGGTCTCGTGCCGGCACCCAAAAGAAAATATACAGCCTGCGATCCCGTGGGTCTCGAGGCTGCTCTCGGCACGGGAGAAGGTCGGGGCGTGGAGGAAGATAATGATCGAAAGCCCCGCTCACTATGGGGAGGCAGCTCCATATCCGCAGCATGTATTTCACCATCATTACACTCGGCACTCCAAAAATCCTTATCTCGCCGATCACTAGTAGCACCAACATGTCCGTGAACGCCTCGAGCCACTCCTGCAGCTCGCGCTCCATGTGCGTCGGGGGCGCTCGGCCCTGCTGCATCTCCGCCACCGTCCGGGTCAGACAGTCGAGGATGACCGAGCGGAACGTCGGGTCGAGGTGCAAGAGCAACTTCTTCTTGTTCTGGTCGTAGCACCAGTCCATCTTGCAGAACTTGATATTGTCCGCCTTGGTGGCGACATCCATCTGCTCGGTCGTGGCGCGGATCTCGGTCAGCTTCTTCGCGTTGGTCGCGCCAACGGCCTCTTTCCGCTCCATCAGTCCCGTCAGGGGGCCGCCGAAGACCCAGGATGGGGGGGGGCCCGAACTGCGCCCGCGGCCAGCGGCGCTGAACGCCTCTGAAAACTCGGCGCCCATCTCGCTCATCTTGGTCGCCTCGTGGCTGTTCGCGTCGATGGGGGCGCAGTCGAACACGACGCCCTCCACGTTCCGCTTCGACTGGCCCAGCTACAGCAGGAACTCCAGGATGAGGACCTGGAGCTGCTTCTGGGCGATCTTGAACCCTAGGTCGGACTTCTTCTCGCCGTCTCCGCGTTGTCGCGCGCGTCGATCCTGTCCACGGGCGGCCCCCTTGCCCTCGGGCTGCGTAGCCGCGGCCCCCCCCGCGCCCGCAGGCGGGCCGAACGCGGTCGGCTGGTCGCGGGCGGCGAACGCAGCTCGGTGGGTCACGGGGCGCCGAGTGGCAGGAGGAGGCCTGAAAAGAAAGAACTGCGGGCGGTGGGTGGGGAAGATGTTGTTGTACAGCATGTTCGCTGCATTCATCAATAGCTTCGAATGTACCGTCGCAGAAGAGGCGCTTAATCGCATTCGGGGTCCCCAGAGGCCACGGGAATCGACGTCGCCCGATTCGGCGGGTTAAATTATCCCAGGGCGATCGGACACGTTGACGAGCGCGATCCTTAATCTAGAACGTCGAACGACACCACGGGCACTGATTACATATCACACACGTGTACAGAGGGTTCCGCTTGCCGTGGCCCCCCGCCCCTGGACTGGAACGCGCGAGCTGTCAGGGCCCCGCGGGGGGGGGGAGAAAGTCTGACTGCATAGGGCCCCGCTCTCGTCTCGGAGGGCGCACGCGAAGGCTGCGAGCTCTTCTCCCGTCGGAGGTGCGATCGCGCGAGCAGGTCCTCGCAGGCTCTGGAAGGAAGAAGTCTCGCCCTGCGTCGAGATCGCGGCCTTAAGGGTCAACGGGTCAATGCGAGGCCACGCCTCTCGCACCTCGTCGGCATTAAACAAAGCGAAATAGGAATAGTTATGCTCGCTCCAGCGCTCAAGAAAATCCTCGGCACCGCTGGTCCCAGCGCACACCCACAAGTCGGCTGCTACTTGGCGCGCCAGTGGCGGGGCATCTCGGGCGAGGCGTCCAAGATAATCCAACGCAGGAGGTCCGTCGTTGAGGGTCCCCCGGGGAGCGGCAATAATCTGGGCGTGGGCCCTGGGGTCTCGGGCCATCTCCTGGGCCCAAGCAAATCTTATGGCGGCTTGCGCGCACCGAGTGGGAATCACTTTCCACCTACGACGAAGAACAGCGTGCGGAAGACAAAGGGGATGGCTGCCACTCCAGTCCACATCCTTGCTCCTCTCCAGGGCTCTTAAATATTTAGCGATGATGGTGTCCATCTGGTTATTAATGTTTTGCAGAGAAAAAGCAGGCTTCGTTTGCCGATAGTCCAGCTTCAATGGCATGCCCCTGGAAGGCCAGAAGTTTCAATTTGCCAGATATACGGCTGCCCCATAGACTCCCCATCTTAACCCATCCCGCCCTCATCGCAGAGAACCTGAACTGTAGCTCCTCCACCGTCGCTAAATAAGTGAAAACTCTGTACCATCTCTCGTTTGCCCGTGTTCTGGAGGAGGCCAGCCTGGTTCAATTCCTCGTCCAACGTCGCGTCGCTCTGTTGTGTGAGAAGGTGGGCCTCTCCAGCCTCGCCGCTGCGAACAAGTGTATTATCAAAGATGCCATCTGCAAAAGCGCTCGCGCCGCCATCTAGCTGCCTCGAGACAATGCCACGCTTCAGCGCGACGGACAGCGCCTCGGTGCGAGCCGATCGCCGAGCGAAACAAGGCCCCTCCATGATCTTAGCAAAGATAATAGGTTCTTCACTGGATCCCATCAAACCTCCACATCCGTGCCTGACCACCAGATTACGCGTGTCCCCCCATGGTTCCTCTCCCCCTCCAGAGAAGCCCAGAAAAATAGCGGCGTGTTCCGCTCGCTGTTCAAACGGCGCTTGATCTCTAGGCAAGACGAGATCGCGGATGGCACGACGTCTGGCCGCGGGTGTAGTGGAGGCGAAAGCGTTAGACATGTCATGCAGATTGTTGATGCGAGCTAGCTTTCGCTTCCGAAGGCGATGGCCTACGCAAAGCTGGACAGCCAGGGCGTCTTCACGACGCCGAAGGGCAGGAAACCATGAAAGCTGGCCGGCCAATCCTGAGGTTGCGATGCCATCCCTCGGCGGATCGCGGCTCCATAGAAGCGTTCCAATAAGGGCAGAACACATGAATAAGGCGTTTTCTCCCAGGTCCTTGTTTTCCGTTCGGCTTCAAGATCGGGCATCCCCAGGAAAGATGAGCCAGTTTCGGGACTCGTTGCAGAACTCGTATCCACCAGTGGAGATTTTCAAGATGTGTATATGCCTGAGACTGGGGTAGTTCGCCTACTCTTTCAGCGCCTAAACCAAGTCGGGGTTCGTCCGCTCGTGAGACGTAGCTGGACTCGGCGGCCATAAAAAGACTTCCGGAGGTGCACTCCAGGCTGGGGCAGCTCGACGTCTGGGGCGCTTTTTTGGGAACCTCAGGGTGCCTCGAAGATCCCGTTCGGCCCAAAACCCATGCTCCTCGTATGTATCGAAGGTCATCGCCGTCGCGCCGAAAGTCTCGGGACAATTCTCGAGCTCGGTCGCGTAATCGATCTCCTGGGCACTCATACCTCCCATATGTGGTGATCCCTCCTAATACCTCCTCCATTCCTCTCGTGAAGACTCTGGAAACGGAATACGGTATTTACGCTTGCGGGGCCCCCCGCATCGAGCTGCCAGTAAGAAAAAGAAGCCGGTGGACCTCAGCGAATGGACGAAATCGGTGGGCCTCTTGAATCTAACGTTCGATGCGTCGACGACGGTCGGCCCGTTCTCGGCGTGCGAGTTGTCGGAGTGCGATGCGAATCTCCTGTTGTTCTTGATACTTTGGGAAGAGAATGGGCTGGTGGCGTAGCACAGCCTCGCACCCCTCGCCCTGATCCCCCAGCCTCTCTCTCGCCTCAGCACGGAGTCGAACCAGCTCACGACGGCGTTCACGTAGACGTGCAGCCCGAGGGTCGTCTGTCTTGCGCGACTGGCCGAAGAACCGTGCACAGCGTCTCACGAGGTCGACCCACTTCTGCCAGTACGTGTCGCTGTCGCCGTTGTTGCCGAGCACGGCAAGCTCGGCGCGCTGTGCGAACTCTTCCTCCAGGGCTTGCTGGAACTCAATCTTGTTCGCACCCTCCTGCAATGCTGCCGCCAATTTATCGCGATCCCATATGAGCGTGACCGCTGTCGATCCTCGATGTTGGTACGCCATGAAATTGACTATGATCGGGACATGGTCCCGTGGGGCAGCACTCGGGAAAAGTTGTAGGCGTCGAGCCGAACTCCAGGGTAGAAAGCAGCGTCGGATCTGATCATGTAGTGTCATGGGCATGAATATATGGCCCATTGTACTCGTCGAGCCGTCGAAATGATAGTAAGCATGCCCTTCCTTTGCATGAAAACTCCCAACATTCATCATGTCAAAAGGCATCATCAACTCTTCCCAGATTGGGCCCCCTATGGTGGTCTGATTGTCAAGATGGCGGCCCCCGGCGTGGTCGATCTGGCCGGGACGCTCCGCCTCGAAAGTATGCGGGGAAAGCAGCGCTCCGCTCTTCAGAACACTGCCTGTATTCAGGTCGCCCATGACAATCGGTGCAGAGCGTGCTGGAGGTGTTCTGACCTGCTGGGTCGCCCACTCCACTAGAGCCCGATCCCATCTCCAGCGCTCGCCTCTTGCGCGCGCATTCGTCCTTGAGCGGCGGTAGGTACATCAGCGCGATCGGCAGATCCAGGGAACATCTCGCGATGCGGACCGCCAGTCCCCTTCTCTGGGCTGCAGGTGGGGGCGTAGATATCGTTCTGACTCCTCTGCGCATCCTCTGGGTCATCATAAACGTACAACCTGCCGACCCGTTGGAAAAAGGTGCGGCAGACCATCCTGCCGATGAGCCGCAACCTCATCTATCCAGGTGCCACCCCTGAACTGGATGACATGGTGGCGCTCGGAGACGAGTGCCCGCCAGGCCAATGATGTCTGCGTGAACCTCTCGCCACATCTCCGATGGTTGGTCCGATTCCACAAGCGGGAAGGGATTGTAGAGCGCCAGCCGAAGGAAAGAACTCATGGGCCCCAAAGGGCGAGTGCGCCCCGAGGCGTTCCCGCCCCACGATCGTGAGCGGCAAAGCCAGATGAAGTGTAAGATGGAGAGATGTGCGGTGCAGAACGCTTGAAGCTGCCCGCTACAAGGATGGCTGGGCGTTCCCATTTTCTAGATAGGGTCTCTCGCCGTAGCCCCGCGCGCACCCCTTTCAAACGCTCGCTGCCTCTACCGGGATAGAGCACAACCCCTTCTCGAAAATAAGCTCTCGCTCGACACTTCATATCATCCTACAGAAACGGGGGCGCCAACGTGTGTAGCAGCTGCGCGCATGGTTCCTCTTTGAAGAAAGGGGGTAGCACGATTGACTTCATTGAGGTTGAGGTTCGCGACCTAAACTGCAAACTTGCAACGCAATTGCACGGATGGCGGCGGTCATTTTTCGACCCAGGGGCCCCGCTGGGCACCTTGTTCAAGTGCATGGTCACACCTTTTCGCACCCCTAACTACGCAGTGTAATGATACAAGGCAACTCGCGATAAAACTAATCAGATACTTGTCGCTCACGGGGCGCGTCTTGCAGTGATCCCGAAGGCTTGTTGGGGCTCGTGAGGGTGGGCCTTATGTCAAGACCATTTGGCTCGAGCTGTTCTCAGACACTCGACCGTCTTTCCCTGGGCTGTCCCGGGCTTTCTGCTCTCGCTCGAGGGCCGATTCTAATCGGCCAGCGCAGGGGCCCGTTCCTACTTCATGGTTTCCCCTTCCTCCACGCCGCGCAACGGCAACAGTGCTCGGCCGTGGACCTGCAGCTCCTGCGGGCGCCGCCGCAACAACGTTGCAAGCGGCGCAAGCGTCGTCATGCCCAGAGGCCCGCGGGACGGTCGGAGCCGTGACTGGGCATGCTGCAACGCGAACTACACGCGCGAAATTGCCGGTGGCGACAGCCATGCTGGCGCTGGCGCTGCTGGGTTCGCTCTTCCTCGTCTTCCTGGGCCCCGATTACTGGGGCCAAGGGGTGCGATCCCCGCTCTGCCGAGCATCGCAGCCGACGCGTCTCTAGAGGACTTGCAGTCGGCCGTCCAGTTGTTCGACGAACTGGGCGACGTCGGAACTTCCTCGGCCCACAGAATGCTCGCAGCACCCCGCCGGGCCGCTGCCCCAGCTGCCCCGCCCCTGCAGCGTCAGATCAACGGCGCCTTCCAGCGCGTGCGCGGACTTGAGAGCCAGTTGGAGAAGGCGGCTTTCGGCTACAATCGGCTGGATACAGTCGCCCAGGTCTCCGAGAAGCTCAGCGCCGCCGAGGCCGAGCACGCCCACGCGTGACCTCCACCAGAAAGTCGCGCCGCCTGCCGCAGCGGCCGTCGCGCAGGCGCCCGCGCCTCCAGCGGTCATCTCGATCGACTCCATCTTCGACGGCGCGGCCGCCGAGCTTCCGACTCCTTAGGGCTCGCTCGGCAAACTCGACAGCGAGGTGTGCGATTTCTCGCCAGAGGCGCAGGATGACGCTGACAGGCGCCTGATGCAATCCCGGGCTGAGCTCAAGGCCGCCACGCAATCCTTGTTCGGGGAAGCTGCGACCGGGGCCCGCCAGGCTCGCCAAGATCACGCTAAACTGCGTTCTCGGCTCACCGAGCAGCGGCGCACAGGCGCGCGAGATGACGGCGCTGCAGCTGCTGCCCCAGATGCGGCCAAAGCCGCCGCGCCCCCCACCGGTGGGCCAGAGGCTGGCGGTGCCCCGCCCGCTGCTGCGCCGACCGATTCGCCCGCGTCCTCGGCTTCAGCGGCCCCGACGACGGCATCGGCTTCTGCTTCTACTGAGGCCGCGGCTCAAGCAGCCAAGGCCAAGCTCCGCGCTGATGCCGCCAAAGATTTCAATGACAGCCCCCTATCAATGACACCCCCTCCCACAAGCGACCGGTGGCCAACCCAGAATCATGAGCCCCCCCACCACCATGCCTTGTAACAAAAACCATGCTAAACACACTCTGCCTCCAAATTCGGAGCATGCGCAGCCAGCCCTATCCGGCCTCCCCCCGCAATACCTGTCAACAAACAATACAGAGTACACTTGGCGGCGGCGGCGGCTGCAGCGGCGGCGGACGCGGCGGCTGCGGCGGCGGCGGCGGCGGCGGGGGGGGCGGCGGCGGCGGCGGCGGCGGCCACGGCGGGGGCGGCGGCGGCGGCGGCAGCGGCGGCGGCAGCGGCTGCCGCGGCTGCCGCGGCGGCGATTTGGCAGCGGCGGCGGCGGCGGCGGCGGCGGCGGGCGCGGGCGGCGGCGGCGGCGGCGGCGGCGGCGCGGCGGCGGCGGCGGCTGCGGCGGGCAGCGGCGGCGGCGGCGGCGGCGGCGGCTGCGGCAGCGACGGCGGCGGGGCCTCCAGTAGCTGCCCATCCAAAGGCGATTGCTGCGTGTGCTGAGGCAAGGGCCAAGCTCGGGTGCTACGCGCGCGCTGGGAGGGCGGGCGGGAGTGGGCGAGACAGCTTGCGGGCGGGCAGGGGGTCTTGACGTCTCCCAACCCTGTCCCCCCGCCCCCATCTGGTGCCAAGCCTGTCGCCAGCGCCTAAAAAGGGGCACTGGCCCATGGGTTGCGCTCTCCCGTGGGGTCGCTCAGTTTTGGCAGCGATTCCACTGGGTTAAGCCTTGGGCTTCATCCATTCTTCGAGCCCCTTCTGGAGCCCCCATAGATGCCCGACCCCCTACCTCCTTCGACCCTCCCCCTCCGAGTCCTTCTGACGGGCCTAGGGGTTCCTCGGCGCCCTCAATCGAAACGGCCAATGTCTCAGGGTGCTCCGCGGTGGAGCGCCGTCGCGCCCCAAGGCGGGGGCAGGCGACGGCGTTCCACCCGCGGCGCCAGGCGGGCGACCTCCTGGGCCCGCCTGCGCCCGTGGCTCCGCCACACCGGTGTGCGACCGCATCCGCTGCGTCTCCACGTGCAGCACTGCTCTCTGTGGCCAGTGCACCGGGCCCGCGCAGACCCTGATGCGTGCACAGATGTAGCACCGCGCCGCCGAGGCTGTTGAAGCTCCCTGACAGCATGGGCAACGGCGCGGCGTTGCTTCAGCCTGAGAATACCACCTCCAGGAAGCAGCCCATGCCGCCACCGGGCCAAAGGCTCTCGACCTGGAAGATCGCGGTCCCAGCTGTTTGCCCGAAGTTGTCGAGGGTAACGCACTCCAGGAAGGCCCCTGGTACGGGCCCCATGCGCTGGTAGGCCATCAGTGCTGAGGCGCCGTGCAACCAGGGGCCCGCGCCTCCAAGCGCTGCCGCGGCGCCTCCTGCGCCACCAGGCGCCGCCCAGCCCAGCGAACCTCCGCCTCCAGGAGCGGCACCTGGGCCCCCACCAAGTGCGCCCCCAGCACCTCCGAAGCCGCCGACGCCCAAGGCTCCCGCACCCAACCCTGGGGCAAGGCCCATTGGCGGCCCTCCACCGACCGCGCCGACTCCGACCACTCCAGCGGTTCCGCCTCCCAACGCCGGCGGCGCGAGCCCACAGCACCAACGCGCGCGCCTGCGCCAGCGGCCCCGCCGCGGACCGCCCGCCCCGAGCGCCAGGGCACCGCCCGCGGCGCCAGCGCCCGCGCCCAGAGCGCCCGCTGGGACTCCAGGCGCAACAGCATCCGCTCCGCCTCCGCCAGGGTCTCCAGTGGGGCCTCCAGCCGCGACCGCGGCCGCGGCCACGGGAGGGACCCCCCTCGCGGCAGCAACCGCCGCGCCGCATGCGGGCGGTCCCACTGGGGGTTTCGGTGAGGCTCCCTATTGGGCCACGAAGCGTTGTACTGGGTGGATGAAAATGCCAAAATGTGGGGGACGCATGCGGGCGGTCCCACTGGGGGCTTCGGTGGAGCTCCCTATGGGGCCACGAAGCGCTGTATTGGGTGGGTGAAAATGCCAAAGTGGGTGTGGGGGACGCATGCGGGGGGTCCCACTGGGGGCTTCGGTGGAGCTCCCTATGGGGCCACGAAACGCTGTACTGGGTGGGTGAAACTGCCAAATTGGGTGTGGGGGACGCACGCGGGCGGTCCCACTGGGGGCTTCGGTGTCGCTCCCTATGGGGCCACGAAACGCTGTACTGGGTTTGTGAAACTGCCAAATTGGGTGTGGGGGACGCACGCGGGCGGTCCCACTGGGGGCTTCGGTGGAGCTCCCTATGGGGCCACGAAACGCTGGGCTGGGTGGGTGAAACTCTGTGGGGGACGCATGCGGGCGGTCCCACTGGGGCCTTCGGTGGAGCTCCCTATGGGGCCACGAAACGTGTGAGTGATGTGCCGAAATGGGTGTGGGGGACGCATGCGGGCGGTGGAGAGGAGGAGGGGGGGGAGGAGGAGGAGAAGAGGAAAGGAACGCGGGGACCGTCTCTTCAAAACGAGGACCCAACACCACAGGATGGTTGGGAAAAAGTAAGGGTGGACCTTAGGACGGGAGAGTGTAGCCTCCTCCTCCTCATCATCGTCAGCAGCATCACCAACATCATCCTAATCCTCATCGTCCTGCCTCCTCTTTTGGCCTCCTTCTCCTCCGTCCTCTTTGGGATTCCTGCCTTTTCCCGGCTCCTCCTGAATCCTCTTGGAACCTCTGGGGGCTCCTGGAGCCTTACGCCCTACTGTGGCCTTCTGGGGTACTCTTCCTCGTCCTCTTCCGCCTCCCCCTCCTCTTCCTCCTTCCTCTTCCTCCTCCTCCATCACCTCCTCCTCCTCCTCCTCCTCTTCTTCCGCTTCTTCATCTTCTTCGTATTACTACTATTATTGTTGTTCCTCCTCCTCCTCATTCTCCTTCTCCCCCTCTCTCACCTTTTACTCCTCCTCCTCCTCCTCCTGCCTTCGCCTTCGCCTTCTCCTCCTCTTCTTCTTCCTCCTCCTCATCCTCCTACAGCCTACTCCTTGGGCCTCCTGCTTCCTCTTCATCCAGCCTCCTCCTTTGGCCTTCCGCTTCCTCTTGAGGCCTCCTGTTGCCTCCTGCCTCCTGGGGCCTCCTGGAGCCTTTCGGGGCCTCCTGTTGCCTGGGGCACCCCTGGGACCTCCTGGGTCCTTCTGTAGCCTCCTGGAGAACTCCTGCGGCCTCCTTGGTAGGGTTTCCTGGTTGTTCCGGGGCCTCCCTGGGCTTCGGGTGCCGCCTCCTGCAACGCCCCGTCGTTTCCCGAAGCCTCCCGGGGGTCCCGTGGCCTTCTGAAGCACTCTGGGGTCTCCCGCTCGGGGTTTCCTCCACGCTCAGGCTGCAGGAGCCCACGTGATGGTATGACCCGCTCGGACTAATGACATGAAAGGCGGGCCCCATAGGGAGGGGAGCTCCCGCTCGAAGCTTTCTTGCAATTCACTCGCACACGAGACTCCCGCTCGAGACTTCCTCATCATTCGGGCCTCGGTAACCCGAACATGGCGACAGCCAACGGTTTGAGGATGACCACGAGCCACACAGGGAGGGGGCTCCCGCTTGAGGCGTCTTCGCGATTCGCTCAGACACGAGGACTCTCCGGCTCGAGACTTCCTCAAGGTTCAAGCCGCAAAGATGAAGACAGCTGCAAGTTCGAGGGTAGTCGCCTCGGGCCTCGGATTATTGACACGGAGCGCGAGCCCCATGGGGTGGAGACTCCCGCGCGAGACCTCCTCGCCATTCGCTCAAAGACGAGGCTCCCGCTCGAGGTCTTCTCCAGACTCAAGCCCCAGGAACCCGAAAGTGACGACAACTACTGGTTAGAGGGCGGTCGTCCTGGATTACCCACGTGACGCGCGGGCCCCATTTGGTTGGGGTTTCCGCTCGAGGCTTCCTCCCCAATCACGCACAGACGAGCCTCCCGCTCGAGATTTACAAACATGAAAGCGCAGGCCCCATAGGGTGGGTGTTCCCGCTCGAGACTTCCCCGGCATTCATTCACAGACGTGTCTCCCGCTTGAGACTTCCTCATCATTCGGGCCTCAAGAAACCAAACATGGCAGCAGTCGAAAGTCTGAGGACAAACGCCTCGGACTGCTACAGAAAGCGCGGGGTCCCATAGGGAGGGAAGAAAGGGGCTCTCGCTCGAGACTTGTTCCCGATTCACTCACTGACGGGGATCCCGCTCGATACACTTCCTCAATCTAAATGTGTGCGTATGTGTATGTATGTGTGTGTGTGTGTGTCTGTCTGTTTTTTTTTTTTTTTTTTCTCTCTCTCTCTCTCTCTCTCTCTTTTTGTCAGTCTGTCAGTCTGTCAATCTGTCAGTCTGTCAGTCTGTTTGTCTGTCTGTCTGTCTGTCTGTCTGTCTGTCTGTCTGTCTGTCTGTCTGTCTGTCTGTCTGTCTCTGTCTCTGTCTGTCTGTCTGTCTGTCTGTCTGTCTGTCTCTCTCTGTCTGTCTGTCTGTCTGTCTGTCTGTCTGTCTGTCTGTCTGTCTGTCTGTCGGTCTGTTTGTGTGTCTCTGTCTGTGTGTGCGTGCGCATGTGAATGTGTGAATGCGCGTAGAGAAAACAGGAAACCCACTTGGGATGCGGGGACAAACGAGGTGTCGCGACTTTGAAGGTCCTCTTTTCCCTCCTTCTCGACCACCTCCGGGCCGCCTCGAGCACCTGCCTGAAACGCATGAGGCCCCCGTGCCTGCTCAGCAGCTCCGCGAGCCAGCCCTCGCGCGCTGGGCGGGGAGCGGCGAATCGCGAGGTCAGGGAGCCCCGCGGGCCCGGGAGGACCCCCGTCGTCATCCTCCTCCGCCTCCTCGTCCTCCTGCTCCTGCTCCTGCTCCAGCTCCTGCTCCTGCTCCTCCTCCTCCTCCTCCTCCTCCTCCTCCCCGTTCCTCCCCCTCCTCCTCTTTACCCTCCTCCTCCTCCTCGTTCGTTCCTCGCTCGCTCCTTGGGGCTTAAAAGTTTGAGCCCGTGTCAGAAGATGAAAAGGTGAAAGTCGCGCACAGAATTCCAAATTCATGCAGGAGGAGGGGGGGTCAGGGCGACCCCAACGCGGGGGCAGCCAGCGAGTCCCCTTCAGAGTGCCCGACTGCCACGCCAGGAAAAGGCGGTCCTGTCGGCGAGGGGGGTCGGGCCAGGGGTCATACCCGACACCATTCCCCAGGCGGCCTCCCCTCCCCAGCAAGCGTCCAGACGCGCCGTCTGAACATCTGGGTCGTGGGTGAACACAATCCCGTCCCCCCATCGGACACCGCCCGTCACCAGATACGAGGCCTCATGCAGCGGCTGTGCCCTTGAGGGGCAGGCGCTCTGCTGAAAAACGGGGGCACTTTCAACCCGCATCGTGCAAACTCCCGCCGCATTGCGGTCGGAAACCCAGTCAGGGGCGGCCCCCTCCCCCTCTTCATTGCGCACTGCCCCTTCCTCGCACCCCCGCATGGTAGGCGTAATTGAGGCGTTGCGCAGTCGCATGCTGGCCGCACTGCAGAGACTAGCAACAAAGCCCACAGTCTCCCCAAGCGGCCTTGAACTCGCCGACGGTGCCGTGCCCCCACCCGCTCTTTGACGTAAACAAGAGGGGCGGAGACGATGGTTGAGCTAACGCATCGGATCAGCATGAGAGAACTGTCCAAGACACGTGGGGGGTGGGGGGGGGATGGGCGCGCCAGAAGGCCAAGCCCCCCCGAAGGCCACCGATGGGGCGACGCCAGGATCCACAGGTGGGCACGTGTCCAACAGGGTCCCTCGACAACCAGGAAGCCTAGGGAAGGCCGCAACTTTGGGGGGCATTCCGGCGACAGGGGCAGCAGGGTCAACAGGTGGGGACACGGGGAGGATCCAGCAGGCAGGAACGGCCTGGGCCACGCATCGCACTAAAAGTTCAGTGCAAGACCGCAACCAAATCTTCTCTCTCGCCAACCACCCCCTCACACAGCCGCTGGTCTGAACACACCCCCACGGGGACACAGTGGTTCGAACGCGAGTGAGGCCCACGGGGAGCGCAGCGATGGGGTGGGAAGCTTGCACAAAACTCGTCAACATGTACTCAATATACAGACTCGCGACCTTCCCCTGCTCGATGAATCTACATGCCGTAGCTAACGTGTATGGGGAGAGTAAGCCCGTGGAGTCGGGCGTCGCACACTCAAGAACGATGGGCCACACACGGTCTTCTCGCCACAATGGTTGCTCCGCGAACACTCGCATGGCATTCTTGCTGCGGCCCTCTCTGTAAACCACAAACACAGCGTACGAGCCGGCAGAGGCGGGGCGGGAGGCAGGATTGGCCCAAATCAGCACAGGAGCAGCCAGAGGTGCAACAATGGCGGCAAGCAGAGCTATCTTTGGCTGCTGTGGGATCCGGACCAGGGGTCGGGAAACAGGTCCCGCAATATTCACCGCGGGAACATGAGCAAAGCACTCCGAAAGTCCCTTGGGGCGGTTCACACGTCTTACTTCCCGCCTATCCGCAGGGCACCCCGCCAGCTCATCCTCGGAAGGTCGCAGCTGGGAATTAAGCCAACACGTGCGACAGCTAGCAGCACTCTGACTGTGTTTCAGCAATCTAGCAATATGGGTAACACAAATCGGACACACCGTTCCCGTGACAAACGCAGTCGGGCTGGCTTCAGTCTCATGTGTTTCCTGATGTGGATTCGTACCACTTGCTCCTGCTCAGACGCGAAACCACACATATAACATATAACAGACGTACTGGGAGTCCGCAGCCTGGGGTTGGGTTCCAGTGGCCTCCTCTGGGTGGAGAGCAGCAGGGGTAGGGGGAACGAGTGGGGTCCCCCTGGCCCTTTCCATGGGCAGCGGCATGGCGATGGCGCTGGTCAGACTTGAATTGTGGGCCAGACACTTGCTGGCATCGGTGAATCTACTCCTCCACATCTCACACCCAAGCTCTTCCTGCCACTGGAACCTACTCTGGGCACCCGCAGTGCCCACCAGCCTCACAAGGCGACGGGGGTCATTCCGAACAGTATTCAGCCAAAAAGGCATCCAATCGCCAGAGGGCGGGTCCGACGAAGGGTCGATTGTGCTGAGCCACGCAAGGTCCTGGCAGATAAGTTGGGGCCAAAGGCCAGAGACCCCCCACACCGCATCGAGCAGCATGCGCAACATCGGGGGGGGCACGCACCAGAGACCGAGCCAGGAAACGAAGACGCATGATAAAGAGCACGACTTGGACGGGCAGACGACTGACAGCGGCCAGGATCTTGCGAGAAGCAACCTGCTCATCCTTATTGTTGCGCTTTCCTAAATTCATGGCCGTTCTGTAAATCGCTATATGGTGCTGCGCAATCAGTCTCTCAATGTACCCAGGCACATCATCCCAAGTAGAGCTGCAATAAAACATACGCGACGCAGCAAGCGACTCACAAAACATGACCTTCTTGGCCAGTGGCATGAGGGGGGAGGGGGCGATCAGTTTCTTGATTGGCTTGAGGGCCCCCGCCATCCCCGCGGCACGGTGCGCCACCTCGGCTCCGAGCCCCCCCGTATCCATGCACATGGCCCCCAGAACTCGGTGGCACCAAACAGCTTCCAAGTCCTGTCCCCAGGCTTCCGAACGGAGGGTGGGTCGACTTTGCGTGGCCAACCTTCTTCTTGCAGCTTTTTGCCCCGCCCCGCGGAACGCCAACAAAATCTTGGTCTTGATGGGGTTGACCATGAGACCCCGCTCCTGGACAAGTCCACACAGGATGTCATACGCCCGAATGACCTTTCCAGGGGGCTCCTGCGCGCTGCCAACTAACAGTAATGTCAGGTCGTCTATAAAAGACACATCACTTGTGGGCTGGTCCCAATCTTCAGCTACCGAGACGCGCGTGGCCGGTTGGGTCGGGGTCCAAACGAGGTCTTCCTGCTTCAGAGCAGCCTGGAGGTCTGTCACGATACCCTAGAACACCACGTTAGACACGTCCCCCGCGGGAATGGATCCAGGTTTGGATCCTACCGTGGGGGCGATCCAATCGCTGGTGAGGGCAAGCCTGTTGTCGCATCTGGACGTGGCCTTGATACCCGTACCCTCGCCTCCGAACTTGGACCGAGATTGAACGGTACTGGCAGTGGCCGTCCCCTGGGATATCAACTCGTTGAAGCAGGTGTCGCACTCCCTCGAGCTGCTGGGACAAAACGACCGCCATCGCCTCTCCAGCCGCCTGAGGGCGCCAGAAAGGTGGAGACAGTCGAGGACGGATGTGAAAGGAAGGGGTAGGGTTGCCACACCTTTCAATTTGCTTGTGATTTGGGGGTGCTGCTTAGGGGGGAGAAGAGCGTTGCCGCGGTTGAATCAACACGTGTCGGGTAGGACGCTGAGGCGGCGACGTCGCCCATGACACCCCTGGTGGCTGTGCGCCGCGAGGCGCCGAAAAGGTAAGCCAAACGACTACGGAGTAGAGGGATAATAGGGAAAGAGGAATTGTGAGTATACTGAGAAAGAGACGACTGGGATGGAGAGAGGGAGGCATGGACGGGAGGATGGAGTGAGGGGGGCGCAGATGTTGAAGAGGCAATGGGGGAGGGATGAACGGCAGGAGTGAAGCTGAGAGTGAGGGCTGGAGAGAGGGCGGGTGCGCCAAGGGGTCGTGACCGAGGGGTTGAATGAGGGATGGGTGGGATGGCGTAGAGGGGAACGGGGGGAGGCGCTGGAGGGAGGGCAGGAGATTTAGGCCCGATGTCCGTCCTGTGGTGGAGGGAAAGCTGGACGGAGGGTTGGGGGGGGAGAAACGTGAAGCAAGTAATGGATTGCCGCAGGGCGCCCTCTCGAGCGGTTGTTGGGGCACAGAATCTGGGCCTGCAGCGGCCAGTCGGGGCGGCTGGGGCGCCTCAGGAACGCTGTCGACGAAGCGCAGCTGCAGGGAGCATTCCGAAGCGAAATGAGCTTCGACACCGAGAAACACCGTTGTCCCCTCTCGCCTTCTCTCTACGTCGGGCCCTTCCGCTGAAAGCCGGGTTCCCGAACCTCTCCTGTGTTCCAGACGTGCCAATTTTTCGAGCTGCGTTCAGCCGTGGCGACGTGGAGACCCAAGCCAAAAAACTCAAGCCTCGCTTGTTGAGGCTGCAGGTTCAAACCTGCTGGCTGGCCCTGTCCAGTGGACTCATCAATGCAATGCTAATGTGTTGGGAGACTCGAAGGGGGTTTTGCTCTTTTTGCGCCCGGGGAATGTGTCCTGACGGGCGTGGTGCCGTTTGCCAAGGAGTGTGGGTATCTGTGTCTGCGGTGAGGGGCTGTTGGCGGTCGCGCTGCGTCCGAAGATTTTGGCCTCACCTGGCTGGCGTCATTCTCAGGAGGGTCGGGGCTGACGTTTATGCAAAGGGTGGATGCTCCCGGTGCGGCCGGGGATTTTGGCCTAACGTGCGTGTTGCTCTCCGATTGGATGTGGATTCTGGTCTGGCGTGTGTGCGGCGGGTGGGAGTGTGGACTTGACGACTGCGTGTGGTTCTTGTTGCCGTGCGGCCGGGGATTTTGGCCTAACGTGCGTGTTGCTCTGCGCTTGGATGTGGATTCTTGTCTGGCGTGTGTGCGGCGGGTGGGAGTGTTGACTCGACGTCTGCGTGTGGTTGTTGTTGCCGTGTGGCCGGGGATTTTGGCCTAACGTGCGTGTTGCTCTCCGCTTGGATGGGGATTCTGGTCTGGCGTGTGTGCGGCGGGTGGAAGTGTTGACTTGACGGATGCGTGTGGTTGTTGTTGCCGTGTGGCCGGGGATTTTGGCCTAACGTGCGTGTTGCTCTCCGCTTGGATGGGGATTCTGGTCTGGCGTGTGCGGCGGGTGGAAGTGTTGACTTGACGGATGCGTGTGGTTGTTGTTGCCGTGTGGCCGGGGATTTTGGCCTAACGTGCGTGTTGCTCTCCGCTGGGATGGAGGTTCTGGTCTGGCGTGTGTGCGGCGGGTGGGAGGGTTGACTTGATGGATGCGTGTGGTTGTTGTTGCGTTGTGGTGTTGCCGCTCCCACGGCATGGCGAGACCATCGTGATGCTCGACGGAGGGGCGCGCTCGCCTTGCGTCCGGGGGTTTAGGCCTCACCTGGCTGGCGTCATTGTCAGGAGTGTCGGGGCTGACGTTTATGCAAGGGGTGGATGCTCCCGGTGCGGCCGGGGATTTTGGCCTAACGTGCGTGTTGCTCTGCGCTTGGATGGGGATTCTTGTCTGGCGTGAGTGCGGCGGGTGGGAGTGTTGACTTGACGTCTGCGTGTGGTTGTTGTTGCCGTGTGGCCGGGGATTTTGGCCTAACGTGCGTGTTGCTCTCCGCTTGGATGGGGATTCTGGTCTGGCATGTGCGGCGGGTGGAAGTGTTGACTTGACGGATGCGTGTGGTTGTTGTTGCCGTGTGGCCGGGGATTTTGGCCTAACGTGCGTGTTGCTCTCCGCTGGGATGGGGGTTCTGGTCTGGCGTGTGTGCGGCGGGTGGGAGTGTTGACTTGACGGATGCGTGTGGTTGTTGTTGCGTTGTGGTGTTGCCGCTCCCTCGGCATGGCGAGACCATCGTGATGCTCGACGGAGGGGCGCGCTCGCCTTGCGTCCGGGGATTTCGGCCTCACCTGGCTGGCGTCATTGTCGGGAGTGTCGGGGCGGACGTTTATGCAACGGGTGGATGCTCGCGGTGAGGCCGGGGATTCCATCGTGATGCTTGACGGAGGGGCGCGCTCGCCTTGCGTCCGGGGATTTAGGCCTGACCTGGCTGGCGTCATTGTCAGGAGTGTCGGGGCTGACGTTTATGCAAGGGGTGGATGCTCCCGGTGCGGCCGGGGATTTTGGCCTAACGTGCGTGTTGCTCTGCGCTTGGATGGGGATTCTTGTCTGGCGTGAACGCGGCGGGTGGGAATGTGGACTTGACGACTGCGTGTGGTTGTTGTTGCCGTGTGGCCGGGGATTTTGGCCTAACGTGCGTGTTGCTCTCCCCTCGGATGGGGGTTCTGGTCTGGCGTGTGCGGCGGGTGGCAGTGTTACCTTGACGGATGCGTGTGGTTGTTGTTGCCGTGTGGCCGGGGATTTTGGCCTAACGTGCGTGTTGCTCTCCGCTGGGATGGGGGTTCTGGTCTGGCGTGTGTGCGGCGGGTGGGAGTGTTGACTTGACGGATGCGTGTGGTTGTTGTTGCGTTGTGGTGTTGCCGCTCCCTCGGCATGGCGAGACCATCGTGATGCTCGACGGAGGGGCGCGCTCGCCTTGCGTCCGGGGATTTCGGCCTCACCTGGCTGGCGTCATTGTCGGGAGTGTCGGGGCGGACGTTTATGCAACGGGTGGATGCTCGCGGTGCGGCCAGGGATTTTGGCCTAACGTGTGTGTTGCTCTCCTTTTGGATGGGAATTCGGCGATGCCCGACGGAGAGGATGCGACAAAGATCCGATTTGGGGAGGATGTCTCACGCAAAACGGCCATTCTCTCACAGTGGGCCTCACAATCATGGGCTCTCCTTCACGATCTACGTGAGGGGTGCCACCGATTGTCTGAATTTCGACGATGTCCCTAGCGAAACGGCCAGATTGCTCAAAGATGGTTCGACGAAACCCTGATTCGGGGCGGGTGTCTCAGGCTCTCCTTCACGATCTGTGTGAGGGGTGCCACCGATTTTCAGAATTTCGACGATGTCCCTAGCGAAACGGCCAGATTGCTCACAGATGGTTCGACGAAGGCCCGATTTGGGGGTGTCTCAGGCTCTCCTTCACGATCTGTGTGAGGGGTGCCACCGATTTTCAGAATTTCGACGATGCCCCTAGCGAAACGGCCAGATTGCTCACAGATGGTTCGACGAAGGCCCCATTTGGCGAGGGTGTCTCAGGCTCTCCTTCACGATCTGCGTGAGGGGTGCCACCGATTTTCAGAATTTCGACGATGTCCCTAGCGAAACGGCCAGATTGCTCACAGATGGTTCGACAAAGGCCGGATTTGGAGAGGATGTCTCAGGCGAAACGGCAATTCTCTCATAGAGGAGCTGAAAATCATTGGACATACACTGTGTTTTTGAAGGTTTGATGTTGAAATGGTTGAAATCCCATGTGTTTTTGGACCTCTCCTTCACGATCTGCGTGAGGGGTGCCACCGATTTTCAGAATTTCGAAGATGTCCCTAGCGAAACGGCCAGATTGCTCAAAGACGGACGGACGGACGCATTAATCCCCTCTGAGCTCTACTCCCTCGGCGAGGTGCGTATGATAATATGTATATGTATATGTATATGTGTGTATATATATACGGGTGGTGCAGTTCATGTGGTGCAAAGCTTGACACATCCCATGCTCTTGCAGGCATCCCACCCGCCCACCGGCAACTTGGTTTGAAAAACCCATGCGTTGGCGATTGAGATGCATGCTTGGCGTTGGCTGGTGCATCTCTGCAGCCGCACCAACCCTAGCACACGCGCGCAGACGCCAGCTAGTTTGGCGCCACGGACGCGGCCGCGGTGGCGCTAACCGCTGGGCGCATCCCAGCGGGCACTTCCCTGCGAGTCGGCAACTTGGTCGAGCGCGGTATCATGGCAACGCCGAGTGCGGTAGACGCGATGATGATACCAGCGATGTTGCTGACGATGTTCGCACCGACGAAGGCGCGGCCACAGGCGGCGCCGATGCTGATCACGCCGGCGACGATGACGGCGTCCTCGCTTCGGCGATGAAGGCTTTGGACAGATTTCGACATGCGCGCGCGGCCGACGCGCGACAGTGGCCCGCACGGTTTTATTTGACACGGATCGTGCCCCCCCAGCACGCGCGCAAAGGGCGTGCGAATGATGCGGGCATGCGGCGCCAGAGGCCCTTTTGACAAACATCCAGGAAGATGCGGCAAACAAACGATGGTTTTGGTAAGACTTCGCAAGAGCGCGCGCGCAAGTTTGTATCTGTTTTTTGAAAACCGATGTTGCGAAACCTTGCGTTTTTGAAAGTGTTGTCGATATTCGGTTTCGAAATCGCTGCGACGCCCAACATTTGTTTAATACTTCCGGCATGCGCGCGCGACGATGCGCGCGCGTGCACTTCGTCTCGTTTTTCTGCGAAGGATTCTCGCGACGGCACGCGCGCAAAGGCGTTCGAACGAACTCGACATGCGTGCGCGAAGCCCGTTTGGTAGCATGCTCGGAGAATGTGGAAAACAAAAGGTTGTCTTAAGAATTCGCAAGAGCGCGGGCGCAATTGTTTTTTAATTGCTATTCTTATGTTTTGAAAACCCGTGTTTTGGACACTAGAATTGAAACCGTTACGACGAAACCAACAATGTTTGAAGATTTTGGGCATGCGCGCGAGACGACGCGCGCGCGTGCTCTTCACGGGATTCTGGGGAACTGCGAATTTTTCATAAACGAATGCTCGCGCATAGCATTTGTTGCAAAGGATGGCCGGGGGGGGGGGTCGATGCCGTATCGGCTGGGATGGTACAAATTCATATTTCGGATGGACGAAGGGGGAGGATCATACGTGGATTGCAATGCGACAAGGTGGACCGATAAACCCGGGGAGGTATATTCTTTTTTTTAAAAGGAGAATCTACCTGGTTCAAGCTCGGTCGTGCCATCTATATGGTGCAAAATCGGAAGTAGAATCTACGTGGTGCAAACTCTGTGTTGCTCTCCATTTGATGCAACTATTGCGGTGTAGTCTTTAGTGGAGTCTACGAGGTGCAATCCACTCTGCTGAACTTGAAGTCGTCATCTCCACTGCTCGCACAAACATCCCACCCACCCACCCGCAACTTGGTTTGCAAAACCTATTAAGACCGACTACGACGACACCGACGACAACGACTAGGACGACACCGACGACGTCTCCGACGACTTCGACGACGACAACGACGCCGACGCCGACTTTTTCCATCCATCGACCTTGGGGAAAACAAAACCACGCAATGCTGTCTGGAACGTGACAGTGCGTCGGGTGGCATATAATAAAGTTTCCCGTCGCAGGGCGTTACTCGCCCAGGCTGGGCGCGCCGTGCAGGGGGCTCAACGAGCGGCAGAACCTGCGTGCACTCTAGCATCCTGATCCGCACCTGCGTGCACTCTAGCAGAACCTGCGGGCACTCTGCAACCGCATTTCAGCTAAAGTTGCCTAACTCTCTAGCGGCGTCTTCGTCGGCGGCGTAATCGTCGACAGGCTCGGGTGGCTCGAAAAAATTGGTGCCCGTCTCTGCAGAGTCCTGCGGCTGTGCAGGGTGGGCCGCGAAAGGGCGAGAAGAGGAGCTTGCTGGGGCTTGGCAGGCGCGGCTGGCGGGGCGTAGAGCGAACGGGAACTTGGGGCGTCCGCGCACGCTAGTGCCATCATGAACCGCACATTCGCGACTAGAGGCTGGGAGGGAGGAGCTGCTGCGCTGGAAGACGACAGGCCTAGGACTCAGCCCCCCTTGCTCGCCAGCGTGTCCACCCACGTGCCCAGTTCTTCTTCGAGCCAGCCAGGAGGTGCGACCCCTGTCATCACGCGGGCTACGCCCTCTGCTCTGAAAGCCTGCAAGATGGTGGATCTCATCTGCCACTGATTCATCGATATCTGAAATTTGATGTGTTCTTTGTCGTGACAGGCCTCCAGACGGAGGAAGGCGATCGCGTCCTCGAGGTCGCTCTTGGTGGTCGTGGCCTGCTCGTCGTTCTGGGGCTGGACGCTGTTGAGGAAGTCGGTGAGGGACGTCTCCATGGCTCCGCCGATGTCGCACTGCGCTAGGCTCTCTATCATGGCGACTGCGAGCCCCGCGGTCGGGGGGCCGATGGCGTGCAACTTCTTCTTGGTCTCGGCGTCGCCCTTCCTCGGCGTGTCCAGCTCGTTCTTGTAGAGGTCCAGCTCGTCCCCGATCGCGATCACCACCCTGCGGGTGATGGGCAACTGGATGGTGTCCATGCTGCTCGCCATGGTCGCCCGCGTGCGCTGCGTCGTCTGCAAGAGCAGCTTCGCCATCACCATGAGCAGCTCGAGCAGGTTGCCGTCCTTGCTGGACCACTTCTTGTCGCTGTGGGTCCCGCGACGGCGGCGTCCTCCTCGGCGTCGGCGTAGAGGTCCTTGCCCCTCGGCTGCTGCCGCGCCCGTGCCCTCGTCCACTGTCATGCCCCCTCCCGCGGCCGCTGCCCCCTCGTCCCCTGTCCGCTGGCGCACTGCTCGCGGCTGCTCTGCTTGCCTGCTTCCTGTTCCACCATTCCCAGACGGAGCCGAGGATCGCGGCAGGCGCCACGACGCTCGTGGTTCCTGGTCCGCCATCGCTGCTAGGCGGGGCTGTAGAGGTAGCTCGTCCAGGGTGGCGCCGTGCAATCGGCGCTGCTGTGGTGGGTGTAGCTGTGAAGCTTCGTGTAGCCGAGGGTGTGGCCGGCACGGTCGAGGCTGCCGCGGACGGAGTCGGGTGAGCAGGTCTTCTGGCGGGCCGCGGCGTCGGATGCGCTGGCGGCGGTGGCGGTGTACTCGTCAGTAGCCTCAGCGAGGCCGCCTGGAGCTTGCGCCTGTTGCTGGTGGTGTCCTCGGCGACCCACTTGCTGGCACCGCCTCCGCTCGGCGCCGCGCTCGACGCCTCGGGGGCCGCGCCGGGCGCACTCGCTGGAGCGCGCGGGCGAGGCGAGGGAGGGCTGGCACGAGACCAGAGCCCGAATGGTGACGGTGGGATGTGCGAAAGTACGTGCTCTCGAAGATCGACGGGATCGTTAAACTCGTGCTGACAACATGCCGAGGACGATTGTGCGGACAATGGGCATGAACGCACTCGGGTAGGCTGCCATTTATACTCGTGCCGTGTTTGTTCGGGAATACAGCGACCCTGGAGCCAGGAACGACGATGGTGCCTGATGGTGTGCTCCGTGTTTTTGAAGATCGTGTCGCAGACTAAACATTTGTTGTCCAATGTAATAGTAGATATGATAGTAGGGCAGCCGTGACCAGGAGCCTGTGTGTACCTGATGTGCGATAAGACTGTGCATCGCGGGGAACTTCTTGGGGCAGCCCTCGAGGCCGCACACGAACATAAGCTCATCCTCGTCCGAGTCATCGCTAAGGAGGGTCATGTCGTGTATGTGCTCGGCCACTGGTGTGCCACTGGGGGGTGCCCACTCTTGTGCCAGATGCGTAGCCCGAAAGACGGTCATGTCGCACATGCGGAACCGCTCGTTCGCAGCCGAGTCCTCGAAGAGAGATCGTACAATCGGTGGGGGCCAGACTTCTAGGAGATCTTCGCCAACAGGGTGAGAGAGAACACATTGCATGTCTGACGCAAACTGCCTGGCCCACGGGTGTACATTCTCGGCCGTGTTCGCGCAGCCGTCGGAGGAGAGTGGCGAGGGAGGCGCCTGGTCGCCCAGGCGTATCTCAAACAAACATTGTCCGAATACTGCTGCCAGGAACTGGGAGTGGTGCTCTGGCTCTGCCGCGATGCTCTGCCACCAGCCCAGGCGACGGATCAGCAGCTCCAGCGCCGTGGGAGGGACGGGCCACTGTTCAAGCACCTGCCGCGTGGTGAAAGAATGGCGACGTCCTGTCGAGTCGACCGAATGGGCCTGCCCACGGAGCATGGCTCGCAACTTTTTGGCGATGCTGCGATCGAGTCGTTTTGTTTCACTGGGGCGAAGGACGTGCGTTTCGAGGCCGCTCCAGATGCGCCCCGCCACGTTGGCTAAGAACGTCATTCGTTTCGCACGGTAGGGCCCCGATGAGAACCAATATTGCCCCAGCGAGCTCCAGCCGATGTTGCCAGCCTTGACCCTCTCAGTGATCTCCTTGGTGTTGGAGCCGTTCGCGTTTATATAGCCACCTAAATGAATGAGGTCCGTGACGGGGCGCCCGCTGAGTTGTCTTTCAGCTGATCGAGTAGCTTGGGGGGCCCGCAGACGTACTAGCGCGTCTTGTTTGCTAACGTTCTGGACGAAGCCCCCTAGCCCGAGCTCCCTGTTAAGAACCGTGTTGCCGACACAATCTAGCAGCAAGGCGTTCTCTGTGCTACCCTCGGGGGCGATAAAAACCTGGATCAGATCGTCTATGAACCCACCCATGCCCAAATCCTGCTCCTGGTCGGTGATCGGGCACTGGACACGGAAGAGAGGGCCAGTGATGGTCGACATCTCGCTTCGCCATCGGACGATCGGCTTATAGAACGCTTGCGTGAAAAGCTCGGGCTCGTTCGAGTCACCCATGCGCCCCCCCGACGCGGGGTGGGCATGCACGGTGCTGTCGGCGGCGTCGATTCGAATAATCGCTTGGGCTCGGTAATGTTCAAGAACTCTTCGGAAATGGATAGTGGGCTGGCGCTCTTCCTGGGCCTGCACTAGTCCAAGAACGTGGCCAGTGCCGAAGGCGTTCCTCATGTCGTAGGGTTTCAACATTAAACCGAGCTTGCAGTGGAGACACTTCCAAATCAAAATCTTTATAATCATCATAAGAGCCTCCCGTCGGCGACTGCGAATGCCGCCGTAGGCCCAGTCGGGGGGGTCGAACTCGGAGCCGTAGGCGACTGAACTTACTCTGAGATAAGACCGCCAGAAGGGACAGAAAACGTGGATCATTCTGAGAACCTCGTTGACGTCGTCTACTGCATTTCCAGTGGAGGCTTTGTTCTTTTTGGGTATCATGGTGCCGTGACTGGTGTACGCATGTTGTGGAAGACGATATGTAGCACGTACGTGTGATAGTACAGCATGTAGTGCATCACGGCCCGCGCTAGATACAGCTAGACTAAGTCCCTGGAGTTTACGTTGATCAGGACGCCGAGGGGGATCATCTCCATCCCAACCCAACCCATGTATGATATACTGTCCGCCCTCGCACCCGATACCTGTGGTAGGGAGGCCTGGTTTTGTGAGAGCGCGCGGGCGCAATATCACCTGGGTGATCTCCTGCGGCCAGGACCAGGGAGGAGAGTAGCGACGATGTCGCTGCATGCCGAGACGCCCCTCGATGAAGCGTAGGTCGTCGTGTGCCTGCACCTCGTCCTCAGGCATTGGGTCCGAGCACTCGGTTCCTAGCGGGTAGATCTGGTCGAGGGGGCGGGCGAGGAGGGAGGTAGTCGCATCGTCGTACATGTGCATGCTAGCGTGCGCTGGCTCTGCTGCTAATCCTCCTTCTCCTCCTGCTCGTGCGAGTGCTGTGTGGAAATGTTATGCCAAAGGTCGCGCTGACGGTAGTGCCAAATATGAGCGTTTCCGAACTCCTGCGCGGGCACCCGCTCGGACACGAGCAAGCCGGGCAACTCGAGCGGCATCTCGTTTCGACCATGCATCTCGTAGTTCCTGTTCGACTGAGTATTTCCACCAGGCGTTGCGCCACTGGGGGAAACGTTTGAGTTCAGACGAAAGTGCTTTCAACTCTGGATCGTGCATCTTCATACCTCGCTCCTTCAGGTCGGCGCGCTGACGTAAAAGAGACAGCCTCCGTTCCCTGCCCTCCTTCACCCAGGATGGTGTTGATGTGTCCCTGGAGTAATGTTTGTATGTTGTTTTTCGGATAAGATGGCTCACCACTGCAGTGTGACGTGTAGGATCGTCATCTTGTTTAACAATACCTAGAACGGGTGCTGCGGCTTGGAGTGCTTCGCGCAGGTCCTCTAAGAACTCGCGCCGAGAGTGGCCCTCCTGAAGCCCTGCTGCTAGAAGCCCCCAGTCCCAGACGTAGTATCCTACCTGTGCGGCAGGGGGGGGGGCCACGACGGTCAGCTCGAGGGCCATCGGAATGTGGTCCAACATATGGGGTAATGCTTGAATACGCCTGCGTGACCTCCAGCACATGTACATTCGAGAGGCCAGGGGAAGTAGAGACCGTGGTATGATGAAATAGTCGATGCGTGACCTAGAGTTTTTTGTGCCGAAGAAACTGTAGCCGGGGTCGAAGAAAGCGTTGGCCGCGGCATGCTGTTGCTCGAGAAGGGTACCGTGGACGAGGCGGCCGATGTCCGATTCTGTACTGGCCTGGAATTCGCCAACACTCTCATCTGCGGCAATGACGCCATCTTGGCGGCCAAGTCCGATGTTGAAATCCGCAAAACAAATCGGGATAATACGGGCAGGTGCCGACGACGCCTGGGTGGTCATCCAGCTGAAGAGTCTCTTATATGTGGTTTTCCAATGCCGTATCTGATGGCTAGCCGACGGTCGTGGAGGTAAGTAAGCAACGATTAACCGTACCCGAAAAGATCCTTGAATAATATCCAGACTACCTGCGCGGCCTTGGAGCTCAGGAGGGGGAAAATCGATTCGAGCGATGTCCTGTGTCCTGAAGCGTCCCTTGTGGAGGCCAACGCTACAACCCGCTGAGCTGTTGCTCATTGCCCCCCTCCCCCACCCGAAGTGGATCCAGTGGTGGGAGTGGGTGGACTCGTGGTGGTGCGGGAAGTGCATCTTCTGACGGATTTTGGTCCCAGGAAGGAGGAGGAGGTGGAATTGTTTGAACTCCTGACTGATGTCCTCCAACCTGTTAACGCCCTGCGCGGTGAAGGGGTTCCAACCTATGAGCTTCAGGCGATGAGAATCACGTGCTGGTGCCCTGTGATGTGCATCGTGTGTTGCTGCTCCTCCGTCTGCAGCTGCTTCTTCTCCTCCTCCCCGTGCTCCACCTGTCCCCGAGAGCGCGCCGCGGGCCGTTCGGGGCCCTCCCTGCGGCGCCGCCGCAGCGGCGGTCGCCGTCGCGCCCTCCCCCTCCATGGGCGCCTCGGCGCGCGCACGCGCGTGGGCCGTGGCATCGGCGGGGGGGAGGTGAGCTTAGCGGCCTCCGACGCCGACGACGAAGACGACGACGCCAACGAAGGCGACGACGAGGGAGGAGGAAGGACGACGATGGCGACAACGACGACAACGACGACAACGACGACAACGACGAGGAAGGAGGGAGGACGGCGACGACGCGAACGACGACGAAGGAGGAAGGACGGCGACGCCGATGACGACAACGACGAGGGAGGAGGGAAGACGACGACGACAACGACGACGACGACGGCGACGGAATAGGAGGGACGACGACGAGACGCCGACGACGGACGACGACGACGACGTGGGAGGAGGAGGAAGGACGACCACGGCGACAACGACGACGGAAACGACCACGACGCCAAAGAGGACGACGACGACGAACACGAGAAAAGACAGAGGACGACGTAGGCGACGACGACGACGACGCGGGAGGCGGGAGGACGGCGACGACGACGACGACGACGACGACGCAAGAGCGCGCGCGCACGCTTTGTTTGAAAATCCGTGTTGCGAAACCCTGGGTGTTTGTAGGTTGTTTGGACGCACGATTTCGAAATCCTTCCGAAACCGATGGGTTTTGAAGGTTTTCGGCATACGCCCGCGACGACGCGCGCGTCTGCACTTCGTCTCTTGTTTTGCAGAGGATTCTCGCGACGGCACACGCGCAAGGGTGTTCGACAGATTCGACATGCGCGCGCGAAGCCCGTTTGGTAGCATGTTGTGAAAATTTTGATAAACCTATCGTTTTCTTAAGATTTCGCAAGAGTTCGCGCGGAAGCGTTTTTAGCAAATCAGTGTTGCGAAACCAAGTGTTTTTGAATGTTTTTTTGGAAACTCGATGGCGACATCCTTCCGACACCGAAGGGTTTTGAAGGATTCCGGCATGCGCGCGCGACGACGCGCGCGTGCGCATTTCGTCATCTGTTTTGCAAAGGGATTCGTCAAAACGTATTATGTTAGAACAACAAATGACACCGCATAGTGTTATTTTCAAGGGAACCTCAGGGGGGGAATCGGCCTAGCTGGGATGATACGATTTCATATTTAGGATGGACGAGCGTGCAGAAAATATACGAAATCATGGTATCCCAGGGGGAACCGATAAGTGCGGGAGGGGGGGTAGAGTCTATTCCATGTTTAGAAAGGAAAATTCACTTGCCGAACTTGAAATTGTCTACTCCACTGCTCGCGCAATCATCCCGCCCACCCAACCGCAACTTGGTTCGCAAAACCCATGCGGAAGCGATTGCGATGAGTGTTGGGCGTTGGCTGGTGCATTTCTGCGGCCGCGCAAGCCCGCGCGCGCTCGCGCGCGCAGCGGCCAGCTTTTGGCGCGACCGACGCGAATGCGGTGGTGCTGACCGCTCGGCACATTCCCGGCGGGCACTTCAGTTCGAGTAGGCAACTTGGTCGAACGCGGTATCATGGCAACGTCGACAATGGTAGACGCGATGATGATACTAGCCATGCTGGCGACGGTGCTGACAGCGACGACGGGGCAGCCAGTGGCGGCGCCGATGCTGATCACGCCGACGACGATGACGGCGACCTCGCGTCGGTGATGATGGATTTGGAAAGAGTTCGACAGTGGCCCGCACGGTATTTTTTGACACGGACCGTGCCACCTCAGCACGCGCGCAAGCGCGCTCGGACGATTTCGACATGCGCGCGCGAGGCCAGCTTGGTAGCATGTTATGAAAATGCGGGAAATCGATGGTTTCTTAAGGATTCGCAAGAGCGCGCGCGTAAGCATATCTGTGTTAAAAATCTGCGTTGCGAAACCCTGTGTTTCTCGATGTTCTTTGGGCACATGATTTTGAAATCGTTACGACACCGAAGATGTCTGAAGGATTTCAGCATGCGCGCGCGACGACACGAGCGTGTGCACTTCGTCCTAACTGTTCCAAACAATGTTTGACAACATTTGTTTGTTTATCAACAAGTGCGCGCGTAGTATTGTTTGCAGAGGATGGCGAGGAGGGCGGATGCCGGTTGGGCTGGGGAGGTATGGGTTCGTATCTATGATGGCCGATGGGGCGACATAATGTGCAAATCGTGATACGACAAGGTGGACCGATAAACCAGGGGGGCATGGGGGTGGTAGACTATATTCTCCCCTCAGAGAAGAGCATCAATCAATTTCTGTTCGCAGTGAAGTGTCAACCCACATGCTCTTGCAAACGCCCCGCCCACCCACCCGCAACTTGGTTTACAAACGAATGCGGTGGCGATTGCGATGCATGCGTGGCGTTGGCTGGTGCATCTCTGCGTCGGCGCCAGCTAGTTTGGCGCCACCGGCGCGGCCGCGGTGTCGCTAACCGCCCGGCGCATCCCAGCGGGCACTTCACTGTAAGGAATCCCAGCGAAGATCCAGGACATCCATGGAAGACCGCCGAAAATTTATGTCAATGCAGTTTCCCCCCCGAATTAAGAACCAACCTGAGGACGGCCCGCCCAACTGTGGTCCTCGCAAACAGCGGTTGGAGCTTGAAAATGAAGCCAACGCTCCCGCGGGAGCGTGCCAGAAGAACCGAACAAGTTCAGATTGAACAGCTGAAATGAACAACGCACTCCCCCAATCCTCTGTGTAAAAACATAGCACGCAGGACGATTCGAACCGAGCGGAAGCTCGACAATAAGGCCAGCGTCACAGCGGGAACAACATGTTGGAAGAGCCGAACACGTTCCGATAGAAAACCAAGTATGAAAGACGGATTCGCGTCAAGCCTGTGTGCTAAAAACACAATGCGCGGAGGGGTGCAGGCAATCTTCCAGAATGCATCATGGGCGGAGGGGTGATACTATTCATATTGAATACCTGTAGAGGAACAATAATTAGCAGGGAGAAGGTGACAAGGGATAGAACAGCGAGGGGAAGGACGAGGAGGAGGAGGAGCAGGAGGAGGAGGCGGAGGGAGAGGAGAATCGGAAGAGGAGGTAGGGAAGGAGGTCGCTGTCTGAAGGCGGCGCAAAATGTCTGCCTTCCGCGCAGGACTGGCGGATCAGAAATTTCGACTTCCCATTAAGGGCTGGCCGAAATCAACTCTCGCGGCCTCGAATTGTCCGCCCCTGCGGATTCGATTCGTCAGCCCGCGAAGTCCTTCCCAGCTTTTGGTTGCCCAGCTCTGAATTGACCCCCCGCCCCCCCGCCCTGCATTGTCAGCCCGCGCCCCCCCCCCCCCCGGGCTTCCGGACAACCTTGGATTGTCCGCCCTCCGTCTGCCTGCCCCGCCCTCCCGCTATTGCGGCGGCGCGAAAGCCCGCGAAACTATTTTCTGATCGCCCGCCCCAGATTTAAAAAATCGCTTGCTCCCATTCAGAAATTGGGTGTGCCGAGACATCCTCGCAATATGAACGCGACGGCGCCCGTGATGTATTCCCTAGCAGCCCCCCCATGCGGTCTTACGTGCCACGCCTGCTACATCACGACGACCATGCAACCTTGAACAATAATAAAAACCATTAAACCATGGAAGCCATGGGGTTCCGCTGGAGGCATCCACCAAAGCTGGGCGCCAATGGGTAAGTGCCCTACCCGCCATGACATCGCAATGATCACACGGCCCTGAAAAGGGACACGTCTCCCTCTCAACAACCAGCGCTTCGCGTAAGATATCCCCACAATCTGGGCACTGACGCGCAAGTGCCCTGCCCCCTGGGCTGTCCCTTGTAGTGCCCAAGTCGTATGCCTGCTACGTCGTCGCGGCAACTGCGCGGCCCTGGGCGGCCCTGGAAAGAGACGCGTCGACATTCCTCAAACAAGAATTTCAATCGAGATATCCCCACAATCTGGTCGCGAACGCACCCGTGATGTACCCCTGGGGCCTCCCCCCTGTGGCGCCTGAAAGTGATGACTGGTACACCGCGATTGCCACGGCCTCAGAAACAACTTCTAACGGACACCTGCTCGTAAGGGACGTCCTCACAATCTGGGCGCCAACGGGCAAACGTCCAATCCTCTGGAGCCCCCCTCCCTCTCTGGGGTGCCCGAGCATTCGTTTCCTTCGTGGCGGCCTGGAAAAAACACGCCCACCTCAAAAGCCAGCGTCTCACGTGAGATATCCCCGAATGCTAGGCGCCAGCGGCAAGTGTCCTACCCCGTGGTCATTCCCCCTTTTGTGCTGGCCGATAGCTATGGTTGCGACATCGGGAACATCACGCGGCCCTGAAAAACACGCGCCCACATCCTTGAAATAAGCGAGCCGCTGGAGATATCCCCACAATCTGGGCCCGAACTGGTAAGTGACCTATCCCTTGGCGACGCTCCCTTGTGTTGCCCACGTGCTATGCCTGTCACATCGCGATGATTCTGATCGTGAGATAGAGAAGGAGGGAGGAGGGGGTGAGTAGACAGAGCGAACGAACGAACCAACGAACCACCACATCGGACGTCTGTACGGGCCTGCAAAGACCAGGTGGGTGAGGCCATGGCATGCAGACATGCAAAGGAGCTGCGAGACACACAAAAAGTTATGAGTCTGCGCAACACACAAAAAGTTATGACGGCGGAGAAGGGGAGAAAGTCCTGGTCGTGACTGTCGGCGATGTGCTAAAGTATTTTTGCTCGAGTGTCGACCACGTGGAGGTGTCTTGAGCTGAGCGAATCCAGGTAAGATCGTTTGGTTTGCATTGCTCATTGGTTGGCGTGGGCGCTGGTTGCAGGTCGGGTCGGTGTTCTCGGAGGAAACTGATGAGGTCGTCGTCCCAACGTTTGCGCTGGCCGCCGTGGCGTCTCCGGCAACGTTGGCGTGGGTTCTCTCCTGGTTGCCAGTGGAAAGCTCGCCACGTCCATCTGGTGGGCTCGTGGTTGGCTACCTTGGATGCCGTGCGCCACAACCTCTTCCTGTGAATCATCTCCAAATTTTCAATGCGGTGGTGCTGCATGAACTGCTCTGCGCGCGTGGCTCGCTGGATGTAGTCGACCTACGGCATCATCGCGTCCTCGTCATTGTTGCTGTTGTTGCTCTCGCTGTGTCGGTCTGTCGTGTCTCGTTGGGGCGTGTTGCTCTCAGCGTCTCGTCGGAGTGAGTAGACGGAGGCACGACACGGATAACAAGAATTCGCGACGTAGATGGGCATGAGCTCCGCAGCATCCTCCACGAGACAAGCAACTGCCTGCACACATTACTACAGTCCGACCCTTGCTCCGCACGCGTTCGACGGAAACTGGCGGCAATCAAACTGGCCCAATCTGCTGGGACCTCGCTGCGATTTTGACTTGCGTCAAACATGCATTTGATTCGCCCATGTTGTCCAGCCCCCCCATCTGAGCCCCCCCAAAACCGGTTTCTGCTGAGACATCCTCACGACTCGCTCTGAAATTTGCCACGGCGTGCAAGTGACGCTGGCGCTGTGCTGCCCGCGCCGAGGCGAGAGTCGTTTGGACGGACTTTCGGCCATTGTACGGATAATCGGCCCGCATGGTACTGAATGTGGTCGAAGTGGACGTCCCAGGCGGCCCAATCCACCACAATCAGAACCATTGGCGGCGAGCCCGCGGGGGACGTGAGCAGGGGCGGGCCTTCTCAGAAGGCTCGGAAGTCACCCGACCGTCTGAGAAGCGTTCTAGGCCTTCCCCGAAGACACGGAAAAACCTCCCAGAAGGCGTGAGGGCTTCTGAAAAGTCCCGCCGCCGTCTGAGAAAGCCTCCTCCTTCTCGCTTCCCACTCTCGCTCACCGCCGAAACCAGAGCACTCCTGCCGAAGTCCCTGGGCTCTATCCCGAAGGGCCCTCCAGAAGAACCCGCTGGGCTGTGGTCGTGGCTCTTTGCTGCGCCCGGAGGTCGGGGCACTCGGCCTGGAGGCACGCACGCGGGCGGGGAGGCCGACGCGACAAGACCTCCCCGCCACAGCGCGGCGTGCGCACGGCACGGATAGGCTTGGCGGTGCGCGGGGAGCTGAAGGGGGAGGGGGGAAGGCTTCTCAGAAGGAGGCCGCTACTTAGAAGGCGCGGGCCCTATATCTACAGACAAGGCCCGCGCCTTCTAAGAAGCAGGCTCCTTCTAAAACGCCTTCCCCCCTCGCCCATGCCTAGAATAACAAACAAGGCATAAACGTAAACTTTTGGCGCTCCGCACGGATTTCTTGGATCCGCACTGGGCCCCCTCCCTGGCGCGCGGAGCGCGCCAGGGGCGGCGCTGGAGGCGCCGCTGGGGGGGGGGCCAGCGCGGTTCCAAGAATTCCGCGCGGAGCGCAACAAGTTGATGTTCATGGAGTTTTTTCTTGTTCGACTGCTCCCCTGTTCGTGTGGCTGATCGGCGCGAGGCGGCGGTGCAGAGCTGGACGACAAGCTGCAGAGCGAGGCGGAGGAGCCTCCGAGGCCTTCTCCTCGAGCAGGGCGTCCTGTCCGCCGCAGGCATCGAAGACATCGAGAACAAGTGAGGGCTCCTGGGCCAGATCGACGGGCCATGGCACAGGATTTGTTTTTCCTCCACCGAGGATCTTGACTTGAGAGGGCCCGCTGAGTTCCCAAAGCCTCGGACACCACCAGAGCCACCAGAGCCAGGCTCAGGGCTCGGCCGGGATAAACCAAATGACGAGGAAGTCGGCGGACTTGAGCAGGACTGTGCCGGATTGGGCCGGATCGGATCATGCTCAAGGTTCGGCCGGGTTAAGCCGCATGACGAGGAAGTCGGCGGAATTGACCAGGGCTGAGCAGGATTAGGCCAGTTTTCGACTACGGACACTACAGCAGCGCAGATGCTGGGTTAAACATCTCATGAGTTTCCTCCGAAACAAACGACCTTCTCGGCACCCAGCTGTACGACGGCTCAGAAAATAAAGAGCAGACCAGGCACGGTAAAGAGATCCACTCCCACGCAAGGCGAAAGAAGACAATGCTTTTAACCACCGGCATGTGAAGAAAGCGTGCGCCAAAGAATCGACCTGTGCCTGGACCCCTGTCACCCTCACATCCTCCATGTTTGGGCCACGACCCCACCCGGATACTGTCGCGAAGGGCAATTCGAACAAGTTCTGGCCTCTTGCAGAGAACACGATCAGGAAGGGCACGTCTTCGCCATCCTCGGGCTCGGAAATGCCTAGGAAAACAATCTTCCCGTGGTCGCTCGTCGAAGCGTGCAAACAAAAATGGCCGTTTGTAGCCGCAAGGGCGTGTGCATTTTCTACTTGCGCGCCCCTGTACCCCTCTCCCAGCGGGCTTCAGGCGACAAGGCGACAGCGATGCAGGGAAGAAGGCAAATGACACATGTTCCCCTCTGCTCTGACGCCTTCTGTGGGGAGACCAAGAGGTACCGATACCGCTACCCCCCAGAACTCTCCCCGGGTGCGCGAATCCAGCGGTGGCGACGAAAACCTCACAGGAGGCCGAAGAAGGTGGAAAACGGGCGAAGGGTAGCGGTATGGGTACCGATCCTCCTCTGAGGGGCATACTTTCCCCCTCTGCCCTCTCGCCTTCTGGACCTGGACCTTAGCTCACACAACCTCCTGCGGGCATCCAAATCAAGGGGCGTTCTGGTTCCCCAGAACTCCCACGCCTGACTGTAAGGGGTCCCCAACATGATGGAGCCATCCTTGGGTCAGAAGCTGGGCGAGGGCTGGCAAATCCGTGGCTGTTAAAACGGCTTCCCTGCAAGAAAAAACAAACTCCCCGAATCAAACTCAGCGCGCTGAATTGAAAACGGGCTGACTCCCGGAAGAAAAACAAAATCCCGGAGCTCCGTTTTAGCAGCCGCGGGTTTGCCAGCCTCCGCCTGGTTTCTTGGCCAGAACTCACGCGCCTGACCGTAAGGGCTCCCCAGCATGATGGAGCCATCCTTGGGGCATCCAGGAGGTGCAAGCCCGCAACCTCCTCCAAGTGGCCCAACCCCTCCTCCTCCTCCTCCTCCTCCTCCTCCTCCTCCTCCTCCTCATACTCCTCCTCCTCCCCCTCCTCCTCCTCCTCCTCTTCCTCCTCCTCTCCCCCTCCTCCTCCTCCTCCCCTCCTCCTGCTCCCCCTCCTCCTCCTCCTCCTCCTCCCCCCTCCTCCTCCTCCTCCTCCTCCTCCTCCTCCTCCTCCTCCTCCTCCTCCTCCTCCTCGTCCTCCTCCTCGAAGACAAGATTCTCGACCCTCGCACCTCGATCCCTCGAAGGGGTCTGGGCGACCGGGGCTCCATCGCCACGGCTGCACACGAGGCCGCGGCCACCCCCGCGGGGCCGGCCCCGCCTCCGGCGGCCCCGCCTCCGCCGACATCAAATATCCTCCTCCTCCTCCTCCTCCTCCTCCTCCGCAAATTGCCTACCCCCCAGCGGTCGATCTTCCGCCGACAGCCAATAGCAAGAACGGAATCTCTTACGTCTGCAAGGGGGGGGCCCGACTGGTGGGTTCTTGCAATAATGGGCGCTCCACGTGGTGCCATACAGTCATCGGCATGACCTAAGGAGCGATACATAAGGAACGAAGCCCCTGGTTTTCCAATTAAAAACGCAGGAGGAACGATAAATAAAACATAGCGCGTAAGGAACGATACGTAATGCATGCAAGCCTACGGAACGACCGAGCCCCCTTTGACAAGTAAGGGTTCCTCATTCAAGCAGGTCACTGTATGCAAGATGCAGCCCACGTGGTGCAATACATGTGAAGTCTATGCGATGAAAGATGTGGGTCCGATCTATGCGGTGCACACAGTTGGCCGAACAACCATCCAGCCTGTCCGTCCGCAGCTGCTAGGCATAACCCCGCTGGTGCAATAATGCGAAGGCCCGCAAAGGCCATCTTATCATCCAGATCCATGGCTCGGGCGGACAGATCATGACGGCAACCACGCCATCGGCGACGGCGACGACGATAATAATAATAATAACAATAATAATAATACTAATAATAATAATAATAATAATTATTATTATTATAAGAATAATAATGCTGCTGGTGGCATGATGGCGAGAGGGACGGTAACGACGATCGCGATGATGACGACCACGGTGGTGGTGATGGTGATGACGGCGAGTGTAACGATGATGCTGAAGCTGATGGTGATGATGACTGCGCTGCTGGCGCTGGCGATGCTGATGGCGATGATGCTGATAAGGATGACAAGGGAGTGCGCGCGTGCAGAAGTTCGTAAGAATCATCGGATTTGGCGTGCGATATCTCGAGGTGAAATCTCAAGGACGCGCGCGCTACCCGCATAGTATGGTTTGGCAGATTTGGTGGGGCTACGATGGCTGCTGAGTTCGATGTGCACACGCACGTGGCCCGCTTTGTCACTTGGCTGCATGGAAAAATCTACGGTTTTCGGATGGCTCGAGTGTGTGTGTGTGTGTGTGTGTGCATGTGTGCGTGCGTGTTTGTGCGTGTGTGTGTGTGTGTGTGTGTGCGTATGTGCGTGCGTGTTTGTGCGTGTGTGTGTGTGTGTGTGTGTGTGTGTGTTTGTGTGCATGCGCCCTGCCGGCTCTGGAAGATAAGAATAGGGCGTCCCTCGTAATCAAGGACTGTGGAATGTGTGCGCGTGCGGTCCGCACTGTCTGCGTGGGAAGGAATGCGTTGACATTTCGCTCGTAAGAAAAACGCACATGCTCCCGAGTGAAGGAGCAGCCTGGGATGGAGAGGTCGAGAACGGCGACTGGTTGGGATGGTATGGGCATGGGCGAGCATAACATGTGTGGGCGACCAATCCATACGCGGAGGGGGCCACTAGCGTTGGCCTCCAGAGGGAGTAGAGCCAATTCCCTTGTAGATCGAAGCATCGATGCTAAAGTGCACAATGTGTCACACGAAATCTATGGGGTATGGGGTGCAGGCGATGTGGTGAAAGTTATGTTGTAACACGTCTGTAGAACAGACCATGTGGCCACAAAATAGCCACGAAACAAAAACACTGCTGAATTGCCAGCCATTGAACAGACCATGCGAGAACCCCGCAGTGCAAGCATTGTTTGGGGAATTCGCCCCGGGGTGAAAGGCGTGTGAGACATTTGGATGCCCCCCTCGGGCAAAACACCACTTGGTGGCGCCAGCGGCTCTCCAAGACCCTCTGAGCCTCCGAATCCACCCTCCGTGGCCTCCACCATGCTCAAGATGCCCTTTCAAGTTGCCTAAAGGAGGGTTCCAACGCGCCAGGGGCCTCAAAACATCGAACATGGCCTCAGGACGGCCCAAGAGGCCACAAAGACGGCTTAAGAGAGCCACGAAGATAGTCTCAAACAGCAGCAGACATTGATATGACATGAGTTTTTGAATTCACGTTCGTACGAAATGTTCGTGGATCTGACCAGCCAATACGACCGAGATGCCTCCCAAAGACTGCCCAAGAGGCCACCAAGATGGCAGACAAGGCCCTCAAGACTCAAGAGGGCCCGAAGAGGGCCGCGAAAAGGGAACTCGTAGGGGCCCTGGGAGCCCCATCCACAAGATGTCCCTCATGACGACTAACGTGCCCCCACAGGCGCCCCAAAGCAGGAGCCCTGAGAAGGCTCAAGAGGCCGTCCCCGAGGCCTCCAAAAGGCCCCGCGGAAACCCAGCAACCGACACGGAGCGGAAAAGCTGCCTCTGGGCAGCTTCGGGGAGCATCTGACACCCACGGGAATTCAAGAGGGGTGGCAGGTCCGTGAGGTGAAGGGGAGCAGGAGGAAAAGCAAAGGGAAAACGTGCCCTCCTCATCTCCACCCTCCTCCTCCTCCTCACCCTCATCCCCCTCCTGCCTCTCCGTCTCATCTTCTTCTCTCCGCTCCTGCCTTCCCATCCCGCCCCCGCACCCGCACTGTGCACCTCATTCCGCTGAACGGGGCGGAGGCAGCTGGGAGGATGAGGAGGGGGGAGCGGCGCAAGAAGGGGAGTGACGCTTCAGGTGCGAGCGCCTTGCAGCACGCCTGAGAAAGAAGGGGAGGGACATGGGAAACTGCCCATCTGTTTCTTAAGCACGCGTACTCCTGCCCAGGCGGAAAGGACGAATGCGATGATGGAAATCCCGCCGACCCTGGGAAGCCTTCGGACTGTCCTGGGATGGTGTGGGTGGATATTGGAACTCAAATTGGCCAATTTGGGTTGCAAGGTTCCCGTGGGAATCGTCAATGTTTTTCGCCTGCGTTGGCTTTCGCCCGGGTTGGCTTTCGCCCGGGTTGGCTTTCGCCCGGGTTGGCTTTCGCCCGGGTTGGCTTTCGCCCGAATTGGCTTTCGCCCGTGTTGGTGTTTCGCCTGGGACGGTTTTCGCCTGGGTTTGTGTTCGCCCTCCTCTTTCTCTCCTCCTCACGCTCCTGTCCTTTTATGCTGCTGCTGCTCCTTTTCCTCCTCTCCTCCTCTGGCACCTCTTGCCCGCGGCCGGTTGGATGGAGCTCCGTTGCGTTCCCGCAGCAGCACTGGAAGTATACCCCCCGCCTTCTTCCCAGACGGCCTGACCTACACATCCACATCGCCCTTGCTCAGGCCCCCACTGAGGCCCAGGGTCAGTCAGTGCTACGTGCCCCCCTGGCAAAGCCAGACGCGTGCTCGCTCTGGCGCGCCTCACACTTTAGTACCCCGCCCGCCCGACCCGTCCCGCCCGTCAGGGTCCGCCCGCCCGACCCGACCCGCCCGTCAGCGTTCACGCGTGCTCACTCGAGCGCGCCCCGCACTTTAGTGTCCCGCCCGCCCGACCCGACCCGCCCGTTAGAGTCCGCCCGACCCGACCCGACCCGACCCGTCCCGCCCGTCAGGGTCCGCCCGCCCGACCCGACCCGCCCGTTAAGGTTCACGCGTGCTCGCTCCGGTGCGCCCCGCACTTTAAGGTCCCGTCCGCCCGACCAGACCCGTCCGTTAGGGTTCACGCGTGGTCGCTCCAATTTCCCGCCTGCCTGACCCGACCCCCCGTTAGGGTCCGCCCGACCCGACCAGACCCGACCCGTCCCGCCCGTCGCCGTTAAGGTCCGCCCGCCCGACCCGAATAGCCGGTTAGAGTTCACGCGTGCTCGCTCGGGCGCGCCCACACTTTAATGTCCCGCCCGCCCGACCCGACCCGCCCGTTAGGGTCCGGCCGCTCCGACCCGACCCGCCCGTTAGAAATCACGCGTGCTCGCTCCAGCACGCCCCACACTTTAGTGTCCCGCCCGCCCGATCCGACCCGCCCGTTAGGGTCCGCCCGACTCGACCCAACCAGTCCCCCCCATCAGGGTCCGCCTGCCTGTCCCGACCCGCCCGTTAGGGTTCACCTGTACTCGCTCCGGCGCGCCCCACACTTTAGTGTCCCGCCTGCCCGACCCGACCCGCCCGTCAGGGTCCGCCCGACCCGACCCCACCCGTCCCGCCCGTCAGGGTCCGCCCGCCCGACCCGACCCGCCCATTAGGGTTCACGCGTGCGTCGCCCGCACTTTAGTGTCCCGCCCGCCCGACCCGACCCGCCCGTCAGGGTCCGCCCGACTCGACCCGATCCGTCCCGCCCGTCAGGGTCCGCCCGCCCGACCCGATCGCCCGTCAGGGTTCACGTGTGCTCGCTCCGGCGCGCCCCACACTTTAGTGTCCCGCCCGCCCGACCCGACCCGCCCATTAGGGTCCGCCCGACGCGACCCGACCCGTCCGGCCCGTTAGGGTCCGCCCGCCCGACCCGATTCGCCCGTCAAGGTTCACGCTTGCTGGCTCAGTCGCGCCCTTCACTTGAATGACCCGCCCGCCCGACCCGACCCGCTCGTTAGGGTCCGCCCGACCCGACCCGATCGGTCCCGTCCCGTCTGTCAGGGTCCGCCAGCCCGACCCGACCCGCCCGCCAGCGTTCACGCGTGCTCACTCGAGCGCGCCCCGCACTTTAGTGTCCCGCCCGCCCGACCCGACCCGCCCGTTAGGGTCCGCCCGACCCGACCCGACCCGACCCGTCCCGCCCGTCAGGGTCCGCCCGCCCGACCCGACCCGCCCGTTAAGGTTCACGCGTGCTCGCTCCGGTGCGCCCCGCACTTTAAGGTCCCGCCCGCCCGACCAGACCCGTCCGTTAGGGTTCACGCGTGGTCGCTCCAGTTTCCCGCCTGCCTGACCCGACCCGCCCGTTAGGGTCCACCCGACCCGACCCGCCCGTTAAAGTCACAGGTGCTCGTTCCGGCGCGCCCCACACTTGAGTGTCCCGCCCGCCCGACCCGACCCGCTCGTTAAGGTCCGCCCGACGCGACCCGACTTCGGGTCCGCCCGCCCGACCCGACCCGCCCGTTAGGGTTCACGTGTGCTCGCTCCGGCGCGCCCCACACTTGAGTGTCCCGCCTGCCCGACCCGACCCGCCCGTCAGGGTCCGCCCGACCCGACCCCACCCGTCCCGCCCGTCAGGCCCCGCCTGCCCGACCCGACCCGCCCGTCAGGGTTCACGCGTGCTCGCTCCGGCGCGCCCCACACTTTAGTGTCCCGCCCGCCCGACCCGACCCGCCCCTTAGGGTCCGCCCGACCCGACGCGACCCGTGCCGCCTGTCAGGGTCCGCCCTCCCGACCCGTCCCGCCCGCTGGAGCCCGCGCCCATCCCCGGCGAAAGCCAGCCCCGCGAAAGCCAACCCAGGCGAAAGCCAACCCCGACGAAAGCCAACCCTGGCGAAAGCCAACCCCGCCGACAGCCACCCACCCGCGAAAGCCAACCCCGGCGAAAGCCAACCCATGCGAAAGCCAACCCAGGCGAAAAGCAAGCCGGGCGAAACGAAACCCAGCGAAACGAAGTCCGGCGAGAGCCAACCCCGGCGAAAAGCATCCGTGCCCCGTGGGACCCTTCTTTGGGTGTCAGAGGGCCCGTCTTGGGGCTCCCCAGGGGGGCGTTTGAAGGGAGGGTTTTTTCGCGGCCTCTTGGGTGCTTGTGGGAGCCTCTGGAGAGATCTCAACAACTCTGTTACTGGAATGCGAAATAACTTCCGGCGAGCTCCTGGCGCGCAAGCCTGTACAATCGCAAGGGCACCACAAGTCTTGGAAGCCATGCCGCTGCGTGCACTCCTCGCGTCTGATTCTTACGCTTGGAGGCCCAGATTCGCATTGCTGGTTCTCACGGTCGTGGTAACAATATGCCGCAATCCAAACCTCACATCTTATGCACTTCGACGAAGCCTCATTCCCTTGAGCTGCCGGAAAGAACTCCGACACTGGAGAGCAGCGAGCAAACGACATGCAGCGTCCCCTCCGATCGGGTTGCCGGAAATATCAACCACTCGCAGACGCGGTGTCGTCCAGTGGGGGACGTCCGCGGTGATGGAGTCGGCTGCCGCATCATCGAGCCTTGCCTGAATGAGGCTCAAGGTCTCTAAACTTTGCAAACTGCGCATCGCATACAGAACGAATTCGAGTTGCGGATGACCGAGATATGATGCCCCAAGGTGTAACACCGTGAGCGTCTGTGGCAGGGCCGACATCACCGTTTGGAAAGCTGGCCCATCGGAACCCAAGCGACATGAAGTCAAATTCAATTCTTCAATGCGCGGCGCGACCTCGGACAATCGGGCGAATCGTGCTCCTCTGAAGGCCTCCACGGCAAAGGCACTCTGTGCGAGGTTGAGATAACGCAGCTGGGGCAGTGGTGGGACGTCTTCCAGCAATCGCCGTACGCCCGTTGCATCCATTTTATTCTCAGCAAGGTCGACCTTGACGATGGTGAGCGCCATAGAACGCAGGAACGAAATTACGATGGCAGCGTCGTCTGGTCCAATCGAGTTGCGTTTCAGAGACAAGACCTGCAATTGAAGCTCGGCTGGCTTCAAAACCTCGACCCCCATGCCGCCCATTCCGTTTTCCGATAGATTCAACTCGATGAGCGTTGATGCTACGGCTGCCAGTCCACCAGCCAGTGCAATTGCGCCTGCAGCGCCCAAAGAATTGCCCCCGAGTAACAATGCTCGCAGCTGGCTCAGTTTGGGCAACAGCTGAGAGACTCGCATCGCTCCTGGCTGGCCGAGGCCGTTCAACGAAAGGTCCAGACGCTGCAACTGACCACTCAAGCAGCTTGTAGAAATGGCCGAGCAAACAGCAATTGCGCCTCGAACGCGGAGGTCGCAATCGTGCAACGTGAGAATGGCGAGAGACGAACCAGATGCCTGCAAGCTTCCGGTTAAGCACTGGAGCGCAAACGGTGGCGCCGAATCACCAAGGTTCACGTGTTCAAGCACGAGCTCCTGCAATGAAGGCCCTCGGGGCAGTTCCTGAACAGCCGTAGCCAATAATTGCGACTGTGCTGTACCTTCTGGGGAAGATGCACCATGTAAACCCAGGGTCCGCAACACGATGCGCTCCAAAGGGAATGGGTGTAACAACTTTACTAGAGTGCCAGCCGCAGTGTAGAACGCCTCCCCTGCTGGCGCGTCCTTGGCATCGACCACAACCTCTCGCAGGCGAAGGAAGTGTTCTGCTGCGAAGTGCAATGCTGCCAAAGGCATCGCAGGCGTGATAAGAAGTCGACGCAGATTGGCTGCCACTAGCTTAGGCCATTCAACGCTCAATGTGGCAAGCCTAAGGGCTTCCCGCTGCAGCATGCAAGAGAACATGCGGCTCAGCACAGTTTCATCCAACTGACCGAAACCATCCATTGCAGCGACAAGTTCCAATAGATGAGGCAATGCTCCGCTTGGCAACCGAATGTTCTCAACACTTCTTGCGCTTGGCAACCGTCTTGGCGCGCCTTGCGGCTCTTTGGGGGCTCTCTTGGGCCGTATTGGCTCTCGCTTGGCCCGTCTCGGCACCCCCTCTTCGGCCTACCCAAGAGAGAGAGAGAGAGAGAACTCAAAAGGGTCTGTTAAGCCTTCCTCCCGCAAGATGGCCTCCAAAAAACCCGCCATGCCCCAAACAGGCCGTTACGCAGTTTTAGAAGGCCCTGGGGCCTCCAGGAGGCCTCAAACGGATCCCATGAAACCCTCCGATGCCATTCCAAAGACATGAGAGCCTCAACTCGGCACACACTCGCGTACCTCGTGCCCGATGCTTTTCCAGCGGCGACCAACTGTCTCCTCAGATCGCTCGAGGGCGGCACCGCAATCCGTGCCTCATGCACCCCCAGATGCCACCAGCTGGAAACAAGCGGGCGCGTGACTCCCCGAGGAGTGCCAAGACGACCAAAGGTATCTTCTAACGATCGGAACCGACTGTCGTAGAAGCCCACACACCCGAACACCCACTGACTTCAACATTTGCATGCGACGTTCACCCTGGGGAGCCCTCGTGAATCCCGCTCTGCGGGGACATTATTTTCGCGCACTTCAGTCCTCGTCCGAAAAAAATCCGAAGCTGTCAGTTACTCTCCTAGCTATCGCTCACGAGAGATGCACGATATTGCCAAACATGATCCTATGCGATAGCGAGCGGATAACGATGTACATAGATACTCGCAATCGGGGACGCCTGTCCCAGGGCGGCTGGTAAAATGATTCCCCTCATGGGAGACGTTGGGGTATACGTAAATGTCCAACCACCCTGGACAGGCCTCCCCGTTGCGGAAACGCATACCTTTATGCAACTCTCCGTCCGTTAAGTGTATGTGCTGCTCTTTAGCGGCATGCGCAAGGGGGTGGTGCGAGAAAGGGGGGGATTTAAGAATGCGGGGGGCTTCTTAGACGACAGGATCCTTCGTAGAAGGCTGGAAGAGCATCCAATACGGATTATCAGAGACCGGTCAACCGTCCAGGAAGGCCCATGCCTTCTCAGAAGCCCCCAGCCTTCCTAGACGCCCACCCCCCTCACGCCACCCCCCTGTGCGCGCCGCAGCATGGGCGAATCCCGAAACCCCGAATCACCAAAAGTGTGCATCTCTTGGAGTGCAGGTAGTGCGTCCGCCGGGCTTCCGCTAGCGAAATGGCCTTTGTTCTGCGGCGAGCCGGCGGGGAAGTGAGAAGGGGCGGGCCTTCTCAGAAGGCTCGGCGGTCCCCTGGCCTTCCGAGAAGTCTTCTAAGCCTTCCTCGCAGACGCTGCAAACCTCTCACAGGGCGCGAGGGCTTCTCAGAAGTGCCGCCGCCTTCTGCGAAGGTCTTCTCCGTCTCACTTCCCCCCCTCGCTCGCCGCCGATGGGTCTTGTCGCCTCCAGCCTCCCGCCGAGGAGGGGGTCCCAGGCCACCCCCCCTCCGCGCGCGGCGCGCCCCTCGGGTCGGGCGAAAGGGGGGGATAGCAAAGGGGGGGGTTGAGAATCAGCTCACGTAGCTGATTTTCCCGGCGCCTCCCGGCGCCGGAGGCGGCTATGTATCGAGGAATGGGCTCCTCGGTGAGGCCAAAATCAGCTGCATGCAGCAAATTTCGTAACCCCCCCTTTCCCAATCCCCCCTTTCGCCCGACCCGAGCCCCTTTCGAGGCGCCGCGCGTTCGATTCCCTCCGTGCCCCTGCGCCGCCCGCCGGGGGAGGGGCAGCCCGTCTGGCCCGGACCACGGCGCGCGGAGAGCGAAGACCTCCTCCTCCTCCTCCTCCTCCTCCCTCCTCCTCCTCCTCCTCCTCCTCCCTCTCCTCCTCCTCCTCCTCCTCCGCCTCCTCCTCCTCCTCCGCCTCCTCCTCCTCCTCCTCCTCCTCCTCCTCCTCCTCCTCGGGCGACCCGGGAGATGTCGGCCTCTCGTCTGTTCGGTGGGCACGGGTGCCCACCACCCACCGGGGTCACCGTGGCCCCGCTGGGCAGCCTGCCCCCCCCCCCCAGGGGTGGGGATGGGGGTGCCGTCTCCATCGGGTTTCGGAGCACCCGTCCCCACCTAGAAAGGGGTACGCTGGAAGAGCCAACTTGCCCCAGTCGGGATGGCGTGGATGGTTCCGACGAAGATGATCTCGGTCTATCGACGGCGAGGTCCCCTCTGGAACGCTCCCCAACGTAGCTCTCATGAGCGCGTGGGTCGGGCGCGATACGGTCGCCAAGACGTGGGCCAACACGCGTCGGGCCAACTCGCGGCGTGTCTCACGACCTTGGACCTTGGACGCTTTCAACACGGTGCGTGTTGAGTTTCAGCACGGGCGCACATTGAGGGTAATGCAACGAAAGCAGGCGAAACCGCTTGCACCCGCGCGACACGCCTCTCCGCCCTGGCGAGGAGCCGTTTGCACCCGCGCGGCGGCCCCGCTCGCGCCCGCTGGCCTGCGGGGGAACGCCTCTGGAGACGCCTCCGGGCGCTCATCGACCTCGCAGAGGAGACACCTCTGGAGACACCTCCGGGAGACCACTCTGGAACACTCTGGAGTCCCGAAATGGTGCGGTGACAGACCGTGCGGTGACCTCGGAACCCCAAGTGACCTCACCGCACGGTCCGTCAACGCACGGTTTTGGGACCCTGGAGGCCCCTGTCGCCCGAGACGTCCTCGGAGAACGACCCGAGTCCCAAAACCGTGTGGTGACCCCGAATCCCCACCGACTCACCGCACGGTGCGGTCACCACCCCGTTTGGGGACCACCGAAACACCTCCAGAGACACCTCTGAAGACACCTCTGGTGCGGGGGCCTCGTCTACTCGCAGGGGCAACGCTAGGCAGCGAGGGGCAGCGATGATGTCAGCCTGCGATCAATAAAAACAAGCGGGGCGCGTGATTTGACAAATGTTCCCCTGCAACGGCGAATCGCGGGGTGGGGGAGGGGGCGCCCGCCAAGGGGAAACACACGTCGGGGGCGCTGGTGATTCGCGCCGACGCCCAGGAGGAACACCGAGCTGGAATCGGCGATACGTCGCCGATAGATCGGCGATGCGCCCCCGATAGCAAATCCACACGTTCCTGGGCGGGGTGGGCCATCGGGCCCCTATCGGCAATAAATGGGCGATGGGGGTCGATGCGTCATTCCTTGATCATATCCCCCCTATTGTTGCACCTCCCCTGAGGCAAGGGTGACTTTTGGTGCGCGGCTTCCACGGGGCCGCAAGAGGACCACATCTCAGCGCGCAGGGCAGCGCTGGGAGGCGGGTGGCCTGTGGGTCTGCAGCAGAGGTCACTCTAGCTCGCGCAGCTGAGGGTAGCGACCACGCCGCCGGCGCAGTTCGCTAGCGAGACTGCCGACGAGCGTGCCTGGCACGCCCGATCGACGTCCCCTTCCGTTGCCCCCTCCCCTGGGGGCGGTGCGAATCAGCTCACGCAGCTGGCTTTCCCGGCGCCTCCTGGCGCTGGAGGCTGGACGACGGCGCTCGGCGCAAGGCCACCGCGACAACCTGCAAGAACATAAACTTCCCGGAGCAAATCAGCAACACCCACCTGCACGCAAGCAACACACGGCGGGAAACGGCAAACAACGCACACGAGTCTGGAGGCCGCACATCCATGAGATCCGCCGTCGCAACACAAGCACGAGCCTGTTTTTCTTTATATCCAGGCAAGCTTACTTGCATGGCTTTCGCCCCCCCCCCCCCCCCCCCCCCTCGCCCCTCTTCAATCGAACACGAGCGTGCAAGTGCCTTTCGACTTGCGTGATTTCCGCACGTCGAATTGTTTTCGGCTTGCCTCAGACTCAGCCCCCCCCCCCCGTCCATGCAAGTAAACTTGCCCGAATCCAAAGATCGGGAGCGGCAAAGAGGGGGGTGTCGAAGAGGGGGGGGTGCAAATCATGACCCGCGGCATGTGCGCGGCCCAGCGGGGGGGCCAGGGACGTAATGAAACAAGAAGAGGCGCCATGAGATCTGGGGAAATATCATGGCCCACGCCATGATATCCACCCCCCCCCTTGTCATCACCCCCCTCTTTGCCGCCCCCGAGAAGAAAAACAGGCACCCTCGTGCTGGAGCCTCTCTTCCCGGGCCGGATCGAGCCGTGCAGGGGGCCCCCGGGGGGCCGACGCCGGGGCGATAGCGCCCCGTGTGAGAGAGAGAGCTGCGGCGCCCGGCGGTCGGGGGGACCCCCGTGCCCGGGATCGGCGGGATGGCGCAGGACTCCCGGGCAGTGATGCAGGGGCCCTGGGACACACAAAGAAGTACACACAGGCGAAAAGATCCCCCATCTGTTCCTATCTATTTTCTGGCCGTCTGTCTCCCCCACCACTTCCCATATTTTCCCATATCTCCTGGGAAATCGACGATCCATTGTGTCTGCGTGTTTCTTTCCCTCCTGGAAGTGAGGCAGGCAGCCGGGAGCGCACCCTCGGGCCCCGGGCCAAAAGCAGGTGCCCCACACGTGGCGCTGCAGAGCTCTCCGTGGGGCGCCTGCGGCGGGGACATGCCCGTCTCGTGACGTCGGCTGTATCGCTCGTCTCTCTCTCTCTCTCTCTCTCTCTCTCTCTCTCTCTATATATATATATATATATATATGTCTCTCTCTTTCTCCCCCACTCTCTCTATCACCTATGTTTGTTTCTCTCTCTCTCTCTCTCCCTCTCTATCTCTCTCCCTCTCTCTCCCTTTCTCTCCTTGTTTACATCAGTACACCCTGCCCAGGCCAAAAGGGCCTGCCGTGCTTGTTGTAGCCCCGGCGGCCGCACGCGGACTCGCGCTGCCAGACGGCCTTTCTCTCTCCTCTCTCGCCACTCATCTTTATGGTCTCGCTCTCTCTCTCTCTCTTTCTGTCTGTCTGTCTGTCTCTTCCCCCCCATGTTTATTCACACTCTCTCGTCTTTTGTATCTCTCTCTCGCTCTCTTTCTCTCTTTTTCTCTTTCTCTCATTCGTGCTTTCTCTCCCCCCCCCCGAGGCCCAACCGACTTGAACATCAGCCCGTACTCCAACAGGATGGAGCGCAAACCGTCCCGCTCCACGGCGCCGCCGATGTCCCAGTCGGCGGCGTCCTCCGGGCTGACAGCCCCGTCGGCGGCGTCCACCAATCCTTGGGGGGGGGCGGGCGGCCACCCGCGAGCAAACTTCCTCCATCATTCGTTTCACTCTGCGCCGCTCCTGGTCCTGACATCAGGGGCGTGAAACGCTCGCAACCCAGGCGATTTCGCCCAACTTCGGACCCCCAAACGATCGCAAATTGACCCAGCTCGACACAGACCGCGAAAAATGGGGCCCATGGCTCCGGTCGCGATGTATCGCGAAGTGGCAATTTCTGCGCAGCGTCGGATCTCAAGGCCCTCCCCCCTCGTCCGTGGCGTTTTGCTCTGGCATCGGGTTCGCGGGTGCCGGCCCACTCCCCGAAAATCAGCGAATGAATCCATGGATCATGGATACGCGGTGCACACAGGCAGGCGCGGCAAAAGCATTACGGCGCCCACGCTCCTGGGGCAGCCAGAAGCCACCCAGTCGCACCCATCTAGAAGCTCACCAATGGCCCCCAACGGCGTCCGCAAGGGCTGACCTCGGAGGAATGAAACTCGGGAGCGGCCAAGAGGAGGGTGTCCAAGAGGGGGGGGTGCAAATCATGACCGGCGGCGCGTGCGCGGTCCAGCGGGGGGGCCAGGGACGTAATGAAATAAGAAGAGGCGCTATGAGATCCGAGGAAATATCATGGCCCACGCCATGATATCCACCCCCCCCTTGTCATCACCCCCCTCTTTGCCGCCCCCGAGAGACCATGCAACTTCGAACCGCGCGCAGAAGTAACGGAACGCATGCTGGGGCCGCGCCCTCACTTGCCCACACAGGGCAGGCCAGGCAGCTCTTTGAGCCGTTCGAGCATGTGGGGCGGCTTGATGCAAGGACTATTTCGCACAACGTTGGGGGCATTCGGGCCAGAGCCTGCCCGCACTTCCCCGCGCTCATCACCCCAAAGTTTGTCGCGCACACGCCCAGGACCCCAAAGCAGTAGTTCGTCGCACACTGGTGTCCAAGGCAACTGCACAGGTAGTCCTTGAGGCCCAATCAGGTAATACATGATGACATCCAAGACAGCTGCGCATGTGCCCCTTGAGGCTGCTCCAGAACTTAGAACAAACCAACCCACAGCGACAATCACTGGTCGCGCACTCTGCTGAATCTTAGCACCCTCAGCCGAGGTCTCACTCGAACAACTCATCCAGGCCCTACTCTCTCTCTCTATCTCTTTCTCCCTCTCTTTCTTTCTCTCGTCTAAATCGCCGTCTAAGACGGCTTCTGCTTGCCACCGCCCATCTCCGTGACGGGGCCCCCGCGGGAGCTCGAAACACGGAAATCAACGCGCCGTGGACTTCCTTCTGCGTCCAGCCTGCAAGTAGCACTCATCGCTCCAATCGTGCGCGCGGAATGCCTGCCAACGTCTCTGCCGCCGTTGCGTCCGTCTCCTTTTTGGCGACCGCGTTCCAGATTTCAACATCGCCTGCGCCTGCTCTGGGCCCCTGGGCGCCGTTGCCGCTGCTTTCGCGTTGAACGTCCCGCGGCAGGCTGTTGTCGCGCGCCAGGCTGCTCGTGCAATATTGGACCCATGTTCCCGCGGCATCCACGTCGCTGCTGAGCAACACCATGAGCAACATGATGGGGGCGAGGCGCAGGCTGAGCACCGACTACTGCTGCAATGCCCCCTCGCCGCGCCAACTTTAAAAAACGCCCGAAACCCATCAAAAATGTTTCTGCCCCCCGCTTTGACGGCATTCAGGCACTCGTTGCACGTGTAGACGCACGTCTGGATCGCCCTCTCTGACTTCTCGCCCAATGATGATATCTGCGACGCGTGCTCGAGCGTCCGCACACGCGCTTCCAACTGCTTGGAAAACAAAGTCTGCGCGGCGCCCGTGCCGCATGACGCATTAATCTTCGCCGCTCGAGCGCGGCTGGAACAATGCGCCCCGCCCCCCCCCGTTGCGCCCCCCGGGCGACGGCGGGAACCGCGACGCGCGGGGGCAGGGTGAACGCGCTGCAGCGCTATGGCCACGCAGAGTCTCGACGCCATCTGCTTCGAGCGGGCACGTTGGACAGCGACGCGCGCGCCGCCGATGGCCCCGTCGCTCCGCCTCCGCCTGGCCCGCCAACACTTGTTCCCCAAGCAATTCGTAACATGGGGCATCGTTTTAAGAGTTCGTCGGCAACGCCACCTGGCAACTTGCAACTGGTTCACAACCCGCTGCGATCGCCCCGCGGGCCCCATCAATGCGCGCGCCCTATGCGCTGGCCAGTGCGCGCCGCAGGCGTCTGACGCTCGGGTGGACGAGCTCGACGCTCGCCGCCGGCTGGCCCTCGCGCCGCGCACCAATGCGGCCCCCGCTCGCTCGATCTGTCTCGCCTGGCCGCCTGCAGGGCGCGCTCGCTGATGTCTGTCTGGAAATGGAATGGCATGCCCTGCGCGAGCAAGCTCAGAAAGTCGCCGAGCTCGTGCTCGCGCGCAATCGCGTCGGCAGGGGTCTCGACGCGCTCGAGGATTGCAGCGCCGTCGCCAGAAGGAACTGCGACGCCTGAGTGCCCCCCGGAAGAAGCCTGGCCCAGAGATTCACCGGCAAGCCCCTCGAGGTTCTATAAGGCTCGGGCGCGTCACCCACGACCGCCCGAAAATCTGCTCCAACGACTGTGGGCCGACCGACAGGGGCCCTTACAGCTCCGCTGCAATCGCTCGAGTCTGCGCGCGCGAAGTTCAATTCGAGCAAGGAATAGATCAATGGCCCGTATGGCTTGCACATTGCACGGCGCTTCCCATCTGCATTACGCAGACGCGGCCGCCCCGCGGTGCGCCGCGCGAGCGCGCCCTGCTGGCGTTGAACCGACGGGGGTCCAGTCAGCTGCGCGTGCTGGCGCAGAGCCCCGAGCAAGACTCTCCGCCACCGCCAGACGCGCAAGTTTTACCCGACCACGCCCACCCCGCGAAAAAAAACGCGCCGTTCGACTGGCGCGCAGTCGGCGCTGCGTCTCGCGCAACGTCAAGCGCGAGCACCAACGGGGGCCCAAGTGCCGAGCTTTTGTCGCGACTGTTCCCCGAAGTCTGGGCGGCGCCAGAACGACCGCCGCTGCCCCGCGAGGCCCTGGGCCCCGGCGGAAAAAAAATCACCTGCCCCCCGCGGCTCTGCACCGAACCTAGGGCAAGGTTCCGGCGGGGGCCCTGCGCAGTGATGGAGGAGACGTCGCGTTCAACAATGAAATTATGTATAACGCTCTCCGCGAAAATTCTGAACGTGGCCCGCGAACATCGCCGCGACCACGGACGCGCGACATTGCGCGCCCTCGCATCGCGCGCAAGCTGAAGCACATCGCGACGCATGTCAGCGTTCGCGCGACAGAACGCGCGCGCCACGAGAGGGTCTCCTGGCAGGTCACCCTGGAACAAGAGGAAAAACTTGCCCCAACGGATTCTGAACTGCGGGAGCTGCAAATCGAGAGGGGAAAGTAAATCCTGCGCTGCATGCTTGAGACGCGCCTGGGTGATCGCACTGCAAGAACTCATGGCGCCACGCGTCCTCGCCGAATGGAACTGCCGGGCCCCGGGCAACACAATCCACGATCTGCACAGCTGGGCGACGATGGCTGCCTCGCGTCGATGGCCCGGTGTAGCCCTCTTTACACAGGCGAAAAGTACTTCGACTCCTGGCCATCGTGCGCACCAGGAAGATGATCCGCCCCCCGCCGACGCCGAAATGCCCATTCGCTTTCGCGAGTCTCACTGCCTCGCTGATCGCCAGCTTTGCAAGCGGTCCTCGGGCCCCCCTGAGTCCCAGCACCAGACAGTGTCAGAAGCGCCTGGATCTCGTAGTCTCCAGCTTGGGCCTCTCGATCTGCGCGCCAATGCCCACTGCTGGTTGAGGGGTCCTCCTGCTTATCCAATTATTTGCCATCGCAACCCTCGAAAGCTCTACCGGCACTGTGTGCAAGACCAGCTCGCAACAATCGCAGCTCCAATATATGTTTGCGCATGGCCTGCACAGCTTTGCCAATCAAATCACGCATCGAAGTATCCAACACCATGTGCCCTTAATGCATATCATGCACATGATGAATGTCGGTATCCGCGATCAACTAACAGTTCGCCTCACCTTGATTAGCCAAAACGAATAGTTTGGAGACCAATTCCGATGTCGTAGCAGAACTTTGTATGTCAGATTCGTTGTCGTGGGCTTCGACCTATGTTCGCTATCCAGGACTAACGCCACGTCGTTCGTTCAGCAGACCCGGTGCTGTCTGTGCTTGTCGGAGGTGGTCATCCGTGTAGCGCTGGCTTGATGTGCGCGAATAGTCTGGTGCGCACCTCAACCTTTGCAAAATTATGTCGTTTGCCGTCTCTGTCAACTGTCTACCATCCAACTTGTGCTCACTCAGCTGTTTCGCATCAACTTCCAATCGGTGTTCCAATAATTGGACAAGTTGCATGGCACTGTTTCCTGTCTGAAAAAAAAAAACACGCATGGCTGCAACATCCAGTCGTACATGCTGTGTCATCACAGGGCGCGGTTCGAACACGATTGCAGCAAGCCCGAACCCAATCTGGATATGGCCCCACATCGTTCCCGCATGGTGTACCTGCAAGAGACTGAAGGACATCCTTAACGTGTTACAGCACTTGGCCACATGGTGCCAGAAACGATGTAAAACACACATGACCAACAAGTTGTTCCAATGTTTGAATGTCCGCCGAACGTTGCCACAATATCCAAGTTCGAACTCACCACAATCATGTCGGTCGTGAGCCTCCAGGACTTGCACGACAAACGTAGCACAGTGTCTTTGGACAGCATGCAGTCCGAACTCACCGACAACCTCGCGGGCTTCGAAAAAACATGCGTTCAAATTCATACATACGAGCGGTGTCCAGCGAATGCCATCGCCGTCTGAAACGTCACCCTCACCGTAACAAAGCTGGTCCAAGTCTTCGATTTTGCCATATCCCAAAGAGGCTGGCGGAGGATACATGAAACGGTGCAGAATACGACATCGTCCGCTCTCAAGCCTCACAGCTGCCACACGTCCCCGTAATCCCCGAAGCACTGGCAGAGATCCACGATAATGGGATCTGCACCTTTGCGGTACGAAACTGACAACCCGCAACTTCGATTCACGTGTACACTGAATGCCCACACCTATTTGCAACCACAGCAGTCACCTGAAACCCAGCTCCGCTCAGCACGCAACTTTTGCCGAAGTCGAATCAAGCTGATCACATGGAAGTGGCTGAGCTCGTCTGATTTGTCAGCCGTACGCCCGTGTTTGGCCGACTGAGGGTTGAAGGGCGCAGTTGTGATGATCGCATGCGCCGCTGAACGCCTTATCAGGCGCGCCATGGAAGCACCCGCATGGGGCGTTCTTGGGGATCGAAGCGGCCAGGCCTGAATATGTTCAGCATCATGCCACGTACATGTGTACATGTATGTGTATGAATGTGCTGTACGTGTATAGCACATGTACAAAAAATGCGGTGCACACACTACTTTCGGGGACGGTGCCGCTACACCAGGTGACGGCCCTCCCGAAAGTCAACGAGGAAAGGCGCCCCTGTTCGGAAGCAGAACCGCCCAACCGAGCTGCGACTCCCGGACGCTGGGATGCATTGCGTCGGGGACGCTTGCTCCGCGTGTCAAGGCGGCGAGCCCAGCGACGCGCCATGCCCTGCGAGCGGATAACGCGCCGCTCCGCTCCGCGGGGAGCGATGCTGGGAAAGTCTCGGGACGTGGATGCATGGGGAAGGGGACATGGATATTGTGTCGCGCCCAAACGCGGCGGGCCAGAACCAGCGGCGCGACACTCAAAACCAAAGTTCCGGACAGTGGGCCACGGAGGGAGGAGTGGGCGGAGACAGCGACGGTCAACCTGATGACAAGCTCGGCCAACGTCTGTCTCACTTAAGCAGACGGAGCAAAAATCGCTTTGCATCGCCCACTGCACGGGCTGGTTTCACAGACCTCCGAAGTGGCGCCCGCACCATGCCAAGCGACACCGAACAGCAAAAAGGCGCGGCAACCCATGGCGGAAACCAGTCCCACGTGTTGCGAGATCACACAAAGCCTCGGCGGGCACGATGACCAGGAACATCCTGATACCGTTTTTCGTTAATCAGTGACAACTTTTGCGTGGCAAGGGGGGATTGCATATCCTTTGTGCAGAACCAGAATAAAAGAAGACCAAACACCAAAACGTCATGCGAAGAAGGCCCCGACTGTCATTGATACGCTACGTCTGGGGACAAGATATAAGATAACGTCCACGAAGACAATGAACATCGTATCGATGACTTGCTGCCAGACGAGATGTTCCACCATTTTCCTTCGCAAGACCTCGACTGCATCAACACATGACTGGCCCCTGCGGCAAGTCCATGAGCGGAAGAGCCCATGGAGGCCACCTGGCGGAAGAGTCTATGAGAGGCATCGCAAGAAGTTGCGCGTGGGCCAGGTGTCCTACAGTCAACCCGTAGAATACGGTTGGAAGGGCCTGGGAGCCATGTTGACGTTTTTCGAACGAGGTTGGCCAGCGAAAGATACCAAGGATGGGCCGCAAGGACAAGGATGCAAGGGTAGCCTTGAAAGTCGCTCATCCTTGCTATGCGGGCGGGTTGACTGTACGCTGAGCCGACGGCCGCTGGAGCAAGCTCTATGTATGAAACACGTATTTTGCAGGTAGGCTTCCCCGATCCACCTGTGGAGTTGGCTCCTCGTTTTGGCTCAGCTGCGCCAAGGCCCAGCTCACCTCCACTCCTACACCTCCTCCTTCCTCACCATCCGCTGACCGCATGCTAAATGCGGCACGCCCCTCAAGCAAGTATCCTCCTCCTTCTGCCTCATCATCATCATCAACATCGTCATCATCAACGTCAGTGCCATCATCATCATGACCTTGACCGTACCACTACCAGCATCACCATTCTCAGCATCACAGGCCTCATCATCAACATCAACATATCCACCGCCATCATCGTCATCACAATCAGCGTGCCATCATCCAACTCGTCAACTTCAGCAGAGTCGCCATCAGCATCAGCATGACCGCCATCATCATCATCATCATCATCATCATGATCATCATCATCATCATCGTCATCATTACCAGCGCCATCAATGTCATCATCGTCGTCATGCTCAAAACAACACCACCATCAGCATCACCATCAACATAATCAACATCAGCAACACCATCATCCTGACCAAAGTCGTCACCCCCAACACAACAACCAGCATTACCATTAGTGGCATCATCATCATCATCATCATCATCATCATCATCATCATCATCATTACCATCACCAGCATCATCACCAGCATTAACATCATCATACTCATCATCATCATCCATCATCATCATCATCATCACCATCATCACCATCACCACCATCATCATCATCACCATCATCATCAACATCATCATTATGATCACAACCACAACCACCATCATCATCATCATCATCACAATCATCAACAACATCGTCGTCATCATCATGGTCATCGCCAACAACGTGCAAACGCCAACCCGTAACAATATGCGCTAACCCCGCCCAAGTCGGCACTCCCCTTCGGCGGACCGTGACCCCATAGGAAGCCTCACGGATTCTATCAGGGCGTTGACATGCGGCACCACGCCCACGTCGGCACTCCCATCAAGGGGGCATCGCGACCCCATAAGGGACTCCACCTACGGCCCCAGCGAGGGCGCTCACATGCGGCACCCCACTCGTGTCTGCACACCACTGCACACCCCTAACGCGCACAGAGGCCCCGCAGGGAGCTGCACGTGTGGCCTCCAGTGAGGGCGCCCCTATGCGGCACCCCGCCCATTCCTGCACACCTCTCGCACGGATCGTGACCCCGTAGGTGAGGGCGATCACACGCGGCAAGCCGCCCATTTCGGTACACCCCCGAATCGGATCGTGATCCATCCGACGCAGCCCTGCGGCGGCAACATCTGCCGAGACGACCAAGCCATGCACAAGGTTGGGCCCATCGCCGAGCTATTGGAATAGCCTGCCGAGGCAGAATTCAACCAACCAGCGCCTGAATCAGTCAGGACCGCAGGGCAAGGGAGGCAAGCCTCCGTCTGGATCGCAATCGAAGCTGTGCGCCACGCCACCAGAATAGAGCACCGAATCGCGCCACGCCCAGGGAGTCCGAAAGAGTATCTACCCCAGTGCCCTGACAGAGGGGACAAGGGAAAGTACAACCACGGAGGGTGCACGGGAGGAGGGGATGGTGGAGCGCGTACCTGGTTTGACCCCTCACCATCTCGAAAGAGCCCCGATCCATCCTCCCTGCCACGTCCGCAGTAAGTCCGAAACTTCCTCGAAGTACGTCCGAGCGGCGCTTGAAACCCAGAGCGCGCAACGAAAGAAGATAGCGGGCCAAGAAAGACACCACCATATGACGGACAAAGAGAACGCACCTGCATGCCAAAACAAAACAATGGCGCCAACCGAATTCTGCGGCCGCTTTGGAACGAACCGCATCCTTCGTCTCGGGACGAATACCGTACTTCGCCCGTGGTGACCCTCAACACCTTCTTGAACGTGTCGTACAACGACAGTAGCTCGCCGTCGTGGGCCTTCACCTGGAACGCAACGCAGCGAAGGGGGCAAGAGCAGATATGAACAATACACACAACACTGCTGGGATACACATCTTGGCCGTGCCCGCAATGATGGAAATGGCCCGACACAACGCAACTACTCATGATGAGAACGCTGCAACTCTTAGATTGCTGAAGCTGGGGGTCAGAAACACCGCTTTGGTGATGATGCCGTCACCGCGAAACTGAAATTTAGATATTCGTGTCATGGGACGTGCGTGCGCACGTCCTGTAATCTATGACACGTGATTCCTGCTACGAAGACGCCTACGGCGAATCACCGCCGCCCCCTGTTTTTCAGAAATGCTGTTGTGGCTGAATGTTGAAGCCAAAGCCCAGATCTCGGCCAGACTATCGGACTGTGTGTTCCCACAACCGTTGTGGAAACCCTTCGGTAGACACGTGCGGAGAAAGAAAACGAGAAGAAGAGGGAGGACAAAGGAGGGGGATGAGGTCTTTTGTGAGCCTCTTGGGGTGCCTCCTGGGAGCTTCTTTGAGACCTCTTGGAGGCATCCTGGGAACTTCCTGGAGCTTTTGGAGAGCCTTTGGGAGTTTCTTGGGAGGCCCTGTGGCCGTCTGCAAGCGTTCCCGGCCCGTCCGACGCCGTCGGGACCAATCCTTGGGCCGCCTTGGAGCCCTCTTGAAGCGCTCCAGGGCCGTCTTGGAAACAATATTTGACGTCTTGGGGGTCTCTTGGGCTGGCTTGGGACCCTCTGGGAACCGTCTTCGGGGCCTGTTGGGCCATCAGGGGGCCATCTCCGAGGCCTCGTGGGCGCTATTGGGCAATATTGGTGGCCTCTGGGGCCGTTTCGGGCCGTCGGGAAACCGAGAATGAACAAACGCCAGAATCCCTCCACGCACAAGCACATGTTAAATAGCGTGGGCCCCAAACGGCGTGTGCCTAGCAAATTGCGTTGTTCAATCTATGTTGGGCAACCTACGTGGTGCAATCTGTAGTATGCAGCCAAGGTTGCGCAGTGTATATTGCGCAGCGTATGTTGCGCAGTATTTGTGGAACGGCTAGATAAACATATCGACTATGCAATCTATGTGGCGCAATCGACTTGCACAATATGTGAACGGCAACGTACGTGGTGCAACCCGTGCGGTTTGCAATCTATGTGGTGTAATCGGCGTGGTACCACGTGGTGTACTAGGTGCGATGCCTGGTGTAGCCAACGTGATGCAATCTATGTGGGGCAATCGACGTGGTGCAAGACATGTGGTGCGCTCGATGTTGTGCAACATGGTGTGCAGTTGTAGTTGGGCAGCAGCAGTATGTGTGGTGCAACCTACGTGGTGCAATCCCCCATTGCTCGCGCAATCTCCTCACCCACCAACCCGCAACTTGGTTTGCACAACCCATGCGACGGCGACTGCGGTGACTGCATGGCGACAGCTGCCGCATCGCTGCGGCCGCGCTTACGCGCGCAGGCTCGCGAGCAGCGTTGACCGTTGAGGTCTGTCCAACGCGTCTCACAAACCGCGCAAACGCGTGCGCACTTCAGTGCGAGTCGGTGACCCGGGCGCCTGCGGTAATTTGGCGACGTCGATGACAAACTACGTAGTGCCGATAATAACGATACAGGGGCGAGGACGCCGATGACGACGGCGAGGCCAATGATGGCGCCGATGCCAATCACTCCGATGACGATGATGCTATCCACGTGTCGGTCATGGACGTGTGGGAAGGATTTTGGCATGTGCGCGCGGCCGGGGGGCGCGAGTGGCTCGCATGGCGCTGCTGGACAAAAAAAGGTCGTGACACCCCAGCACGCGCGCAACGGCGTTTAAGTGGTTGCGCCATGCGCGCGCGAGAAGCAACAATAAGAACACCGTTGTTCATACGAGCCCACAAGGACAAACAACATTGTCCGATGTTTGTACATGTTGCTGGGGAGCTCGATTTAAACATCCGCGCGATCCCCCCCAATCAGAAAAAATGACCATGCCAGCATGCGCGCGCAACGGCGCGCGCGTGCCGATGTTGCTTAATCGGCGCTGCAAACGAGTGTGGGGTGCGTTGGCCCCGCTAGTTGTCACCAGCTCACTCAGCGGAATCAACTCTCAAACTTAGAGTGCCCGGTGCGGGCGGCAGCGAGCGAAGGTTCCACGGATTAGATGCGGCATACTTGTGCTATCGAGCCTGCGAGGGCTATGATCAACACATATGGTATGCTGCGCATGCTTGCTATGAGAGCGCGAAGATGTCTCGCGCTCCTCCTCGAGAGCGGCAGGCTCTGCTGCGCTCGTCTGCATCCCTCGCGCTTAGTACTGCACCCTCTCGAGCGTCCCGTCGAGCTGGCTCTGCCTGGCGGGTGTTTTTGGTGATTCATCGAGGCTCCACGCTGCGCGGCGCATCGCTCGGCCTCGCACTGCGCGCGGTAAAATAATCGCTTGACTCCAGGCCAAGCACGTGCACACCATCTGCATTCTGCACCACTGAAGCGACGACGCACTGCGTCGCCTTCATCTCGCGGGCTGCAGGGTAACAGACAACCTCCTCGCCAACCCGCGGCATCGCGTCAGATCCAGCGCCTTTGTCGTAAGATCCGCCACGTTCTCGTTCGTCGGGACATTATTAGTCCGCACCTCCTCGCTCGCCACCTTCTCCCGCAGCCACAGGCGCCTCGCGTCTGGGTGCCTGATGCGACCGACGCCGAGCCTCGAGCAAATCCTGATCGCCGCCGTGCTACCGCCAGCCACCGCCACCATCATCTCGATCTGCATATCCTTGATCAGTTTCTTCGTGAAGATACCTCGTGCCGCTCCGTCTGCCATCTCCACGTACTCGGCTTCACCGCCGCTCAGCTCTCTCGACGCCTGCTGTCCAGCCCAACTGTCGATGCACGCCCTCCCCACGCACTCCAAACCGCGCCCAAGGCTTCGCCTCGTCACTTCATCTCAAGCCCAGTCGGAGTCAGTCACGATCTGCGGCCAATTCGAGTGCCGCAGGCGCTACAGACTGGAACACCTCTTTCGCGTCGTAGCTAAGGGTGTCCAGCGCGGTCGGCACGTCCTTCCCGCTGTTCCTTGATGCTGGCGAGATCCTTCTCGTCGCCGCCAGCTTCCGATACGCTCCCGCCACAGTCACGGCGCGCTTGGCGTCACTCTCCCAATGGAAACCTTTCTTCGCCCAACCCACCGTCCGCTTCAAGGACTTACCCGACGTAGCCTCACGTCCGGCCCGCGAGTGCCCGATGACGGGAGACCTTTTCACCTCGAACTTCTCTTCCAGGACCTCGCTGAGCCACTGCAGGTTGTCGTGGGTAGCCACCGCCATGAAGTCGTCGCCGTGCACCGCCACGTAGATGCCCTTCTCGAGGTGGAAGAACACCATGACCGCCACCTGCAGCCAGATGACCCCCTTGGCAATCAACACCCACATGACCATGTGCTGGAACAGCTTGATCGCGCGCCTCGCGCCGCACATCGCCTTCAGCAGCTGCCATGCCACATTCGGGTCATCTTCGCCGACGGGCGGCGCCGCGTAGACGTTCTCATCCATCGTGGCGTGGGAGATAGCGTTGCTGATGTCCCAAAGGCCAATCAGGCAGACCTCCCGGCCGTGCTCGAGCCTGGCAGCCATCGCCAACGCGAGCCTCGCGAACTTCAGGTGCGGCGCGCCTGCAAACGTGCCATCGCGCACCTGGCGCGCGACCTGCATGGCCACGAACCCGCACCTCACGGCGCTGGCCCCTATCTTCCAGCCCCGGGGCCACTTGCCTCGCGCGCGCGTTCCTTTGGCTTCGTGGGCGAAGACCCTCTTGAACACGTTGTGCTCCTGCATCTTCGCGCGCTCCCGAGTTGTCGTTGACGGGCTCGGCTGCGCACTCGCCCGAGTCCACTGCGCAGGTCATGAGCGGTGCGACGCACGCGGGCAAACCTCCGATAGTGCGTGCCCTCTTGCTTTCAGGGGCTTCTTCCTTCCCTGAGACTTGTCTCTTCGGCCTCGCAGCGATCTCGACGTCTGCTCCGTCGTCGCGAGCTGGCTGCGCTGGTGCCGCGGCTGATGCTGCGGCAGGTGCTGGCGCAGGGGGGGCATGGCCGTCGCTGGCCGCCGGCTGCGCGGACTCGGCCTGGCCCCTCTTCACGGTTACTGCCTTTGCTGTCTCGTCGCAAGCAGGGCAGCCAGGCGCCCTGCCCAGTCGAGCGACCATCGCCTTGGTCAGGTACATCGGCCGCAGGACGTCTCCGCCGCCCGGAGGGTCGCGTCCGGGTCGAATGGGGCGCGCGATCTGGCCGAAGAGGCGCTTGTTCCACCTCTTCTCGTCGGGCCTCCTCGCCATGGAGCGCGAGCAGACCCTGCCCCGGGCGCGCCGATCATTGCGCTCGTCGCTGACGTAAGCCTTGCCTAGCTAAATGCCCTTGCCCCACCTGGCCACCATCATGCCCGCCGCTCTAGCAGGCAACTTGCGCATCCCGGTCGCAGCTAACTCAGCGATCTGGCCGTGGTAGTCTCTTCCCTTGGTACGTCGACACAGCGTCGAGCCGTCTTCTTTCACGGAAGACCTCGTGAGAACCCAGCTGGCGCGTCTCGCCAGCCATGTGCAGATGGGGTCGCCGGACTTCACCTCGACCTCGTAGTGAGCGTCGACGGCGCGCACCAAGGTGCGGATGCGCTGCTGCACCCTGCCGCCTGCTGTCTCGATCGGCCCCTGCGACTTGGAGTCGTGCCTCGGGCCGACCTGCGCGACGGTCTCCTCGCCGCGCACCGCGGCGACGGCCCTGCCCAGCGCCGCGATCGCATTCTCCTGGTCGCACGACATCACCACGCGCATGCGGCCCCAGAACCGGAGGGCCTGCACTGGAACCTTGATGGCGTAGTCAACCGCGCCCCTCTCCATCGCATCGCGCCGGCGCTCTCAATCGTAGTTGGCTCGAAGTCCAAGCGCGCGCAAATGGTCATCGCGTCGTCAGCGCCACGAATTTCTGGAAACGGATTGTCAATCCAGACCCGCGGCGCGTCGCGCCCCTGATCTGCCCCGCGGCGCACCTCCTCGCGGCCTCCTCCTACCGCGCACGACTTGCACCGCGACCTGCAAGGCCAATGAATGGAACTGCGTGGCTGTCTCTCGGCCAACGGCAGCATGACTGGCGCGCCTCGAGCCTGCGAAGCTCGGACTGCAAAACTGTCGCACAACTCGGTCGCATCCCTGCGCTTCACGACGATCCCCTGGCTGTCGCTGACCAGCCCCTCTTGTGCCGGCCTTGCCGCCGCCGCTGCCGATGCTGATGAACTCGCCGCTGCTCCTCCAGCTGACTTCTGACATGCGCCTCCAGCCTCTTCGGGATCGCGCCCTTCTCGATAGACGGGCAACGGGCGAGCCGCAGTTGGCTGCCCGGGCGGCGCGGCCGCGATCGCGAGCTCGCTAGCGCAGACCACGCGCTTCACCTGCAAGTACCAGATGCGGCCCTGCAAGGTCAGCGGAAAGAGCCACCCGCTGGGCGCCTCCAGCATGCTCGCGTAGACGCCGCACCTCGGCACGAAGCCCGCCCCCAGCAAGTCCCGCTGCGCGACGATCGGGCACTTCGCTTTCGCCACCTGGGACCTGGACTTCATAATCTCGCGCTGCTGGTTCGTCGCCCTCACGATGAAGCTAATTTCGCGGGGGCCGTCGCGCGTGATCCACCGGCCAGTGGCCGCCTCCAACGACGGTGGCTTCCTGGGCTCGGTCCGCCGCCCTGAGCCCGCTGGACCTTTCTACAAATGGGACGGCGGGCGCGTAGCGATGCCGGCCCCGCTGTCGCTCATCGAGCTATCGTAGTCGTTGTTCTCGTGGGGGCCGTCGCTGGCCGATGCCGGCACACTGCTGTAGACGATGTCCTCCTCGTCCGTGTCTGGCCAGGGGTGGCTCGATCATCTCCAACAGTGACGCTCCTTGTCTTGCGCTGCTCCGGCTGCATCGCTGCCGTCGAAGTCGGGGGTGCTGAAGTCGGAGCCGCCCCACCTATGGACTGCGCCAGGCGCCTCGCCGCGCCCGGGCGGTGCTGGGCCAGCATCGAGACGGGAATGGCGTTCACCATCGAGGCAGAGTCGTTCGGGCCGAAAGCGTGCGCTGTGCCCCGTGCACTTGGACCTATCGCCGCGGCAATGCGAGGGCGCTGCTGCTGCTGCTGAGGAATAAAAGCGTTCGTCTTGCTGTGCTGCTGCGCTATCTGCTGGTCGCATTTGCTCCTCTTCCTGCGAGGCTCCGTCGCGTGGCCTGCGATCTTGCGCCAGTCGCACCGCTCGCCCTTGTCGCTCTTGGTCTTCCCTTTATCATTCTTGCTTTGCCGCCTCTGGACTTGCCTTTGTCATCTGCGTCTTTGCCTTTGCCGTCTTGCCCCTTGCCATCTCGTGAATTGCTTCCTATGTACCAAGGGTGAACAGCGTCGACGTCCATCGGCTTGACCTGGTCATCGTCTCTGTGCCACACCCGCTGATTCACCATGTAATCCATGACCTCCTTGCGGATGTGGCGGTATCGAACTAGCCTGTTGGAAGTCAGCGTCAAAAGAGACTCCAGAACTTAGTCTTCCTGTCCCTGGACCAGCGCGTTCGCCTTGATGTTTATGGCAAGACGTCCTCCGCTTGCTCCTCGTACTCTGCAACTTCTCGCCCCCACGTCTCGATAGCTTCTCGGTGGCCTGCTCCTGCCTTGAACGTCGTACTCAAAAGCTGGTTCAGCAGCGCGCCCTGGCGTCCGCGAGCTCCCGGCTCGTACTCTACGATGACTTGCCTCCACGTCTCGAAGCCATTCGACGACTTGATATTCTTTACCAACTTGAACCCTCGAGACTTCGCTGTCATGCCAGGGGTCAAAAAATGAAACCGTGTCCGTGGTCTCTTGTCGTCTCCGACCTTCTCGTCGGCAAACGATATGCCCATGACTATCTCCTCGTCCGACGTGGCCGACCTGTCCATCAGCTCGATAATCCACTCATCCTGGGAGGCCACGGAGCTTTTGAACAGGAAACACCAGTCGGACCACGATTCTTGCTTGCCGTTAATATTTATATTCGTCTCGAAAGGATTGTCCTTCTCGACGTCGGCCGTCGCCGCCGCCGCTGCTGCCGCGGCTCCTGCCGCAGCGCCCAGACCGGCAACTTCTTCAGCGGCGCGAGCCGCTTCCGCTCGCAGTCGATATGCTCGTTCCTTGGCTTCTCGCGCCTCGCGTCTCAGCTCTGCGCTGTTGATGTCCAGCTGCTCGATTCGACGCAGTATCCCCCCGGGAGTCATCACCTGCCCGACCTCGTTTTTTTCACTACTTGCTGGTACTGGCCGACTCCGTGCCAGAAACCCCGCAACCTATTTTGCACGATGATGCCTTTGCCACGAAACGTTTCCAGCTCTTCTTGGTGTCCGTAGTCACACCGAACCAGGTGCAGCCCTGCTAGTCAGTCGGAAGCCTGTGTCAGTGGTGCTCGTAGTACCAAGGCTCCGCACTATCATTCGAATGTCCAAAACGGGCGGCAGCGAGCGAAAGCTCCAAGTATTAGATGCGGTATCCTTTTGTTCTCGAGCCTGCGAGGCGCAATGATCAACATCAATGTTGGCCTGTTCATGTTTGCTATGAGGGCGCGAGGGTGTCTCGCACAAGCTGTGGAAAACTGTTGGAAACAGGGCGCACGCATATGGTTGGCAAATACAAAGACGTGGCAACTGCAAGGATGTCCAAACGTCGCGGGCATCATACGTACGCTATCAAATTGATATCACATTAACCGTCGTTGTCTCCCTGCGGTTCCGATTCGTAACCGTACCCTCGGTACGATGGGACGCCTTAGAATGTCTGTGAACTGCCTGGTGAGGTTTCTGTCATGTTCCAGGGGCGCCTTCCCTACTCGACGCGCGCATGCCATGCTATCGGACGCTGTCCACAACTTCTTCGAGACGGTCCCAATACGCACCCCAAAACATCAATAAACTGCCAAACAACAAATCCAGGAAACCCTTTAGGCACCTTCGAGAGGGCCGAAAACGCTCCATGAGACCAGCAAGAGACGCACACGGAACCCTCCACCAAGGCACTGGGAGGCGAACTTCATCGATCAACTCTCCAAAGTCAGATGGCCGAGGGGAGAGCCCCGAAAGGCTGACAGACTCAGATTGCCCGAGAGATCCACAAGCCATCAAGCCACAAAGGGAGCCACAAGATGGCACAGGAGCGCCCAACACGATCAAAACTGCCCGAATGCTACTCAAGAGTGCCCAAAGAGGGCGACAAGAGGGCCCCAAGAGGTGATGTCCATGACCGCGGAAAGGCGGGGAGGGGGGGAGGGGGCAAATTTAGGATCCCCCCCTTTTTTCATCGACGCGCTGCAAGATGGCCCCAAGAGGCGAGCCAAGGACCCAAAGAGGCCACCAAGAGGACTCTAAGAGAGCCCCAGTGCCTCCAAAAAAGGATCCTCCAGATGACACCAAGACCCTCCAAAACAGCCCAAGAGAGCCGCGAGAGAGTTCCTAGAGGACCCCAAGAGAGCCTCCGAATGACCCGAAGACGGCTGCCAAGGACTTCCTTTTCCTCCTCCTCCTCCTCCTCCTCCTCCTCTTCGTCCTCGTCCTCTTCGCCATTCTCTTCCTCCTCGTACTCATCCTCGTCCTCGTCCTCGTCCGTCCTGGGTCTGATCCGGCTCATCCAAAACTTGTTCCACTGCATGCTGCTACACTGTCCTGACCAAGGCAACTCGCCTGGGCATCGTTTCTGGATGGGCTGGTGGGGATACGCAACGTCAATCATTGATTTCTGAGCCTGCTCAGGCCGATCCCAACCTTGCGCTGCGTGCTCCCACTCTTCCATGATCAACGCAACTCGCCTGGGCATCGTTGCTGTCTTGGCTTGAGGGGATGCTGGTGGAACTGAATATTCGCGTCGGTGTAGTTCAATGTTGTCTTGGTGAGCGGTGCGCACTTCAAATCAAGCGTGTGGGAGTCGACGCGCCCACACACGCATACACATATATATATATGTATATATATGTACAAATGTAACCAGATATACCTGTGTAAGCAGAACGCTTGATGTTTCAAGAGGGGAAGTCATGCTTTACTATAGACCCAGATGCGAACGCTCGATTACGCAAAATACATGAGCAGACTCTGTCTGTGAGCATGCGAAGGGAGAACGCAATCGAGACTTCACCGATACGCGGACTGGGACGGCACAACGTTATCTCATCGATGGATACGCCTGCAATCCGTGCTCGCAGCCAAAACAGCCCTGGCCTGCAAGCCTTGATCAGCAATCGGTGGAGGATCTTCCGAGGTAAGGCGCTGAACCGAAAGGCCGTGCCGCAGAAACTGAGCAGTGCAGGGGCCCATGACAAGAAGAACCCGCGGCGGGGGCGAGCAAGAGAGGCCGCAGGTTGAGGGCACAGCGCCAGGCGAGGCTCGGCAGGGGCTATCGGCCGCTACGAGCTCGGGGTCTAGGCTATGGACGAGGGGCTTGGCGGACACAGTCGGAGCAAATGAGCGCCGACGGCTTGCAGGCTGACGGCGAGGCTCCGCTAGTGAACAGCGCAGATCCCAAGTGCACCCCCTCTCCAAACTCCTCCTCCACCTCCTCCCTCCTCCTCCCTCCTCCTCCCTCCTCCTACCTCCTCCTCTCCCCTCCTCCTCCCTCCTCCTCCTCCTCCTCCCTCCTCCTCCCTCCTCCTCCCCTCCTCCTCCTCCTCCTCCTCCTCTCCTCCTCCTCCCTCCTCCTCCCTCCTCCTCCTCCTCCTCCTCCTCCTCCTCCTCCTCCTCCTCCTCCTCCTCCTGGGTGACCGAGAGCCGACCTGGCAACAAGAGCCGCGGCACCGCCAACAAAATCGCGGCCAGATCCCTGGACCTGCTCTTGCTGCTGCATTTTCGAGCAGGGTCGAAGCCAACAATCGCGGCCAAATCCCTAGACCAACAATCGCCAACAATCGCGGACAAAAAAGAACCGCGGCATCGCCAACAATCGCGGACAAATCCCTAGACCAACAATCGCCAACAATCGCAGACAAAAAAGAACCGCGGCATCGCCAACAATCGCGGCCAAATCCCTAGACCTGATCTTGCTGCTGCCTTTTCCAGCGGGGTCGATCTGTAACGTTTCCGGGGCACGAAGCCGGGCAAGAACACCTGGTGTGCACAATTGCAGCGCCCCTGCTTCTCGGCCCTCCCGCTGCCCCCGGCACCCCTCGGTGCGCCTCGACCCAACCGCGGCCACAGAGGTCCCCACCGCTCCTCTGTGGGTGCTTCCTTTCCGGATCCACTCCTGATTAGAGGCCTCCTAGATGAGGTCGGAATGAGGTCGGAGGATCGCGCCGCATCGCCGAGACATCGCCGATGCATCGGCGATGCATTGGCGACGTCGGCGTAGAGAAAATCGGGCTCCGCATCGAGCCGCATCGGCGATGCATCGGCGATGCGGCGCGATCCTCCGACCCCATCTACTTCGACCCCATCTAGGAGGCCTAGACTGATGGCCCGAGGCCCCGCACACGGCCACCCCAGGCCGAAGCCGAAGACGGACTCCTCCAGAGCCCGATCGCCGGCTCGACGCCCGCGGCCCCGGGGGCCCGCAGGCGGGCTGCGGCAACCGCCCGGTGAAACCACTGCAGGTGACGACGTCCGAACCCCACGCACACCAACCACCCGGTCCCTCGACTCGATGGCGGAGCCTGTTTTTCTTTAGATCCAGGCAAGTTTCCTTGCATGGCGTTCGCCCCCCCCCCCCCCCTCTCCCCCCTCGCCCCTCTTCAATCGAACACGAGCGTGCAAGTGCCTTTCGACTTGCGCGACTTCCGCACGTCGAATTGTTTTCGGCTTGCTTCAGAGTCAGCCCCCCCCCAGAAAAAAAGGCACTGGGAGGCGGGGTTCGGATTCTGCCACCTGTTTTGGAGGCCTGGAGATGGGCACGGGCACCAAGACGGGGGGGTGCCTCCACAGGGGAAGATGATCCCAACTTTCCGGTACCGGTGGTCACATGTCGGCCACCTTGGAAGCCAGAGTATTACCACCATCGCCGAGACCGGGATCTTCTTCCCTCGGTGGCAGCACACCGCCGATATTGGTGTTGGTGTCAACCTCTAGGTCTGCGACTGTTGGACGAATTCCGAACCCTACCCCTGCCGCCCATTGGGTTGCCTGAGTCGCTCCTCCGCGAGGGTCACCTTCGGATGTCGCCGCCGAGTCGGGGCGCCCACGGCAGAGCGAGCAGCAGACCCTGCAAGACGCATTCGGACGGCGACGAAGCAAACGATGCGGGCGCGTGCTGCCCGTGCCGCCAGCCTCGTCCCTGCTCAGGCCGCACTCGCTCACGATGGCCTCCTGGCGGGCGCGTGCTGCCGTGCCTCTTGCTGCCCCAGAAGGTGCGCACGGAGGGGCTTCCCAGTACGGTGGAGGTTTTGAAAATCCGGATACCTTCGATGAGGAACCCAGGGTCTCGCGATCGATGCGCGGCCTAACGTCGGCCACCCACCTCGCCTTGAAACAATAAGGAATGCGCCAGGGTCTGGGCCCCAGGAAGACGTTCCTCATGCAATGCCGCTGCAGCACTGCTTGCTGGAAACCTGTGTATCTGGACACTCTGCCACGGGATTGCAGCCAAGGTCTTCGCGCCGTGGAGGCGCCCCCCGAAACTCGGACGCCGAGAGCGGAGGGGCCCCGCGGGGGGGGCCCTGCCCCCCGCCCTCGGCGGCGCTGCCACGCTTCCCGTGATCTCTCAGACGCCATAGCTGGAATCATCACGGGAGGCGCCTCCGTGCCCACCGGCCGCTGCCCCCTCCCCGCGCCCAGACATGCGCTGATGGTGGGAGAGGAGCCTGACACTGCGCTGCCATGACCTTTGGGAGTTCCGCGCGGATCTCGTGCACCGGCGCTGGACTCCTCGCCCTGGCGCGCTGGGGCGGCGCCAGGTAGGCACCAGCGCGGAGCCCCGAAATCCGCCGACCCCATGAGGCGTGTGCGATATCCCCTTTCGCGAGCCGCTGCCTGGCATCCACCTGGCCCCCGCACCTCCACAATCTGGACACCTGCCCTTCGAGCCCCGCATCCCACAGACTCTCCCCCGGATCCCCCACCCTACATCTCCTCGTCCGGATCCGACCCCGTTCCAGACCCCCCTAGTGACGTCCTGAGTCTCTGGGAGCTGTGATGCCGGGACCCCCACACTGCAATTCCTCGCCCTGATTCGACTCAGTTCCTCGGGTCGGGCGAAAAGGGGGGGATATCAAAGGGGGGGTTTGAGAATCAGCTCGCGTAGCTGATTTTCCCGGCGCCTCCCGGCGCCGGAGGCGGCCATGTATCGAGAAATGGGCTCCTCGGTGGGGCCGAAACCAGCTGCATGCAGCAAATTTCGTTACCCCCCCTTTCCCAATCCCCCCCTTTCGCCCGGCCCGAGTTCCAAACACCCCTGCCGACGTCATCAGACCCCAGGACCCGTGTGTCGCACGCCCGACCCTACAACTCCTCGCCCGGATGCGACCCCGTTCCAGATCCCCCCGCCGACATCCTGAGTCCCTGGTAGCTGTGTTTTTGGGACCCCCCCAAACTGCAATTCCTCGCCCAGATCCGGCCCCGGTCCAGACACCCCCGCCGACATCCTGAGTCCCTGGGAGTTGTGTTGCTGGGTTGTTTCACTTTATACTCCCTAACGGTCACATGGCGTTTGCGAAAGAGCCGTGCAGCGTGTGCTATCTGCCTGGCCCGCGTGTTTGGGCGAAACGCCATGTTCGCAGTGCTGTCTGTCTGGCCCGCTTCCAACTTGTCTTAGAATGTGTGCCCCCCCTCGGGGCGTGTGCTATCTGCCTGGCGCGCCCGTGGGAAAGGGGAGCCTGCCCACCCCGCTCTCCCCTACCTCATCTGGCCACGCCCCCTGGCCTCGCTGCCCCCCCTGGCCACCCCCGGGGCAGTGTGCTATCTGCCTGGTGCGCCCGTGGGTAGGGGAGGGCTTCTTAGGAGGAGGAGGTGGAGGAGGAGGAGGAGGGTGATGTTCACGAGGAGCACGAGGGCAGCATGAGGAGGACGAGGATACTTCGAGCGGCGGCGCCGCGGTTGTGAGGATGTCTCGAGCGGCGGCGCCGCAGTTGCGAGGATGTCTCGAGCGGCGGCGCCGCGGTCGTGAGGATGTCTCGAGCGGCGGCGCCGCGGTTGCGAGGATGCCCCGAGCGGCGGCGCCATCCCGCCCCCCCGCCTCCCCCCCCCCAGGGCAGTGTGCTATCTGCCTGGTGCGCGCCCCTGGGGAGGCCGCGGCGCCGTGGTCGTGGGGATGTCTCGAGCGGCGGCGCCGCGGTTGCGAGGATGTGTCGAATGGCGGCGCCGCGGTTGTGGGCGCCTCTCCTGGGCCCAAGGGGGCCCAGGAGGGCCCAGGCGTGTGCTATCTGTCTGGCCCGCTCCTCCTCCTCCTCCTCCTCCTCCTCCACCTCCTCCTCCTCTTCCTCCTCCTCTTTCTCCTCTCTCTCCCCCTCCTCCTCCTCCTCCTCCTCATCGCCTTCATCCACGCCGGTTGTGAGGATGTCCCGAGCGGCGGCGCCGCGGTTGCGAGGATGCCCCGAGCGGCGGCGCCGCGGTTGCGAGGATGTCCCGAGCGGCGGCTCCGCGATTGCGAAGATGTTTCGAGCGGCGGCGCCGCGGTTGCGAGGATGCACCGAGCGGCGGGGCCGCGGCTGCAAGGATGTCTCGAGCGGCGGCGCCGCGATTGTGAGGATGTCTCGAGCGGCGGCGCCGCGGTTGCGAGGATGTCTCGAGCGGCGGCGCCTTGCCTTCCCCCCGCCTTGCCTCCTCTTGAGCGCGTGCCATCTGAAGTTTCCTCTCTGTGCTGTCCCTCTGGACTGTCCTCGGGTGAGGACACGCGCTCTATCTGATATGCACAGGTTCGGGGGTCTGGGGGTCATGCGGTGCCATGTGTTCTGGCTGCTGTTGCGCGCTATCTGATCGTTTGGGAGTATATATATATATATAGATTGCTCGGATCCGACTCCGTTCCAAACCTCCCTCGCTGGCATCCCGAGTCCCTGGGACTTGTGCTCTTGGGACCCCCCAAACTACAATTTTTCCCCTGACCCGACCACATTCTAGACACCCCCACCGACATCCTGAGTCCCTGGGAGCTGTGATGTTGTGATCCTCCGCCATACAAGTCGTCGCCCGGATCCCATCCGTTCCACATTCCACAGCCGAGACGCTGACTCCCTGGGAGCTGTGTTCTTGGGACCCCCATCCTACAACTCTTCGCCTGGATCTGGCCCCGTTCAAGACCCCCCGCCGACATCCTCAATCCTTGGGACACCCCACCCCACAACTTCTCGCCAAGATCCGACCACGTTCCAGACTCCCCGCCGACATCCTAAGTTCCTGGCAACTGTTTTTTGTTTGTCTGGGATTCCCAACCTTACAACTCCTTGCCCGGATCCGACCCCGTTCCACTGAGAGGTCGGAGTCACTTGTTCTACTAGCACTGTAAGTATAAGAAGCTCAAGCAACTTGGCTCCTTACCTCGGCTACCTAGGGCTACACGTAGGCTACGTACTTAATTACTGAGGTTGCCGTTTGTCAGTTACTTCAGCGATCACCATCTGAGAATTCGGGATGGAATTAAGTATGAAGCTATCAGTCTTGAAAGGCCCGCTACTCCTCCTCGCCCCACTCCTCCGTTCCAGTCCGCTCCCCCGTGCCTCCCATGGAACACTCGATGTCGCGGCCCATGGATGGCGGAACCCGTGGCGCAGACTATGGCACAGACCATGGCGCTGTGTGCCAGAGCGCGCCAGACGCCGGGGCCTCCGAGGAAGGAACCTGGATCGTGTCGGACACCTGCCCCCCCCCCCCGTCTCCCCGCCTCCCGACGTCCCCTTCCTCACCGGCGCGTGTCTGATCATGCTTCGCGACCCACCCGGAAGCTCGGCAAGCCCTGGTCTGCTCCCCGGGATGCCACAGACCGCGAGGGTTGCGCAAGGAGGGTCGGCCTGGGACTCCGGCCCGTTGGCCAGGCTGAGCAACTCCAGAGTTCAAAAACGCACTGGGTGCTTCACTCCCTGATGCCACTGCGTGACCAAGCAGAGGCTTCAGAGACCCACCATCCCCATTTTCCTCATGCCTCCGTTCCTCCCTCTCTCTCTCTTTTTCTCTATCTCTCTCTCTCTTTTTTTCTCTCTCTCTCTCTCTCTCTCTCTCTCTCGCCTCCAGAGACCTCCCCATTCCCATTCTCCCCGCCCCTCCTTTCCTCCCTCTCTCGCCTCCAGAGACCCCCCACTCCCATGTCTCCCCCACCTCTCCGTTCCCTCCCTCTCTCTCTCGCCTCCCTTCGCCCTCCTCGCCCTGCCCCCCAAAAAGAGGCGCACAGTCGTCCTCCTCCCCCCCGCCCCCGGATGCGAGCGCCCGGCCGCCTGCCGCCCTCTGCCTCTGACAACATCCTGCCCCGTGCTCGCCAGCGGGGGGGGGGCACCTCCTCCTCCTCCCTCCTCCTCCCTCCTCCTCCTCCCCCTCCTCCCTCCCCCTCCTCCCTCCTCCCTCCTCCCTCCTCCCTCCTCCCTCCTCCCTCCTCCTCCTCCTCCTCCTCCTCCTCCTCCTCCTCCTCCTCCTCCTCCTCCTCCTCGGCTGCCTGCGCGGCCTTCACCACCCGCTGGCACTGCTCCTCGGCGGCACGCGATGAGGGGTGGGGACATGATAAGCAGCAGCGGCAGCAGGGGCAAAAACGGGTGGAGAGAAGGAGAAAGGGGAGGAGGCGTAGGAAGGAGAGGAGGAGGAACATAATGAGGAAGCTAAGCTCCAGGAGGTGAAGGGGGAAGGAGGACGAGAGGGGGACCTTTGGAACGGAGAGGGCGAACCTCGCCCCACAAGACAGCGGAGATGGGAACCAACCCGAATAAGATGGCGCGGCAACGACACGATGAATGCGATCCGCCACCGTGCCTCGAGGCAGGTCCCGCAAACTTCTCTGTGCTGAGTACTGTCGTGCTCTTGAAGAGGCCCAAAACCTCGAATTCCCTGAGGTCTTGGGCGCTCCCGGGCGCTTCCGGGATTGTCCGCGCGTTCCCGCTCGACTTTCTGAAGCCAAGGGCGCCCCAAAGCGGGCCGAGAGGGCCCCCAGACGACCCAAAATGGCCCCCCGAGGCAGCCCAGGGGCCCCCGAGCCAGCCCCTCGAGGGTCCCAAGAGGGCCGCGCCCTCCATCTCAAGAGCACCCCCGAGACCGGGCAGCAGGCCTCCGAAAGCCCCCCAGAAGCTCCGGGAGGCCCCCATACAGGCCCAGAGACACCGCCAGAAATACCTCCACCGGGCCCTCAGGGCCTCCCAGGAGATCTTCGAAAGCGTCCAGAGGGCCTCTGACATACAGCACAGGTGCGGTGGCGGGGTGGTGGGATGGGCCGAAGAACAACCATTAACTTAGACCATGAGGCTAGCGAAAACGAGTGACGCACATTGGAAACAACTACCTCAACAATACCGTGATCGCTCAGGTCTCAGGGTGGAATTACGTTATAGTGTCTGTTTTTCTTTGGATTCGGGCAAGTTTACTCGCATGGACGGGGGGGGGTGCTGAGTCTGAAGCATGCCGAAAACAATTCGACGTGCGGAAATCACGCAAGTCGAAAGGCACTTGCACGCTCGTGTTCGATTGAAGAGGGGCGAGGGGGGAGAGGGGGGGGGGTCGAACGCCATGCAAGTAAGCTTGTCTGGATCTAAAGAAAAAAAACCTCCTATTCGACGATGATCGTCGAGGCTTCGCTTGCTCGCTGCAGGCGACAGGGCGCAGGCGGGGAGCCCCGGGAGGGGGAGGACAGCAGAGGGAGAGGAGGAGGGGCAGGAAGAGGAGGAGCAGCAACAGGAGGAGGAGGTCAGAAGGGAGACGGGCAGGGTCGCGGGAGAGCAGGAGAAAGATACAACACGAGAACGATGAGGATGAGACTAACGGATGAGGAGGACGATGGTGAAAAGAGAGTAGTTGAATGCCCAAGAAAATAAAGACATGCAAGAGGAGGAGAAGGAGGACGATGATGGAGAAGATGGAGAGGATGACGGCACACATAACGACAGGGAAGGAGGAGGCGGAGGACGAGGATAAGTGTGAACAAGCACAAAGCGCATCAACGATGCTACAATAAATGCTCCCTCAAAATTCCCTCTTCACTTTTCCCTCGAAGCATGTGTGTTCACTACGGGAAATGCCCTATTGGCAGACACGCATCTGGTTCTCCCCAACCGTGCCAAAACAACGCTCATGGGACTACAAGGCTGCGAATGAACGTGACTGTTGCGTCTTGACAGTCCTGAATCGTACCCGAATGCCGTTCCTGGGAGTTGAACACCGCGAATCAACGTTACGCTGCTCCTGGCAATCCAAGATCGCACCATAGTGCCACTTGTGTGGCTCGACATATAAGAACACGCGAAACTTTTGGAAACTGTGCAAAATGAATGTGCGCGGCGCGCGAGAGCCACAGCTCGAACAGAAACTTCACTCCACCCTTGAGGTTACAGCAAGCTGTTACAACGAACGTGCGCGGCGCTGGAGCGAGAGCCCCACTTTTGAAAAAGGACCCACCCTCCATCCTTGATGTTGCTGCAACATTGAAAACAGATGCGCGGCTCTGAGGCGAGAGCTACAGCTTGCAAACGCCCCGCCCTCCATCCTGGAGCTGCTGCAAAGTTCAAGCTTCGCTTTCATACACGGGGGGAAATATGAAGCGAGACGCCCGGCCCGCCCTACCGATACGTCTTTGGGTGCGATACGGAAGATTTTTGTTATGAGGAGAAGGGATGGGGGAGGAGGATGGGGGTCAACGCCGGACGGATGAGGAGGTGGTGGTGCACGTTGGCTTAAGCGTTACAGCTGTGCTCATGCTACCTCTGAAACAAAACAGGACAATCAAAACTTGAATTCAATCTGACCTCGCCACTGCGCAATGCGCTGTAAACGCCGTTCCCCTGCGATAGCACGATTGGCAGCAATACGCGCCAGTTGCTCCTCGAAGAGGGAGGGAGGCGGAGGAGGAGGGGGGACCGCAGACAAGAGGAGGCGGGCCTCCTCGGCGCTCTGGGCGGCGCCGGCAGCCATCTGCCTGGCCTGCTCCGCGGGCGCTGCGGGCGCAGTCCCGCTCACTGTCGGGAAAAGGCCGAAAAGCTCACCCGCGGCCTCTTCTTCGGCCTCGTGGGGATCCCAAGGGACCACAGCAGGACCACCGAGCGAAGGAGGGGGCGACGGCGGCGGCGGCGACGACGAAGGCGGAGGCGGCGGCGGAGAAGGGGGAGGAGGAAGGCCACCGGAAAAAACTACCCACCTCTCAGGCTCATCAGATCTCATGGCCGATGTACGGCAGGCGTAATCGGGGGCAACCTCGTGAGGCCTGATCGGGTCCCATGGAACGTGTAACTGTTGGAGCTGGTAGCGGAGCTCCTCTGATTCACCATCGTCGTCCCACGGCTGTGACTCGTCAAAGATACGCGTGCAAGCATCCACGATGCCCTTCGCAAGCGCACGACACACGTTGCCAGGATATGTCTTTTTCTGCGCTGTGCGGAACACCCCATCGTCGGTTTTCCCCTGGAGGACCTGGTGGGAATTCGGAGGGTGGGGGCACTTCCCCTGCAGTGCGGCGTAGATGGATGGCATGCGTATGGCAAGTACCCGTGTCGGTGCCTTCCCAAACGTGCTGGGGTCGCCCTCTCTAAAACAGCATTGGTCGAAGTCTACCGTGGTGGAGCATGGCGCTGAAGCGATGGCGCGCGCTGGCGGCCACATTAAGGAGGTAGGAGCGCCCTTTCTCCAGACAGCTGGCGTGGGATGCTCCATCCATGCTGCCGTGCCCGCTCTAAGATGGGTTCCCATGAGGTGCAGCATAGCATGTAATAACTGGCTCCCGACACATAGTTGCTGATGCTGCCGAAGTGTCGCCCATGGTACGCCCCACATGTATTCAGTCGTCCGTAGTGGGGGGGCCCCCCCTCCAACCAACGAGCTGCACTCCATGTCTCGCATGGAGGGCCCCCCCCAGAGCACCACACTCTCCTAGCGAGTATGTGGTCGACCCACTGTTGGATTGTGTCAGCCCGGGCCAGATTGCCACGAATGGAGTGGATTGCGATGTCCACACTTAGCACCACAAACTCAAAACTCGCGGAAGCCAAGGTATCTTCTATGCGAAATTGAACGTCACCCTCCCTGCGCATACCCGAAAATACATCCAATATGGAAACCGATTTACGCCTAATCCTGATCGGGAGAGATTGGGCAGCCATGTCCGTGTAATCTTGAACTCGGTAGATGTCCCACCGATCCAGGAAGGGGTACTCTTGCGGAGGGGCCTGTTGAGGGGCTTCAAAGGTAGGATTCAAGATGAACTGCCTGTAAGAGTCATCTAGCTCGTACATGGAATGAGGAGGAGAGAGGAGGAGGAGGGAGGAGGATGGGAACGAGGGAGGAGGACGAGGAGGAGGAACTCCCTTCCAAGCACCCCTGCCCCTGGGATGGCCCTGGATCTTCAGTCAGGCGAGCCCCCTTGCCTGCATTCGCCCTGCCAAGACATGTTGACCCCAGCGTACCCTGGGCTCCTGTGCCTGGCCCCCCCCCTCCTCGGCCTACCCCGCAGGTCCGACGCTGCGAGAGAGGATGATATACCGATGCAGATCACGACCAGAGCCCTGCACGGTTTCCCTCAGGCCGTGAACGACCCGAGGAGGAGGAGGAGGAGGATGAGGAGGAGGAGGAGGATTCTATTCTATTATACCCCATTGCGTCCCCTGCATGCCGAATAGTGAACTAAGCTTAGAGTGGCGCGCGCTGGGCCCTATGGTCGCGGGGTGCAAACGGCCTCGAAATTTGCAACTTCAAGAAACCGCTGTCTCCCAACGTGCAAAAACTCTCAGTCAGGACTTCAAGCGAGCACAGCGGAGCACTGGCACCCAATACTGTCACTGGATGGCCTCTAGGCGCGCAACCGTGCCACCGCTGGACAGCGGGGCACTCTGATCAGAATCGGAGTCACCCTCGGTCCCGAAAGCCAATACTTTTAAGTCGTGCCCTTGAAACCATCCCGAGAGGAAAACTCAAAGACCTCGGGCCTCTCTAAAACCTCGTTCGAACTAATACCAGGGGGGGAGGGGGGGGGAAGGAGGAGGAGGAGGAGAAAAGATGGGCAGCGGCGGCAGGCGGCTCATGAGCGGGCGGCCTCATCCCTCCTGGTTCGCCGCCGTATACTCCCCCATCTCCACCAGCGTGCTGACCACCGAGCGCACATTCGGATTGCGAGCTGGGGCGCCCGCTTTCACCTCCACTTGCGGCTTCGCCGCGATAGCTGCCATCGCCTCCATCTGCACCGCCCTCAGCTCTGGCACCACCATCAGGTTGATCCTCCAGCGGTCCTCCGACCAAGCTTTCTGGCGATGGCACTTTTTCTGCATGCATGTCAGCACTTGGCCCGAAACACTCGACACCTTCTGTGAGTGCACCTGGAGCTGCGTCTTCTTCTCTTTCGGCACACTCTCGTCTTTTGCAATCATACTGATCAAAGCTATCCAGCAGCGCTCGTGACTCGGCGTCATCTTGTTCATCTCTTCGTACTTTTTCGCTTCCTTGAGGGCCTTGCGCTCTGCGCCGTAAGACTTGCCCGTGTCCTGAAGGCCCTTCAAGTATGGATGAGCTCCTCGCACCAGCGCCGTCGTCTCCAGGCAGCCCTGGAGTCTGCGCTGCATCACGTCCATACCCACCACCGTCTTCGCCGTCGCTGTCGCCAGCTGCTTGAGCTGATCGTTGTCTGCGCTGCCCACGGCGCGGCGGGTATTTCTCGCCCGGTCGCCCTCCATCTGCACTGCTGTCGCCAGCTGCTCCATCCCCGCCCCTCCCATCGCTCTCTTGGCCGAGAAAGTGCGTTCGAATATGCCGATGTGCACTCCCGAGAGTATCAAACGGGGCGTTGCAGAAGGGGCGCGTGATATCTGTCGGGAGATCCAGAGCCGAAAGAAGTCCCGACGGTGGGCCAGGTCTCTGAGCACAAGCTGGGGGGTCTTCTCCCCGCGGGCCTGACTGCGAAGACGAGCGTTTGTGATGTTGGCACGTACTCTCGAGCACCATGGGCATTGATTCGTGATGGGAGCACGTCTATAGTCATTGCTTATCCCATGTGCGCGATATTCATGAACACGTAGCTGTTTTATGGCATCATAAGAATGTGCACAGCGAACTTCATTCACGACAACCTCACACTTTAACAGACGCGACCCCGAACTTGGCAACGCAGGCAGAGATGAGGTCTGAGGAGGAACTCCATCGCCCATGATATCTTCAGGAGGGGCGAAAGTCTCAGGATCCTCGAAAATCGAAAACCAACCACGAACACGAAAGGCGTCCTGGGCCGGCCGATGATGTCGACCAAGTTCATTAAGATCTGCTCCGAACTGCTTAAGCCACGGATTACATCTATGTTGAGGTTTCCCCCGCCCCGTCAGCTCCTTCTTGCCGTTCACTGCGCCGGTAAGCACGCCTAGCAGTGCGCGAAGATCCCGAGGAAAACGTGCCATATGGTGTATCCATCTAAATCTCCGATATCTCAAGATACTCTGAGTTGTATATAGTTGGAGTCGTCGTCTTACTTCATAGTTAGATATGGTGCGGCAATACGTGACGTGCCCCCGCTCGTCGCTCTGCTTGTTAGTCCCCATCCACCATCAGAAGTACTCGTGCGTGCTGTGCAATAAAGCCATCAATATGTTCTGCCGCCCGATCAGACAGGAGCCAAGTCTCCCCACCCGAGAGATACGTGTTGACGACCATCCCCTGGAACAATCTTTTTTAATTTCCGAGGCGCATGACTAGCCCAGAACTTCCCCATGGCGTTCCACCCAAGACGAGCCGCATCCTGACGTTTTTTGGGCTCCCAGGTCTCGTGGCCGTCGAAATGGTGCCATGCTCCCAGGTGCCTCAGACAGATTGTAGGGTTCCCCTCGAAGGTGATGTTCTGTTTTTTGTAGAACTGCTGCATTTTCTGGTGGGATCCACGACCGTATGCTCGAAAGAAGACCTCTTTTTTTTTATCTCGATTCTGTTGTGGTCCCGTCGGCTCGCTGACGCGTGCAGCAAGTGCCTGATCCCAGTCTTGTACTCGGGAACTCGCTTGCTCCGCGTCCCCACTCAGGCCCATGCGAAACATGTCGTCCGCATACGCCCCGTGGCTGAAATTGATCTGCGTCTGAGTTATCGGTTCCAGCACGTGAAGAAAGTTACGGTCCTCCTCCGTCTCCGTTGCGGCTACCCATCTGTCTACACATGGGTCAAGTACATTGATGAACTTATCTGGCGCAGCCACGTCCCCCTGCAGGTCCCCGCATCCAAGTGACATCAGTGCCCAGTCGCCTGAGTCCGCTCGTAGAAAGCAGAAAGCCTTCGCGCGTCTCTGCAGCAGTAGTTCGTCGTCACCAGGAGGGAGTGCCGCGCGTGCCACAGCATTTAGCGCCTCATGATCCACGGACGCGAAGGCGTTGGCCTGATCATCAAACGGGGCCACCCAGGTACGTTGATGCTGAGCCAGGTGCCATCGAGCAATCTTCACCTGCAGGATGGTCTGCTCGCGCCGCCGTCGGGGTTTGAAGCCTGTGGAGTTGTCGGAGCCATGCTCTGTACGTCGTGACCACAATTGTCCTGCGAAGGCTTTGCCGATCGGGTCCAGTAGGTGAACGACGCGCTCGGCCTTGCACTTCTCCTTGCCATTACCTCCCTGCACCCTGCAACCAGAACTAACCGCCCAAATCTGTGACATGTGAAGCCGTCTTCTAATAATATAAAGAAGGTGTTCGGGGTCGCTGCTGAAAGGGGCCAGATCGTTCACAATGCTTCGGCTTCGCCACGGCAAGCAGCCAGGCCTCTCGAGGTACTGACCACGGTGGTACGGCACGTCGCGCTTTAGCTTTTCGAAGTCTATATAAGATACCATGGTAGTCCTCCTGCGCTCGCACATAAAATGGTCGGCCATCGGTATCCATGTTCTGCGTGTCGTGCTGGATGAGTGCCTGTTCCGCTGCTCGATGGGTAGCCTCGGAGGCATCGGCGCGCGTCTCTGTCCTATTTGTTGAGAAGACACCGCCAGAGACCACTGAGTCTGAAATTCCTGCTGCTACATCTGAAGATCGTAGTCGCCGTTGAAGTTGATCAGCTCGCTGTGCAATGTGCTCGGTACGCCCCGCGGTGTCGGGTGGGATCGCCATCGCCTGCTCCATTATACAGGGCGCTTCTTCGTGACTTCCAATACTAGTGGCCCGAGCCTGCATACCCCCGCTCGGTCCCTCCTGGCCCATGTGCTGAATCCACTCATCGATTGTGGGAGGGAATGTCGCCGCCAGTTGAAATCGCCCCTTCTTGGGCCCCAGGCGCGCGCCAGCTATCAGACATGAAAGAACCCACACTTGATGCCAATCATTTTGTGGCTGGGCTCGCTCCAACTCCATCGACCAGGCGTCTCGCATGCGTCGAAAGTCTCGCCGTCGAAATCGGCGAAGGTATTTCTGAAATAGCATGCATTTGTCCCCTCATCTCTTGGGTAACATGATCAGCTGCTTGAAGTCGTGCACGAGCATCTTTGTATTTCTCGCGTAGACGGGCAGTGCTGGTGTCCTCACCTCTTCGAGTCTGCCCAGGATGTCGAGTGAAATAGATCTCAGCCTGCTCTCGTAGGCCAACTTGAAGAAAGTTCCAATAACCACCTACATCAAGATAATCTTGCAGCGAACGAATCTGTGCCATAGTATCTGGGTGAGCGGCCCATGCGTCCAGATCTCGAATGAAGCCGTCATAGAGGGGTCCACCTTTCAACCAAGCCTGCATATATCTGTCATAATCCCATGTGCAGTTTGAGAACGACTTCGGTTCATGCCAAGACCGGGTCATGAAATCCATCACCAAGGGAGCGTGGTCTGCATTATCTTTAGCATGTGAGAGTTGTAAGAGTCGTCCAGTTCGTCGCCAAACACGTAACGTCTGAACTTGGGCCATCATGGCTTTCGGAATAGCAATGTAGTCGATCCTTGACATGGTCGAACCTCTGAAATACGTGGCCCCATATCCCTCCCTAAAGTACGTGTTTGCCAGACACAAATGGTGTGTGTTCAACATCATGCGCCAGTGCGGTGTGTGCGGATCCTCCTTGGCAGCCCCACGAGGGCCTATCGCATCCTGTTGGCTCGTATTGTGCATGTGTATCCACTGCCCACCCACAGTCTGAAGCCCACAATGAAAATTACCATCCATCATCAATATCGGGGTACATCTGGCTGGAAGCTGAGAGAGAACCTTACTAATCCAGTCTACTAGAGCATGACCGTGTTTTCGGTCTGCTTCCGATTTTGGCAACAGCATACCATATGCGGTGATAAAACAGAAATCGTAGTGGCCCGACCAGCGGTATCGAACGGCTCCCCCACGTCCCTGGATCTGATCGGGTGGACACCAGGCCTGCAGAAATCTTTGCGTTCGAAACGTCTTCGCATCGAAGGCCAACATGCATCCAGTGCTCGTGTTCGTCCCGTCTGTGTTCTTGCTTCTCTCCTGCTTGCGAAGTTTTCTCGTAGCCGACGTGGGCCACTGCCAGACGACATACTTGCCCACTCGGGGCGATAGAACCTTCAACGTGCCGTCAAATGATGCCCGAACCATCGCCTGCCCTGTTCCAGTAAGACCTATCACATGGCAGGTGTCTAGACCGTCCAAAACCTCTCGTAGCCCCCGATGCAGAGGTAGCGCTTGAGGATTATACTGGGCGACGCGTAGACGGGTGGCCTGGGGCGGGGCCGAGGGCTGCGCGGATGTCATCAGAGTCGGTCCCAAGAAAATGTAAGCGAGAAAGGCAACCATCAACGTGAGAACCCGCGTTCCTCGTGGAGAAGTGAGAGAGCAAGATGCCAAAATGAAAGGAGAGACTTGCACCAGTATGGCATCTAGGAGGAGGAGGAGGAGGAGGAGGAGGAGGAGGAGGAGGAGGAGGAGGAGGAGGAGGAGGAGGAGGAGGAGGAGGAGGAGAAGGGGGGAGGAGGATGAGGAGGACGAGGAGGAGGACGGATTGCCTAAGCCTTTCGGGAAAAAAAACCCTCCACCAAGCCCCCGACGCCATCCATCTGCGGCATACTTCGAGCCAAATCGACCTGTGGGGGCCCAGAAGCCCGAAACTGGGCGCAAACGCCAGGGGGCGTGAACGAACTTGCAACGCCCAGATCTTAGGGGACCCCTGCCTGGGCTCCCCCCGCACGCGCCCCGCTCCCAGAACACACGCACACCGAGCCCGCTCCCTTCGGCAGCAGCGTGCATCCGCGTCACCCGCCAGCGATGTGAGACGAATTCTCCACGCGCCGCCCGCTCTCTGAGCCGGCCTGGCCCATATGAGGACGTTGCGCGGCTACACAGCAGACCACCCAGAGGACCGCTGCCGCTGGTGACTTCCTGACAGCCCAGGTCCTCAAAAGGCCACACGGCTGATAATAGGCGGTAGGGCTCCTTTTCTTCGGACCACACGCTTCGGTTTCCCAGCGCGGGGTCCCCACACGCCCTGTGCCCCCACAGAGCCTTGGCCAACCGAGTGAGGCAATGGGCGATTGAAGAGCTCAAGCTGAGCTCGCACATCCTCGCAACTGTTTGCCACGACGGGCTAACGCGACAAAGGAAAAGGAGGCGAGGAGGAGGATGACGAGGAGGAGGAGGAGGAGGAGGAGGAGGATATTAGAGGAGGGAGAAGGGAGGAGGAGGAGGAGTAGAAGGAGGAGGACGAGGAGAAGGAGGAGGAGGAGGAGGACGAGGAGGAGGGGGAGGAGGAAGAGTAGGAGGAAGATGTCTTCGAGGAGGAGGAGCAGCAGAAACACCAACAACAGCATCAGTCACAGCAGCCGATATTGATTTCCTGAAGCACAACCTCACAACACCACAACACCTCGGGACACATCGGCGGCAACATAGAATAGAGGAGAAGGAGAGCAGGAGCAGGATGCGGGGAGGAGCCCGGGCTGCAACCGAAGGGGGGGACGGATAGGATTGATGACGACGATCGGTGACAGTGCTTGTGCTTTTCTCCATAGCGAACGAAAGCCGCACCGCACAGCGGCCACCTATGAGTGTGACGGGCTGCGAAAGGTACGGGCCCCATGGTCTGGAGACACCGCGTCCAGCGTCCCACAGGGTGGCACAGTGGACACCAACGAAAGGGCAACGACAATGAAGGGCTGAGGGGAGGGTGAGGTAAGGGATGTCTTTCAGTCTAAGGCGGCTGAGGCAAGCCGATGGACGTCGAAGATCAAGCGGAGGACGGATAAGGAAAAGCAGTATATTAATATATGATGGGCCCACAAAAAAGACCCTGCAATGTAACCCTGCAACTCAAGCGCTGCTGCCGAAGAAGGGGCGAAGATGAAGACGAGGTGAGAATGTCTTTCAGTCTGAGGCGGCTGAGGTGGGCCGAAGGATGTCGATAGAGAAGCAGAGGACGGAAACAAAGAACAACACATATGATATCAACATCATAGCCCTGACTCAAGCGCTGCTGCCTACTCGTCTACTCCAGCAGATGCTTCGCAGCGGTCTTGAGCCACTTGGACTCCTCGACCACTGCAACTTTTTCTGAACCGCCCAGCTTCCCGCGCCCGTCTGCTCCCAGAGCGAGGCGCGAGAACATCTCGTCCTCGCTCTCGTCCATCCTGGAAGCCTTCGCGGAAGCACTGCTTAGCCCGCGGGGGAAAACTCGCGCAAAATGTCCACCGGTGGCGGCGCGCAGTCGACCTCCGCCCGCTCCTCCTCGCCGCCCTTCTTGGGCGGAGATTGGGTTTCAACACGAGCTTGAAGCACAAACTCCAAATGGGTCATGTTGAAAATAATGGTGGCCATGTCTGGACTGCCGTGAACCTGCACTGGCGTTGTGAGGATATGCGTATGGACTAGCTTCGCAATCCACTGTTTGTCGTTCTTTCTTGTAGGCAAGGCCTTGAGGTGCGACTCCGTCGCGGTCGGGGGCGCGATACAGCCGCGCATGGTCGCCCGCGCGAAGTCGCGCAGCATCTCGGCCGTCGAAGAAATCCAGATATCCAGCTCGCCCTCGCACTTGCAACCGTCGGTCTCGACGTTGCCAGCCCCGATGGAACCAAGCGACTTCTTGGAAATAGGAACAGCGCCCTTGCGCGAAATCAAAACAACTCCAGCAATGCGTAGACGCACCGCGCTTGCGGCGTAGACGCCCAGGAACGCATCCTTGCGACGGCCAAGCGACGACGCCGTAGTTCCATCCCGATTTGACTTGCCAGCTTTGGCTCTGAGGCCGCCCACCCCTCGCCCTTCTGGCGGTGCGAAAAAGGTCTTCATGGCGCGGGCCGTAGCGCGCGCTGCAGCTGGCGAGGGTTGCCCATGATGCATGAACCCCCCTCCGAAAAAAGACGTCCAGGGATAGTTCGGAAGCTGCCGCCTTCAACCCTTGCTCTGGTGACGTCGTTGAGCTCCTTGGAGACTTGGTCGGCGTGCATCCCGTTGTCCTTCGCAACTCTTGCATCCACTCCATCATCGGCGGCGCCGTCTTGCTCTGGGCCAGCCTCGCCGCGGCCGCCCTGCTCCGCAATGGGTTTAGATGTGATGGCCCACTATTGCTGTCAAGAGCGGTTTCTTCTTCCCTCCTATTTTTCCTGTCCTTATCAGTCAGTTTGGCCACGAATACGTCCTTGGACCGTTTATATTGAGTGCCGTCGCTCTGTCGTTGCTCAATGGCGCGAAGATCGTCGCGAAAAGCGGCGACCGTCATCCCCTTGCAAGGGGGGGCCCTCGCAGTCCCAGGCGTCTTCCAGTCGGCCTCGCTTTTCGGGGTGAACTTCTGCCCTGCCAAAGTCTGAGCCTTCGCTCAAGTCAAAGTTCAATGTCAGGTGGCTCGCCCCTTGTCAGCGCAGACGGAGTCCAGCGCGGTGACCTCGATCCAGCCAAATTTCATCAGAGCCAGGATGTTTCGCAGGTGCATGTCGCAATCATAATAGACGTTGCCAGCCTCCTTGTCGAACTCCGCGGCCTGGTTGGCCCCGTGCAGTCGAGACTCTCTCATCAGTGGTGCAGCTATCCTGCGTAGACTGCGGGTGCATGGTCTGCAATATCGCCCAGTTCCACGCGCGGCGCAGATCACCCACGAAGTTCGTTTTGACATCAGCCCTGAAGCGGGACACGGCGGCAGAGACGCGGTAGGCAAACGAGAAAATGGCATTCGTTGTCCAGGGGCCAGACGGCTTCGACGACGAAGCCGGGGCGCCAACGCTGTTGCGCTCGTCCCCCAGGCAGGCGTCCAACTGAGGATCTGTTGCCAAAGTGCAGAGACAGCTGCGACGAATAATTGATTTTCCATGACGTCGAGGTCCGACAAGCCCGCAGCGCGCTCCATCATCGCCCCTGGCGCCTTCGCCTTGGCAGTGGCCTTGAACGCGTCTACCTTTATTCGGGTAAAATAAATGCATAGGTCCTGCCCTTCCTTCTCGATGTTCTTGTGTTTCATCCTTCTCATATTGATCGTGTTCTGCTTCGTTATGCTCTTCCTCGCCCCCCGCATCATCTGCGCCTCCTTCTTCGGCAGATTGCCCGGAGTGGCTTCCCGCGAGAATAACTTGCATGTCCTTCCTGAGGGCCCTCCACTGCTAGCAGGCCACATGTTTGAGGATAACACTTCCGCAAAGACCCGCAAAGAGCCATCTGAAAAAAACGAGTTCAATGTACCTGTCTACTTGTTCGCGTACGACTTGGCATCTACGGGTCGCATGGTGGATGGTCACAACAATATCGTCCAGCAAGACGGTTGCGTGACCCCCATATTGACATGCTTTCAGCTTCCCCACACTCTTCCCCTTATTTCCCTCATCAGCCTTTGATGCTGCGCTTTGATTGGCGCGGCCACTGGTCCCGGCATACTTCTTGAAGGTCTTCGAACACTTCATCCCCGCGCATGAGACTCTGATGTGTTTCATGTTTCTGTAGAGCACACGCAACGTGGAATGTCGCCCTGAGAAAAAACGGATGGTTTCGCGACGTGCTCGAGCATCTAGCTGAGTTCAGGAGCCTTGGCCTCAAACAGTTTCATCGTGTCGCTCCAGATCTCGATGGGCGCGTAGTGGTTGGGCCTGGCGTCGGTGGAGATGCACTAGTTCTCGGCATACCGATGGATGTTGCTCCATGTGGCGTACATGGCTTCGGTCTCGACCTTGTGGTAACAAGTCATGGCGTTGCCGAAGTCGGACCATTAATGAACTTTCCCTGGGTAATGGTCCTTGATCTATTGGCGCACTCAGCCTCCTCCCCTTTCTGGCATCGCTTCGCATGCTCACCCTTCGCCGCGTCACTAGCCGCCTCGGCGTCTTCTGCACTGGCCTTGCGTTTCTCTCCGGCGGCGTGTACATTGGCGTCGGGTTCCTAAGGATTTGCTGCCATTGCCTTCTCATCTTTCTAGGCGGCCCACATAACCTCGTTCGATGTCTGGCGCGATCTGGTTCATCTTGCGCCCTGGGCCCCGAAGAACACGCGGGCGTTCCGCGGGGTCCGCGGGCCCAGCGAAACCACTTTCCTCAATCCGCGGTTCTTGACTTGGCGCGCTTTATTCCCAATCATCTCATCAGAGGCGCCAAGTCGAAGCGCCGCAATGTAGAACGCCTCGCTCACGGTGGCTCCTGCAAGCACGTGGCCCCTGTTCATTATCCGCAGGGCTGAGCCGCCCCCCTGCCGACGAAAAGTTGCCGAGCGTTACTGCGAGAAGGCCGATGAACTCAGAACGCGACATCTCCCGGACACCTTGCTCGACGCTGCAGCGCGCGTGCTCCAGGTAAGTCGGGGCCTGGAAACGTTGATTGCCCTCGCGCCTCGCGATGAGATGCGCGCGCGCATCTGGGCCACGCCGCTCGCAAGTCTCGCATTCCTCCGGAATGTATTCTCGACGAGGCCAGTCGTGCAGAGCTTGGTCGCCCAGATGCGGCCGCCGACTCTGACTACTGGCCGCGAACGACGCGCCCCGCAGACAGCCTTGGCGCGCGCCGGCCACCCCCTCGCCCCTCCGCGACTCCGCCTTTCCAGAAGCATCTGAAACGGACCCCTGGTCGCTCGCGCCCGACAACCGGTTGCGCCCGAGAGTCAGCTCAGCAAATGTTGGAGGTGAAACGCGCGAGGCGTAGCGCTCGAGTTGTGAGCCAGAACAGGTCACGACGGCAATGCCATCGCTCGCGTGCAGATATGTGCTTCCAGTGTGTAAGAGACAGCCAACTTGGCCCAATATAGCACGTATACCTATACGACCACCCTGCGGGTGATAAGGAGGGGGGGGGGGGGGGGGGGGGGGGGGGGCAATGGGCAACAGTGGTGATTGTTGTTCTAACGGAATCATACATACATACACATACACATACATACATACAGACATCTCTCGGTTTCACTTCGATAACACTAGCATTGTCACGATCCCACAATCGGTCCCGCATTCGGTCCCACTATCGATATCACGATCGAACTCACAATCGATGTCACAATCGATCTCGCATTCGGTCTCACTAGCGATCTCACTACCGACCTCGCAAACGATCTGACGATCGACCTCGCAATCGGTCTCACTGACGGTCTCACAATCGATCTCATTCGGTTTCACTATCGGTCTCACTATCGATCTCAATCGGTCGATCTCACAATCGACCTGACGATCGATCTCACACTCGGTCTCACTATCGATCGTACGATCGGTCTCTCGTTCGGTCTCACTATCGATCTCACGACCGGTCTCACAAACGATCTCACAATCGACGTCATCATCATCAGCATCAACCACATCATCATCAACGTCATCATCACCAACACCATCATCCTCACCATCGTCACCATCATCACCATCATCACCATCATCGTCACCATCATCACCACCATCACCAGCATGACCAGCATCACCACCATCACCATCATCACAATCACCACCATCATCACCATCATCATCATCGACATCATCCTCAACATCACCATCATCACCATCCTCACAATTATCATCATCATCATCATCACAATCATCATCACAGTCGCCATCATCATCATCATTACCGTCATCATCGGGACGCCGACGGGGCACCGGAGGGACACCGGATCTCACGATCGATCTCATTCGATCGATCCCACAATCGATCTGACGATGAATATCACAAGCGGTCTTACAATTGATCTCACAGTCGATCTCTCATTCGATCTTACTATCGATCTCACTACCAATCTCACAATCGATTTCACAATCGACGTCATCACCATCACCAACATCATCATCAACATCGTCATCAGCAACGCCATCATCATTACCACCATGATCATCACCATCATCACCATCATCACGACCATCACCATCATCACCATCATCATCATTATCATAATCATCACCATCGTCACCATCATCTCCATCACCACCATCACCATCAGCATCACCGTCATCTTCATCATCACCAACATCACCAAAACCATCATCATCGTCACCATCATCATCGTAATAATCATCCTCATCACCGTCGTCATTATCATCATCACCGTCATCACCGGGGCACCGACAGGACGCCGACGGGACACTGGTGGGGCACCGCGGGCCACCGGTCGCCGGAAGGTAGCCATTTGGTCCGGCCGCGTCTAAGCCACAGCGGGACGCCGCACCGCGGGCCACGGGGCGCCGGAAGGGAGTCATTCGGTCCGGCCGCGCCTCAGCCACAGGAGACTTTCCCCTCGTCCGCCCACGCAGCTTCGCCTCGCCCGCACGCACGGCACGCACGAGCACGAAATCGAAATCGGTTTCCCGGTAGGGGGGCTCTCCGTTCCACTTCGACCTCACCCCCCAACCTCCGATATATATATATATATATATATATATATATATATATATACATTACACGGGAAAAACAACCAGTGGGTGATTTGAAAAATTAGCATCTGGGTCTTGAAACCGGTTGTGAGACCGATAATGAGATCGATCGTGGAATCGATAGTTGACGATTGTAGCGTCGATCGCGAGACCGACAGTGAAATTGATTCAATGAGATTCGTAAGGAGATCGATCGCGAGATCGTTCATGAGATCTCTAGTGAGATCGCGTGAGAGATCGGTTGTGCGATCGATGGTGAGATCGATAGAGAAGTGGGACATGAGATCGATGCTGAGACCGCTCGATAATATGATCCACCAGGAAGCCCCGAACCTGGGAATCTCGCCGCCCGCCGAAATCGGCCCGGGAAGCGGGAATCCCGGAAGCCGGAACCAGGGGCCCGGGGCCCCGGCCTGCCATCATAATCGGCGTGAAACATTCGCCTTCTCTTTCAATGTCCGCTAGGGCCTCGTCAGTGCAAGCGCTGATTCGGGAATATGAGGGCTAAGCGTGTGTATATGCTTCTGTGTATATATATACACATACCCCAGGATGGGCCAACATGGGCTATAAATTTGTATTGGGCCATGACGCAGCATGTTGGGCCACATGGGCCCTATCGAACCATTGCACAACATGTTGCAGCATATATGCTGATTATGCAGCACGTGTAACTGCACATACATATGACGCAGGATGACATCCAGTACAACCTCTGCAAAACAACCAAGAAAACCTCCAAGGCTGCCAAGGTCGCCTCCGAGACGGCCAAGATTGCCCGAGAGCCCAAGACCCCGAGAGCCCAATACTCATGACCCCAATGTCCCAAGATTGCCCCACGGCCCAAGACCCCAATGGCCCGCGGGCGCAAATTGGACGGCGATGGCGACGCGGGCGCTGTCGGCGCCAGCAATCGAAGCGCCAATCGAAGCGCTTTGCCACCGCGCGCGCGATCATAAACGCGCCCGAAGGCTGCTCGGCCCGGGCGGGGCACCGGCGCCGAGCAGCAGCAGCGCAGACGCAAAACTAGGCGCGACGCACGTAGATTCTTCAAAGCTGTGTTGGGCTCGCACTATCCATCTTGAATTTTGCTGTTGTGGCAGCCCCCCCATTCCCGGGAGAATCTCCGGGCTCGCGGCCAGCGCGTTCTGCGCGCGGGGCAGCGTGTCGGCGGATGGTCTAATCGCCCCTGCCACCGCAATGCCTCTTCGCCGCGGTCTCAAATTTGCGCGAAATCACCGATTGGCCCCTGGCCCTGCCCATCTGCTGCCAAGCGCTTGTTGGCGCGGGCATTGGGCCGGGCAGGTGGGGGGCGAACGGCCCCCAGGAATGGGCAGAATGGATAGCAGAGCAGCTTCGCGCCGCCAAGAAAGTTAACGCGCATGGCGTTCCCGACCTGGCGGTTCTGCGAGGCCTGGCCGCGGCGGTCGCGACGCGGGGCCACATCGCAAACGCGAGAAAACTGGCAACGCGCGCCATGGCGCGCGCCTCGTGGGCTGCAGCGACGGGGAAACCCATGAACGCCCACAGATCGGAAGGAGTCACCCACCCACCCCCAGGTTGGACCCCCTTGAAGGCGAACTGAATGCCGCAACTGCGGATTATGGTGCGCAGCCGACCGTCTGCACTCTGCGTCGTTCGTTTGCCAAGGTTCTGGTCATGGTCGAATGTCTCGTTGGGCCATCTCGCGATGCACTTGCGAGCGCGACGCCTCTCCGCCAAGATGAGCAGGCCCGCGAACGTGCCGCAATCGCCGCAGGAAGAGCCAGCGCCGCCCAGGATCTTCTGACGCCGTTCCCGAGGAGGAGGCGAAAGGAGGGCGAAGGGGGCGATGAGGGCATCGAGGAGGTGGAGGATGAAGAGGAGGAATAGGTGGGGGCCAGGAGAGGCAATTGTCCTGCACCAGCTCCCTCCTCCTGCCAACCCACGTGCGACCCAGGCGGAGATCGCGCTCGCCGGCGACAAAGTAGCGATCGAGCTTGAAATCGCAAGTGCGCCCGAGGACCGCGTCGAACGCATCTGGAAATCGAACGAGCGCTTGAACGACTCAACGGGTCGATGGCGCGGGTGGGGCTCAACATCTCCTTGGCCCCTGGCACCAACTCAGAGTCGCCGGGGACTGACCGGATCCGAGCTTTCTTCGCGAGGCCGCAGCATTGCCGCAAGCGGGAAGAGGCCCGCCCCAAGCACGAACGGGCATGACGCCATGTAGAATACGACGCACATGACCTGAAACAGCTCCTCGATCTCATCCTTGCCAAACTGCTCGACGTTCTCGTGCAGCACTGGATGGGGTGGCTAAAGCCCGGGCTAACGCTACCCAGACATAGAATGTCTTGGCGCTCTTGCCAGCGAATCCCATATGCTGGGCCGTCGGGCCGCGCTATGCACCTGCCGCCATCTGTGTTACAACCGGCAGTTTGAATGTCGCGCGTCTTCTTGCACTTGTAGCACCGCGCCTTCAGCGCTGGCTTGCTGGGCGGCATGGCCTTGCGCGGCCGATCGTTGCTCCATGGGCGGCCGCCAAGCGCGGCTCGGTGCTTGTCTTCGGCGGTGCCCATGATGTCACCGACACAATGCGTCGGTGAAACTGGAAGCTCTGTGGGCTTCACGTGGCACCGATAGTTGCAGTCGAATGCCCACGCAGGCGAGACGCCAATGACTGGGCGAACGGCTCGACCGGCTGACGCGCGACGGACGTCGGCCCGATTGTCGGACGCCTCAAAAGCGGACAGGTAACCGAGGAAATCGCCGGCAATTTGAATGATGATGTGGTCTGCGATTTCAGGCGCGCCCACTTCACTGAACGCTGCGCTGGCAGCAACCGAGCGGGGCTGGATTGCCGACGAAACATCTGCGGGCATCAACGTGGCATTGTCAAAGAATTTGTCGAGGGCTGGCCGGCGCCAGCTCATTGCGTCGCACACGGAGGTGCGCGATCCCTTCAGCGCAACACGGTCAGTCGTGCGCGGGATCCGTGGCCACCGAGCGCGATGGCCACGCGGTGCGGTTACTGGTCTTGGCAACGTCTGCGATCAACGAAAACAAGGCAACCGGGCGATCGTGCCCGGCCAGACCCAAAACTGGAAATCGTAAACAATTCGTCTTATTCCAATAAGACGGAACGGCGGTTGGTTTCAAGAAGCCCTCTGCCCAACACCTCGACTTGGGGAGATGCCCTCGCATGGGCGTCACGCGGGGAGGGGGGGGGGGGGGGGCGGCCCGCGTGGAGGTCGCATTGGAGAGGGCCGCCGCGTGGAGGCCACGCGGGAGCGGGCCCCCACAGGAAGCCCTCGCGGGTGGGGTGTATAATGGGAGGGCGCGTGGAGGTCGCGCGGGGATGGGCCACCGCGTATGTGTTTGTGTGTGTGTGTGTGTGTGTGTGTGTGTGTGTGTGTGTGTGTGTGTGTGTGTGTGTGTGTGTGTGTGTGTGTGTGTGTGCGTGCGTGCGTGCGTGCGTGCGTGCGCGTGCGTGCGTGCGTGCGTGCGTGCGTGCGCGTGCGCGTGCGCGTGCGCGTGCGTGTGCGTGTGCGTGTGCGTGTGCGTGTGCGTGTGCGTGTGCGTGTGCGTGTGCGTGTGCGTGTGCGTGCACGTGCGCGCGCGCGTGTGCGCGTGCGCGGAGGGCCACGCGTGGCGGATCCCATGGAATCCTAAGGATTCCTAAGGAGTCCTAAGGCATCCTTAGGCTTCATTGGGAATCCATAGGAATCCTGAGGATGCTTAGTGGTGCCTACGGATTCCTGACGATGCCTACGGATTCCTAAGGATTCCTTGGGGATCCTACGGGTTCCTATGGATTCCTACGGATGCCTCAGCCTGCTTCAGTTTCAGCCTCAGCCTCAGCCTGTCTCGGCTCGCCTCAGCCTAAGCCTCAGCCTGCCTCGGCCTCAGCCTGCCAAAGCCGCAGCCTCAGCCTGCCTCGGCCTCAGCCTGCGTCAGCCTCAGCCTCAGCCTGCCTCAGCCTCAGGCTGCCTCAGCCTCAGCCTCAGCCTGCCTCGGCCTCGGCCTCAGCCTCAGCCTGCCTGCCTCGGCCTCAGCCTGCCTCGGTCTCAACCTGCCTCAGCCCCCCCCCCCCCCCCCCCATCAGCCTCACCTTGTCTCAGCTTCGGCCTGCCTCGGCCTCATCCTCAACCTCGGCCCCAGTCTCAGCCTCAGCCTGCCTCGGCCTCAGCCTGCCTCAGCCTCAGCCTCAGCCTGTCTCAGCCTCAGCCTGCCTCAGCATCGGCCTCAGCCTCAGCCTGCCTCGGCCTCAGCCTCAGCCTGCCTCGGCCTCAGCCCCAGCCTGCCTCAGCCTCAGCCTGCCTCAGCCTCAGCCTACATCAGCCTCAGCCTCAGCCTGCCTCAGCCGCAGCTTGCCTCAGCCTCAACCACAGCCTCAGCCTCAGCCTCAGCCTGCCTCAGCTTCACCCTCAGCCTGCCTCGGCTTGCCTCAGCCTCAGCCTGCCTCGGCCTCAGCCTCAGGCTGCCTCAGCCTCAGCGTCAGCCCCTCAGCCTCAGCCTGCATCAGCCTCAGCCTCAGCCTCAGCCTCAGTCTCAGGCTGCCTCAGCCTCAGCCTGCCTCAGCCTCAGCCTGCCTCAGCCTCAGCCTCAGCCTGCCTCGGCCTCAGCCTGCGTCAGCCTCAGCCTCAGCCTGCCTCAACCTTAGCCTGCTTCAGCCTCAGCCTCAGCCTCAGCCTGCCTCGGCGTGCCTCAGTCTCAGCCTCAGCCTGCCTCGGCCTCAGTCTGCCTCGGCCTCAGCCTGCCTTGGCTCGGGCATTCAAGCTATGGCACAGGACTTGTGTTTTCTGGGAACACGAAGATCACGAAGTGGCCTACACTTGGCTCCGGGCATTCAAAATGTGGCCTCGGAGTGGTGTTGTGGGACCACGAAAAACACGAAGTGGCCTACAGCTGGCTCCGGGCATTCAAAATGTGGCCTGGGAATGGATTCCTAAGGATTCCTAAGACTTCCTAAGGATCCTGGGGCTGAAGAATCCGTTTGGTTCCTTGTCCGGATCCCGCCCAGACCCCCTGGGGCGTCAAGATGCTCTCTTTTGAAACCACTAGAAACCTATCAGCAAAAGCTGTTAAGTAAAAATCGTTGATTTTCACACCTGCGTGCGACGATTATTGCGTACAGGAGCCCAGCCTTTTCTCTGATCGATTGTCTCCCGAACCGACCCCGTCAAGGCCCAGAAAAAAAAGGAGAATCCCAACGAGGCCCCAACCGCCCGCTTCCCCGTCGAGGGCGAATTCACCCCTTCGGCGCGTTTCGCGAGGGATTGGTGCGCCCACAAGGACCCCAGATGGCTCCAGGAGGACCTCCATGATGGCTCACGAAGCACAACATGGCTCAGGATACCTACCGACATGCATGCGAAAGACTCCAAGATCGCATGAAGACGGGCGGTTGACACCTCAAGATGGCTCCAAGATGACCCCAGTGCAATGAGGCCCCCTCACCACCCACCGACGGAGCGCACCAACGATACATCCATTGTCTTGGGGTCGGCGGCAGAGGCGGCAGCCTTTAAATAATACCAAGTTCCCGTTTCGGAGCCGCTGCAAACCACCGCAACGCTGACAAACAACATCGCCCCAACACGTTGTGAATATCATTCCCCAAAATAGGTTTCCTTAGTTTAGGGGTCTTCTGAAGGCTCCTTCTCGTGAGGAGACAACCTCCGCGGGGACACCGCCTCTATTTTCTGAAATCCCCAGAGGCCCATTCGGGCCGAAGAAACCCTGCCCTTCTGCACGTTATCACCACACGGCGGCACAACGAGCGTACGAAACTCGATCGGCTTCAGGTGCTCATTGGTGCGAGGCTCGGGCGGCCCACTCGTACCTTCAGAGTGGCCCCTCTGATCGAAACGAAGACGGCGCGTCCTGCTGGGGTGGCGCATAGTCTGTGCCCGGCGTAGACAGCACGCTTGCGCGAGGTGCAAAGAAGCCCCACGTGTCTGCACGTTTTCCCCCGGGGCCGTAGGCGGCCCGAGGAGGAGGAGGAGGAGGTGGAGGAGGGGGAGGGAGAGGAGGAGATGGAGGAGGGGGAGGGAGAGAAGGAGATGGAGGAGGAGGAGGAGGAGGCGGAGGACGGGTCGCCTAAGCCCTTCGGAGAAACCCTCCAGAAGTCCCACGTGTCCTGCATCTCCATCATGAGCGTCTCGAAGCCCTCGAAGGCAATACCCTCCGACCCTGAGTCCGTGGCCGCGCTGACGGCGCTGCTGAAAACTGCGGGGCGGCGCGGAGCACTGCTCGAACATAGACGACGTGGCGTAAATACCCTTTGTTCCGGGGAGAGCGCGGTCGACACATTGCATTGAACGGGAGTTCGACTGCAACGACGACGGAACGAAAGGGCGATTGCAGAACGAGTAGTGCAACGACGAAAACGCCGTCCATGAATCTGACGCACGCGAAGCCAAGCGCCCCGTGTGAATCCAGCGCCGTGCGGCGAGGCTCTTGAGCTCCAAATCTTGAACACCGCGCGTGCTCTCTAAGTCCTACTTTACGGAATCCCTGGGCGCTTCTTGGCGCTCTCGGGGCTTGGGCCGTGGCTTTCCCCAAAAATCTGGGAAGCATCTAAAACGGCCACAGAGGGTTCCAAGAGGGCTCCAAGATGGCACAAGAGGGCTCCAGGACGACCAGAACTCCAAGACGGCCGACGATGGTCTCACGACAGCCCAACAGGCTGCCAATACTCTCCAAGAGGGCTTGAATTGGACTCCCAAGAGGATCCCCAGACGCGAGAAACACTCGGTTCGCACAGGTGTTCGACAGATGTTCGTGTACTTGCCTGTTCGTGACTCAGAACGCCCAAGACGGCCCAAGCAGATCCCGATACTGTCCCAGGATGGCCCAAAATGGTCCCAATAGGGCCCAAAGATGGCCCCAAGAGGGCTCCAATACAGCCCCGGACGTCCTCAAGACGGCCCCAGAAGCCGCCAAGGGTCCCCCACGACGCCCCAGGAAGACTCCAACAGATCTTCTAGGAATGCCTCTAGAAACTCTCCTGCATTCCTGTCGCAGAACCGTCCAAGACCGCCCGGAAGGCCCCCAAGATCACCTCGAGAGGGCCGAAACTGTCCCCAAGAATGCCCCGGGACGGCCCGATAGGTCTCAATACAGCCTCCGGAGCCGCCAGACGGCCCAAGAGCGCTCTCAGATGGCCCCAAAGAGCGCACATATTACCCGAGAGAGCTCTATGAAGCCCCTAAGACAAGCGAACAGGCCGGAACAGGGCCACACAGATGGTCTCCACCCGCGAGGCATCCCAAAAGCTGCACCACGACCACATGCACTTCTATGCCCAGAAAATCAGCCGACCCTGTCGGCGTGCGTGAAGGGCTTGTCTGTTCGAGTCGTCGTCTCCGTCAATCGTCGTCTCCGTCGTCACATGTCCCTGCACCCTCCTGCTCAAGCTTGTCAGCGAGAGAATAATCTAGCAATGTCGTAGTCGAGTCGAAGGGAAGCCCCTTCCCTTTGAGGTCGCTAGGGGGGTCCTGGGGGTGGTCCTGGGGAAGAGGTCAGATACGCTTCCCTCCCTGGGGATCCCAGGGCACCAGGAAGTGCCAAAAAAGTCCAATAGTACTCCAAGAGGCCCTCGAAACGGTCCAAGAGGGTCTTTAATCGCCAAACGATCGGTCTAAAACGCTTTCACGACCTCCAGAGTGCGCAGGGGGCCTCCAGGATGCCCCAGTAAGCCTCCAAGAGCACTCCCGAGTGGGCCCCAAGAGGCCAAATTCATTGTTTTCCCCCGGCTGTTTTTCCCAACCATCCTGTGGTGTTAGGTCCTCGTTTTGAAAAGACGGTCCCCGCGTTCCCTCCTTCCTTCCCTCCTTCCTTCCTCCTCCCTCCTCCTCTTCCCCTCCTTCCTTCTCCCTGCGTTTCACCCACCCAGTACATCGTTTCGTGGCCCCACAGGGAGCTCCATCGACGGCCCCAGTGCTACCGCCCGCCTGTGTCACGCACACGCATTTCGGTACACCCCTCACACGTTTCGTGGCACAATGAGGGGACTCCACCGAAGGCCCCAGTGCCACGGCCCGCTTGCGTCACGCACACCCAATTCAGCACACCTCTCACACGTTTCGTGGCCCGACAGGGAGCTCCACCGAACGCCCCTGTGCCACCGCCCGCATGCGTCACGCACACCCAATTCGGCTCTCCCCACACGGCCCGTGGCCCCTTATGGAGCTCCACCGGAAGCCCCAGTGCCACCGCCCGCATGCGTCACGCACACTCATTTCGGCACACCTCTCACACCTTTCGTGGCCCCACAGGGAGCTACACCGAAGGCCCCAGTGCTACCGCCCGCATGCCCAGTTCGGCACACCCCTCACACGTTTCATGGCCCCATGGATAGCTCCACCGAAGGCCCCAGTGCCACCGCCCGCCTGGGTCACGCACACCCAGATCAGCACACCTATCACACGCTTCGTGGCCCCATATGGAGCTCCAACGAAGACCCCAGCGCCACCGCCCACATGCGTCACGCACACAGACTTCGGCACACCACTCACACTTTTCGTGGACCGACAGGGAGCTCCACCGAAGGCCCCAGTGCCATCGCCCGCATGCGTCACGAACACCCAATTCGGCTCTCTTCACAACGCCACGTACACCCCATCTGGCACACCCCTCACACTTTTCGTGGCCCCACACGGAGCTCCACCGAACGCCCCTGTGCCACCGCCCGCATGCGTCACGCACACCCATTCCGGCATACCGCTCACACGTTTCGTGGCCCCAAAAGGAGTTCCACCGAAGGCCTCAGTGCCACCGCCCGCATGCGTCACGCACACCCAATTCGGCCAACCCCTTACACGTTTCGTGGCCCCACAGGGAGCTCCACCGAAGGCCCCAGTGCCACCGCCCGCATGCGTCACGCACTCCCAGTATGGCACACCCCTCACACGTTTCGTGGCCCGACAGGGAGCTCCACCGAAGGCCCCAGCCAGTGCCACCGCCCGCATGCGCCACGCTCACCCAATGCGGCTCTCCTCACAACGTCACACACACACACCAAATCCGGCACACCTATCACACGTTTCGTGGCCCCACAGGGAGCTCCACCGAAGGAGCCAAGGCCACCGCCCGCATGCGTCACGCACGCCAATTCCAGCACAACCCTCACACGGTTCGTGGCCCCACAGGGAGCTCCACCGAAGGCGCCAGTGGCTGCGTTCGCATGCGCCCGCCGGACCCATTTCGGCACACCCATTTCACATTTCGCGGCACCATAGCGAGCTCCACCGACGGCCCCAATGGCTGTCTTCGCATGCGCCCACCGCACCTATTTCGGCACACCTCGCTTCGTGGCCCCATAGGGGATTCCACCGACAGCCCCAGTGGCTGCTTTCGCATGCGCCCACCAGACAAATTTTGGCACACTCCTCAAACGTTTCGTGGCCCGATAGGGAGCTCCTCCGAATGCGGTGCATGCAACGACGGTGCTCACAACTGCAAATGGTTGGGTCCTTCGCCAAGCAAATTAAAGATTTGGGCGTTCTCGCCTTTTCCACTCCCCGCCGCTTCAAGACGGCGCACGGGCCCCAAAGATCGCCCCAAGGCGGCCCACGAGGCCTCCAAGAGGGCCCCAAAACAGCCCAAGAGGACCCCAAGACAGCCCACAACGCCTTCAAGACGGCCCAAGAGGCCTTCAAAAGACGGCTCCCAAGAGCGTGCCCAGATGGGGGATGCGAACGGACATTTCGAGCCCTCGGCCCCGAGAGGTTCCCAGGAGGCCCCGAGAGGCTCCCAAGAGGCCCCCCGAGAGGCCCACAAGAGGTCCCCAGGAAGCCCGAAGAGGCCCCAAAGAGGCTCCCACGACGCCCCCAAATTCATCCCCAGCCACCGAGAGCCGTCCAAAGGGACCCCACCCCAAGAAGCATCCGTGAGGACTCTGGCCCACGTCAGCGTCGTCGTCATCGCTGCCGCCGCCGCCATTGTCGTCGTCGTCTCCCCTCAGGGTCGACGGCACTGGCCGTAAGGCCTTCACAATCTGCCTCCAAGACGGCCGCGATTGTGCAAGATGGCTCCCAAGACGGCCTCCAAGACGGCCCAGATGGCTTCCAATATGGCTTGAGAGGGTGGGAGGAGCCGCAAGCTGGTCAAGAACGCCCCCGAGACGTCCCAAGATGGCCCCAAGACGGGCCAAGATCACCTCAAGACGGCCATAAAAACCTCCACCACCCCAGTACGCCTCACGAGGGCTCCCGGTGGCCCCGACGAGGCCCAAATTATTAAGCTTGCGCGAATAGTTTGACACATGTTCGCTGACTCGCCTGTTCGGGAGCCAGAACGCCCAAGGCGGCCCAGGTAGACCTGCAATATCGCCCTACGTCAGCCCAAGCAGGCTCCACGAGTGCCCGAAGACAGCCAAAGAGGGCATCGAAATAACTCAAGAGGACCCCAAGAGGGTCCAAGACGGCCAAAGAGATCCCCAAGACGACAGAAGAGACTCGCAAGTCGTTCCTTTGAAGCCTCAAGAAGGCCCCAAGATGGAGTAGAGAGGTATACCAATTTGCCTCCGAAGGCGCCAGACGGATTAAGAGCGCTTTAGTACGGCTCTAGAGTTTCAGAGAGCCCCGAGATGGCCAGAGAGAGCTCTCTTCAGAGAGGCCCTGAGCAAGCCCAAAGCAACCCACATCAGCCCCCCAAGAGGGCCCCTTCCGCAAGTTCCCCCCGTGGTTCCTTGACGTCTCAGGGATCATCAAATCACTAGCATTGCCGCGACGATGCTCAATATTCCACCACACAAGCGATTACATAAGACAGGGGGCGGCGGTGATTCGTTGGAGGCACCTTCGATCCCAAGCGCAAGTGAATCACCGCTGGGTGATACTACAAACGAAAGGCTAGGCAACAACGTGCCCTCATTGCTGCTCCTCCTTCTCCTCCTCCTCCTCCTCCTCCTCCTCGTTATCCTCCTCCTCCTCCTCCTCCTCCTCCATATCCACCAGCTCCTGAGCTTCCGTTGCTGCTGCTGAGGCTCCTGCTGCCCCCTTCCTGCTGCTGCTGCTGCTGCTCCTCGCACGTATGCGCAGTCACCAGTATCAGCCTGCTGTAGCAACTGCGCACGTCTGCCGTCCACCCCCCACCCCAGGTCTTGAGCGCGGACATCTGCCACGACGGAGGGGCCAGGAGATTCCCTGAAGAGCCTGAGCAGAGGGAGGTCTCGAGGCCCAAGACGAAAGCCGTCAAATGAACGTCGCCTGCAGAGCGACCTGAGACAGCGAGGCCCCAAGAGCCCGAGCAAAGACCCTCTGAGTCTTGACCCTGGGCTCCGGCTGCTGCGGCCTCGACGAGAGCACCTGACGGAGCTGCTGCTGCTGCTCATCGTCTTCAGCTATTTATCGAGCAGGGGATCGACTGCATAACTGCTTCACCCCAAACTTCATTTTCTGGTCGGGACATTGGTAGAATGCTCGTGGATCTACTGGGATGTGTCGCACTAAATCAATTCTGTAGTCGATCCCCTGCTCGGATTTTCTGCCCCATCCCCCAATTCCTCCTGATCCCCTTCCCCCCCCATCCCTCACCGCTCCTCCCGCGCGGGAAGCGCCGCTCCACAGCTGCGCTCGGCCCTCCCTCGTCATGTTGTGCAGGCACAAACTCTCGAAGATGCTCTCCACCTTAGCCCGGCCGAGTGTACGCCGGGAGGAATCCACGAGAAGCGTGGGGCCGAGGGGAGCAAGAGGAGGCGGAGGATCAGCAGCAGCACGAGCGGGAGGGAGAGTTGGGCGCAACATTCGCCAGCGGGGCTCCAAGGGCAAATATAAAGCAAATACCTAACAATCGATGCCAGAAGGACGCCTTTTGACAACAACTACGGCAACAGGGTCGAGCACCACTGGTTCCGCATCCCATGCAGCGTGGGTGTCAAGCGCCCAGTGGAAGTACTTCGATTGCTGGTGGAGAAGGTTGGCAGCATGCCGAGGTCAACCTCAAGAGCACCCACCCCGAATGCCCAGCGGAGACCTAGCATGGCGAAGGGAAGCCCACCACGGGCATGAATCTCCCCCAACAAAGCTCAACAAATTTGAGATGTGGCGACCCAGCGGACAGCTATCAAGTCAACCGCGCTGGGACAAGCTGCCCTCGTACATCGAGACGCTCAGAGAAGACAATAAAACCCAAGAAGGCCGCGGAGCGCCCGCCGCAGACCAGTGGAGATTCAAAAGCACCCACTGCTACGACGACGAAAAGCATCTCGGACTCTTCCGGGGATGCACGTTCTTAGACTTCCCAACTACCTCGCCGTTCAAGGCCAGACTTGCCGTACGATCTGCTCTGAACCGCCAGCCCCTGGAGGGAGAAAACACCTAGAGGGGGAAAAGACACCATGCCCCGTGCCAGGTGACCCCCGATGCTCGTCGACGGAGGCACAACCCCTCGTCGCCAAGGCTGAATCAGGACCGCCACGCTCCTCAACGGCTATCGCAACGACCACCGCGACAGACGGCCCGATGCAAGCTGTCAACGGCCGTCGCCCCAGCTGGGCAACCTGAGTACGTGGGCCTGCCTGCACGTATGCGGGAGTGGGGGCCAACATCCCGGCATCCGATGGCCACCAAGGTCCACATCACCAGTGCCGATGCCGATCTACAAGGCTCAATGGACTTCGAGGCAAAACCGCTTCCCTGCGGCAGAACGAACCATTGGACTGCGACTGCCTGATCTACCCTGCGAGCTGTCTCTGTCGCACCAAGAACGGTGCACCCAAAGCCAGCCTCGAAGAGACTTAGGAGAATATGTCGTCGGCCAACGAACCTTCGCCGCCAGCGACGATCAGTCCGGAGGAGATCATCAACCTGTTCGTCCTCGGCATCAGCGAGGGACAACCTATCCCTGCGCCCAACCTTCGCTAAGAGAACGGCGGCAACATTGAGGCCAACCGGAGGAGACTGATCCTCAAGAACCGCATTCTCACATCTCGTGCGACTGCGTCTGCAGCGCGCCTCTAGCGCTGCGACACAGGCTACTCTCTCATTCCCGCCGATGCGCAAGGTCAACGTTATTATCGCGCCGCACCCGTGGCACTAAGTGTCTATCAACACTTCGTTCAGCCTGGATCGTGGCCCCAGCTACGAGGACAGGCTCGAGCCTGGCGACGTCGACCTGGGCGACCACACGCACGACAGCAACGGCGCCCAACAGCACAACAAAACTGCACACCCCGCAACATTGGATGCTCTGCTACGTGCATGCCGAGCGCAAGCTGCCTCTCGCGCAGCTTGCTCACAGGCACCGTCGAAGTTACTCAGGGTGCACCTTGCACCACGGTCGGGATAGCTTGCTTAGCCTGTCGCGGCGGCAGCCCCATCGACACGCTATGCTCTCCAAGCGGGTAGCGTGTCGCTCCGCTCCGCGGGCAGGCAGCCAGGACCAGCTCAGCTCGGAGCGTTGACGCTTCGGAACTGGGACGTGGTCAACATGTCGCGTCGACGCGTGGTAGGAGAGAACCGGCAGCGAGACACTCTTGGATCCTCCTCCGTGGTCTCCTGCTCCTCCTGCTCCCTCGTCCTCCGCTATCCTCGTTCCTTCCTCCCCCACTTCCCCTTCGTCGTCCTGCTCCTTCTCTTCCACCGGCCTCCTTCTCCGAACCGTTTCTCCTGCTGCCTTCTCCTCCTGCTGCTCCTGCTCCTTCCCCTGCGATGTGTCCCCCCTCCCGCCAGGTGCCGCTCCGCCCTGTGGAAGGCCGTCGCGGGACAAGCGCCGTCACCATGTGGGTTTGAAACGACCGCTCACCCGCGGGGCCGTCCAGGGAGGGGGGGGCGGGGGGGGAATGAGGAAGAAGAGCTGGAGAACGATGACGAGGAAGACGAGGAGGACGAGGAGAGGGGAAGGAGAGCGAGTTGGGAAGGGGAGGGGAGCGAGGCCGGTGAGCGCCCAGGATCAAATACCTATACGACCACCCTTCGGGTGATAACGAGATTGTGGGGGGGGAGAGGGGGGGGAACCAACATCTGACTCAATCGATCTCACTACCGATCTCACTCAACGGGACACCACGGGACACCACGGGGCACCGCGGGACACTTGTCGATCTCACTATCGATCTCACTCAACGGGACACCACGGGACACCACGGGCCACCACGGGACACCACGGGGCACCGCGGGACACCTCTCGATCTCACGATCGGTCTCACTATTGATCTCACTATCGATCTCACTCAACGGGACACCATAGGACACCACGGGACACCTCGGGACACCACATCGATCTCAATATCGATCTCACTATCGATCTCACCAAACGGGACACAACGGGACACCTGTCGATCCCACTATCGATCTCACTTTTTGGGACACCACGGGACACCTCGGGGCACCACATCGATCTCAATATCGATCTCAGTATCGATCTCATTACCGATCTCAGTATCGATCTCAGTATCGATCTCACTATCGATCTCACTATCGATCTCACTCAACGAGACACCACGGGACACCACGAGACACCACGGGACACCACGAGCCACCGCCGGACGGACGGACGAACGGACGGGCGGGGGAGCATAATTTTTTCTCGAATTCGCCCTAGCAGCGGCGGTTTCATTCCTCTCGCGCGCCCATGCAGCTTCGCCTCGCCAGCACGCACGACACGAACGAAACGAAACGATTTCCCAGTTGGGGTTCTCCGTTTCACTGCGATCTCACCCCCCAACCTCCAGTTCTATTTGCAGTGGGGCCTGGAAACAAGCCTGCGGCTCGGACAGTCTCGGAGGTGCCTTCGAGAGTGGGCGGGCGCCCGTCCGGCTCCCTGTCGAATCCTCTCAGGCAAGTCCAACCAGTCATGCGCGATCCACTCTCAAGAGGTATGCTTCCGAGGTGAACACTGCTTCCATCTGCGGCGGCCCGAGGGTGAGATGCCCATCGCCGATGGACGCCCACGGGCTAAGAGCCACGCCTCCGCACGATCCAGGATGCCCGAGCGGTCCACGTCAAAGAGCTGGCGGTGCGGTGCACGGTGGCAAGCAGCATGACAAGCAGGTGAGAGGCAAACGGCATGGCCGTGTGGCACCAGTGGGAGCGGGGCAGGCCTGGCGGTGGCGGTGGCGGTGGCGGTGGCGGCGGGCAGCGAGGCGGCGGTGGCGGCTGCGGTTGTCGTGACAGTGGTTGGTTTAGCGATATTGGCGTTCTCGGTGGCAGCGGTGATGATTTTGGCACTGGTGCCGCTGGCGGCAGCGGTGGCGGCATCGACGGTGTTGGTCGTGGTGCTGCTGATGATGGTGGCGGTGGCGGTTGCAGCGCCAGTCGCCATGCTGACAGTAGTTGTGATTGGTGTTGACCACGGCGGCGAGACGATGGCAGCGGGCCAGGGCAGGGGTGCCAACCAATTCATCCGAGTCAGGATGCGCGGTCTTCCATCGAGCGAAAGTGTGGAACTCAGGGGGGGGAGCTCAAAGCAACCCCTGCAACTGGAGGCGCCAGGAACGGAATAAAACTCAGTGGGGCTCATTAGGAAAGCGTACTGATATGTAGGGTCGCAAAAAAAAAGATCGCCGCAAGCGCAATCCCACAAACCCGTGGTTTGACGGATCAGCTCTTCCAGTCCCCCCCTCCCTGGCCCTGTCTCCCTTCGTGAGCGTACGGACGACCCCCGCCCCCACCCGCGAGCGGATAGAGCGTCCAACACAGCTCCAAGATGACCCCAAAGAGCTTAAGATGACCTCACAAATGTTCCGAATTGACTCAAGGTGGCCTCCAACATGCTTCAATGAGCACCGGAGACCCCCACAACAAAAAGTCGAGTTGCCAATGGAATTTCCGCATGGGCCAACATCATTCTGACACAGCGCGCTTTTTTGTGACGTGTCCTCTCGGTGTTTCGCTTCCGAGCTGTTTTTGAAGCCTTGGGGTGGCCCCAAGATGGCCACCTCCGAGAGGGCCCCCAGGGGCCAGAAGACTCGCAAGAGCACCCAAGAGAGCCCCAAGAGGCGACTCGTTTGGCACCATGGGGGCGGGAAGCGAGGACCACCCATATTGTCGCAGATGGGCTCCAGGATGACTCCAACAGCCCCACAAGGGTCGCACACAAGGGCCACCAAAGAGCAGCAAGAGGGCATCAAAGGCTCCAAAGGTGGCGCCAAGATACATTCAACAGGCTACGGGAGGCCCCCAAAGTGACCATTGCAAGAGGGGGGGGGGCCCGGACCGATCCAAGCTTCAGTTTGACTGGCCTCCTCCCTTTGAATTCGAATCACCCCCTCACCCCCCCGCAACCATTCTCCTCTCACGATAACTCGCCTGGAACTCTTTGCTGGATGGGCGCGTGGGGATCCACGGGGCGCCAAGAGGCGCCCAAAAGTCGCCCAAGAGTGCTCCAGGATGGCCCAAGATGCCCACAGAACACCCCAAGGGAGCCCCGAGGCGTCCGAGAAGAGAGCCCCCGAAGAGGCGCCCGGCGGCCCAAGATGGCTCCAAGACGACTCCAAGCGGGCTCCGAGACGCCCCGAGACGGCCCGAAGACGCGCCGACACGGCCCCCACAACCCCCGATACCAAGGGGCGCCAAGGTGGCCCCAAGAGGCCCTAACAGGGGAGGAGCGCCGGGCAGGCCCCGCGAGATCCGACCGGCCGCGCCCACCAACTCCAAGTTGACTCTCTGCAGAGGCCCTTCGTCGTGATGACGGCCTCTCTGGGCCCTGGAAAGGGCTTCAAGGTGGCCCCCTCCTCGTTCAGGCCCCTCCTCCCCCCTCCCCCACACCTGCGCCCCACAGGCGCCTGGAAGGTCTGCTCGAGGCCAGGGCGGCGCATGACCTGGCGCACCAACGCGGGGCGGGGCAGCGCTGCCGCGAGGTCAGGGGGCGAGCCCGAGGCGTGAGGGGGGAGGCGAAGGAAGGAAGGATACTCCAGATTTCGTAAGAAAGGGAGGGGGGTCTCATTTCGGGGGGGGTCTCTTCCAGGCTATCTTGGAGGGCCTGGGGGGGTCTGGGGACGACGTTTTGGAAGGTTCTCCCACGGGGGGGGGTCTGAAATGGCTTGTCTTGGAGGGTCCAGACCCCCTCCCTTTTATTACGAGATCTGGAGTAACGGAAGAGGGAAGAAAACTGAGGAAGGAGGGAGGCAGGAGGGGAGAGGCAGGAGGGAGGATGTGTCTGGCATGCGGTGGGAAAGCGAGCGCATTCCGACATGCACCGAATCAAACCAAGGCGGCACATCGGCCTCAGAGGTCGCTGCCATGGCAAAGGCCGCCCCTCAGACTGGGGTCGAAATTCGGCTTGGCAGCACGGGCGCCGAGGACCTCGGCCGTAGCCCGATCCGGGAAGCCGAACAAGACCACCCCCATGGCCAAGCCCACCCCCACGCCAAGAGAAACCGTCGGCCTCAAGCCCTCGGCAAGCGGCCGTGCAAAAGCGAGCTGCTGTTCCAACCCCATCTTGGGAGCCGGCCGGCCCTCGAGACCTCCGAAATACACAGCTGGCCTGTGGGCACGGACCTCCTTGACGGCCGCACAACATCCAAGCCAAGTGCCCGTCACGACCCGAGAGAAACAACTCGGACAATCCGACGCGAGGATTCGGCGGTGGACAAACCTCCCTTTCGCAAACGTCCCCTCAATGAAAACGGCCTGGGACCGAAACCGACGGACCTGGACCCGCAGAAATGACGGCCGCGACTCCCTCTCGCGAACCGAAACCGGCCAATTCGCTAATCGACGTGTCAGGGTAGGAAGTCTATCGACCTCCGAAACATACCTACCCCGGTGGCCTCCAGTCCGGCCCACGGCTCCGCACGAGGAGCAGTCGAGCCAGAGGCCGATCCCTTCGGGTCGAAAATAGAGGCCTCCAGAGCTCCAGAGTCGAATGCTCCCGAGCGGGCCGAGGGGAAGGCTCAGGCCACCAGGGCGTCTTCGAATCACCGATCCGAGCCTCCGGCTCGGCCGCGAAATGGGAAACAAGACGGGCCATGTCGTGCCACCCTCTCAACCTTGAGGTCCTGAGGGGCGGGCGTACCTAGCTCATCACCCGCTTTCGCATACGAGTCCGCAGCACGGTTGTCCAGAATCTGGAGGCGGTTCAGTGTTCCTTCAAATACGTCCCGCTCAGAGCAGTGAGCAGGCACCTCATGGACCAGAATTCCGTCCAACTAATCGTGCATATGCTGCCGCAGGTGCGACCGAGGATTCTCTGGGCAAACTGCGGAGGAGAGATCGCGGGTCAGATCGGCCGTACCAGAGCAATCGATTTGAAGGTTGACTCCAGGAGAGACCATCTTGTGGCGAACGAGAAAAACAATGGCGAAAACCTCACCAGCACGAGCAACCTGGTCGGAGGCAACGCTGCGGGGCACACGCCGCGTGATCGCACGAGAAACCTTCCCCCACGCGTCCGTCACAACTGCCGCCCATTCCGCAGGCTGAATCCGATGCAAAGAAAACTCAAAGCGGAGCCGTCAACGAACACACGGGAACCTGTTTCCAAAAACAACTCTTTCGCAGACCGATTGAACCTAAACGCGGTGTCCTCGGGGAGGGAGGGCCTGGCGGGGCTGTGAACCAGCAGGCCGGGTTAGGCAGGACCCGCGGGCAGAAAGCTTCTGCGCCGGTGGGGACAGGCCCGAAACGACGAGCGAAGCAGTCTCCAGGTCAGAGCCGAGGTCCCTGCGCCACGCGGCGAGTGCTGGGAGGGTGGGTGCCGACTGGAGAGCGTCCGCAGGGTAACGAACGCAATCAAGCTACAGAAATCCAATATTGGGCGGGTGGCGCTCACCCTCAGGAAAGGCCAAAACCACCGCCAAGAAAAAGTTAGCCGTCTAGGACCTCACCCGGCGTGGGGTGGAGGCCCCACGCGGCCTATGAAGAGGGGGCCAACTCGGCGAGGTGGCAGCCCAGAAGCTGAACGGGCAGAGACAAAACTGGCGGCGATCACGCCTCTTCGGATGTTCGGGAGGCGGAGATCGGGACGGGGATCACTGGGGCGGCGCGCGTGATCTGACGAGAAGATAATCATGTCCAGCCACCTGGCCCCAAGCCCAAACGCTCAGCACGTGGATGACACCCATTGCGCCACAAACCCTGTGCGCGCGCAGCGCGGAATCGTACGCGTCCCGCAACTACACAGCACCTCCCGTTTCAGGCGGCGGCTGAGTAGTCGAGCTTGATGGGAGAGGGCGCACAAGAGGGTACAACACCTCTCCGAGGGCAGCATGGCCTCTGACCCAAGGTACCCTTGCCCCAGGCGTGCAGCAGACATGTGACGCCATACGCAGGACTCAATAGCACCCTTGCTTTGGAAAGGGTCGACCTACTAAACAACTTCAGCTGTAATCACAGCTCGCGGGCGCGGACGGGGCTTGAGCCTCAAAGCGATGCCCACGCAACCCCTCGGCTTCCTCTCGCGCGCCCCGCTTCTGAGCGCCGTGAGCGTCACCCGAAAGTGAGGTGCGAGCACGACTCTTGACAGACTTACCATGGCTCACTCGGTCGGTGGTAGAGCGGAGTGCTTGCACCTTCTGCCCAGGCCAGCTTGCTGATTCTTGCGGGACGACGCTAGCCGACGCTGATCGACGCGAATCGGCGCAAAACCGATCTGCGCATCATCGGCGGTACATCTGCGATTTATGATAGGCTGCCAGATGCGAGTGAGCGCTGGTGCATCCCAAAGACTGAAGCCCAAGGAAATAAAAGACTCTCACGAATTGTTGCCGAGCTTGCGTCCATGCGACATCACGGCTTCCTTCCTTAAGGCCAACGGGTTTGACTCCACAATCCACGCCATACTTTGGGCGCTGCCGCGCATACTTCACCGTGACCGCGACGCGGTCCCGGGAGGGCGCAACACGCTCGATGCACTACTGCAGAAGAGGCTCTTCGGCAACAGACCGTTGACCGATCCCCTGAAGTACAGTTGTGCCGAATCCCTTAACATCCGATGCCCCGAACGATCTGGAGCGGCCAACTGTTGGTCATGTGATCCTCCCACTGAGCAGACCCACGGCACGGGGCACCCACGCCTCCAGACGCGCGAAGACGGCGTCCAGGACCGTGACGGCCGAGGCGTCTGCCAGGAAAGCAGGCCTCGCTCGCGCAGAATCGAGCGCCCTCAGCGCCTGACTGTCACCAGGGATGCCCCAAGACGGGCCCCTGTTAGGCCTCTGGGGGGTCTCAACGGGCCCCAAGACCGTCAAACAACAACCGGGGACGAAACACTGGCCCTACGAAAATGGTCCAGACCTCCAGGGGCTCACGCGTCCTACCCTCGTCGCATTTTTCCACGAATCAGCCAACGATTGCTTGGTCCCCTCCACTTCGCGTTTTTTGTATCTCTTCTTTCGCTCTTCCATGTGCGCGGGGTCGAAACAAAGGTTGATGGCTTCCTCTATCACGGAAACATTGAAGCTGGTGGAGGCGTTCTGGACAGAGTGAAGGGTGCGTTAGTGCGTGGCCTCGTCGTTCGCCTTCATTCGCTGCACGAGCTGTGGAATCCGCTGTAGGTGCCTGAACGGCGCTCACTAGATTGCACATTTGGCCTCTCCCCGGTGCAACACCAAAGGATGACAGCGAACTATGATTGGGCCACGTCTGCCACGGTAACAGCATCAAGCGATGTGACGTGTTCAACTGCTTCTGTCATACGCACACGGGGCAATGCCATCTTTGGAACATGTGACGACGTATTTTTGTTTGCCGCTGTCTGCGGCATCTGGCGGCGAGGCTGTGGCTTTAACTTCTGATGGCTGCATGCTCTGTTGCATGTGCTGAATGGCTTGAATTTGCTGCATGTGCGACATCTGCTGGAAATGGGCTTGCATCCTGCAAGAGGCGCTTGCCAAACGTGGAGGAAGGTGGCGGATACGAAGGGCAATCGAAGAAGAAGAGGATGGGTAACGAGGACGGGACGAAGGATCAGGGAGGACGCAGGCTGCGAAAAGAAAGAGGACGAAAGATGATGAGGAGAAGGATAAAGCAGTTGACGAGGAGGTCGGAAGAAAGGAAGGACCAAAGTGAATATGAATAAAACACACAACGGACGAAACGGAGGGGGACGACAACGGACGAGGCAGAGGTGAACCATGAGAGAACGTATGTGACGAAGAATAAGCGAAGGAGGAGGGGGAATAAGGGAGGAAGAGGATGAGGCGGAGGTAGGAGGGCGGCAAGGCGGCGAGAAGGAGATGGACGCGACCAGATGAGGATGAACAGAGCAGGCGGACGGGGCGGAGGAGTGCGCGAGGAGTGGCGAGATGGAGGAGAGAGGAGGGCGGGGGGAAGGAGAAGAGGAAGAAACGCAGGACTGGGAGGGACATCGATACGCGTTGACTCACCAGGATAAGGTCCTTGTACTCAGGTTACTGCATGTGGCAGATTGCAGATAGCATTCAGAACATGGAACAAACGCCGGCGTATTAATCATAATCAACGGTGAGTTTCGCCACGAACCCCACTCTACCACAACTCCATCGCCAATGACCCAGAAAAGTGTTGGGGAACAGTGACGCCTGGCGCATGGTCTGCAGGATGGTCAAAACAGCAAACAGGCCGAACACAAACAATCCACCTTTGCAAGGCTACCCGACTTCCCCCGGTTCTTTGCAACCGTCGGTCAAAATCACAAACACGCGGGCAACCTCCGGCAATGAGACAAGATTCGGCGGTCTTCGCCACGAATTGCTCCAGGACGGTGGAAGGTAACTGATGAATCGAACAATGCCGAAGAAAACGCCTTGTCGTCGCTACAGTCGGGGCGTTGACCTAAGGAACCCTAAATAGGGAACGAGTTAAATTTCGATTTCCCATACAAAACCTAAGGAAAACCCAAGGCAAACTGTAAAACAATCAAGGAACACCCAGCCCCTCCCCATCGAAAAGGGTTCCTTCGTCAGCGCCCCGACTGTAGGTTGACGGTCGTTCCGCAGCCAAACGGGGGGTGGCATGGGGGGGGGCGCCGCGGCCACGCGCGCAATGACGCGGAGGATGCAGTCAGCCAGGAGCCTAGATAATGCCGTCAGTCAGCGTCATGGGTCTGCAAAGCTACAGCATGACCTCCAGAGGCTTCAAGACTGCCCCACGACAGCTTCAAGAGGCCACGGACCCCCCCCCCACATACCTCGGAGAACCAAAAACCTTTTAAACACACAATGCATGTCAATGATTATTGTCCGTCTCGTCTTTTTGCTTCCAGTGTGACTATGGGGCCTGAAGGTGACACCAAGATCGCTAAGAAAGCCCCAAAAGGGACCCATCACGGCTCCAAGACGACAGCCAAAGCGCCACAAGAGCGTCACCAGAGGGCCCCAGGGGACGATGTTTCGGGCTCCGATGGGGGGGCCTAAGTAAACACCCCGCCCATTCGCACATGGAATTCATCGAACACCTATCGGCATTTCAAGGAGTTTGAATTTCCAGGAGCATCCTTAGGAAGCTCTTGGACTATGGGGGCTCCAAATTGGTAAGAAATCCGTTCCAAATTGGCCCAAGACGACACCGAGATGGCCCACCACGGCTCCGAGTGGCCACGGAGCCTCCCAACATCGCCCATTTGGAGGCACACAGCCGCCAAGCGACCCTGCTTGACTGACGTTTGCCTTCTCGCATGCTCTCTCCCAGTGGGCCTCTGATGCCTCTGTACGGCTCCAAGATTGCCCACGAGAGCCCTGAGGCAGTCCCACGAGCGACTCAAGATCGTCCAAACATAGCTCCAACAGGAGTTTGCTCGAGCTAAGGAAGGACCCCTTCGCGCATAAACGAAATCATTGAAGAACATTTGAGTTGGAATGGTTCTGACCTCTCGGGGGCATCATTGAGAGGCTCTTAGGCCACGATGCCACCAATACGTCAGCAAATGCCCTGACATTGCCTCTAACGCGGCGCACTATGGCATCAAAAGGCTCAGTCTGGTCTCCAGACGTCTCCAGCATGCCTCCGGGAGGCCTCAGAGACGGCCCCAAACTGGCGCCAAAGAGTACCATCGAGAGAAAGCAAAACCACGGAATAACCTGATGTGCAAGTCAATTAGTTCGCCCGCGCCTTCTCGCTTTCCAGTGGCCTCCCAGGCCTCAAGACTGCTGCAGCCCCAAGACGGCCGCAGAGGCCCCCCGGGAGCGACCCACGGGAGCTCCAAGAGCCGACCGCTACGTGCTCAGGAGTGGAAGCGCAAATTAGGGACCCCATTTCTTTTGAAGGATGCCATCCAGGATGGCCCCCGATGCTCCCAGCAGGGTTCTAAGAGAGTCCCGATAGTTTGCCACATTGTCCCGAAGGCGCCCCAAGAAACCATCAAGAGTACGCCTGGGCCGAGCGGTACGCGAAGGCTTTCTATGGTCATGTGGTTGGCTCATGGGTCTGCTCGGGCTCACCCCGAGCTGCGGTTTGGCCGACGCCTCCCCTCTTTGTTCCAGCCCATGGTCCTACACTTCCTTGATCAAAGCAACTCGACTTGGCATCGTTTCTGTATGGGCTTGTGAGGACGTGCGAAGCGTCGAGAACGCACCTTCCGCTGCACCAATCGGCCTTCCACTACGTCAGAAGCCATCATGCCTACTCTGGTCCAACGAACATCTCCCTCAACACTGCCCATCTTCCTTGGCTGGGATTCCAAACTAACACCGATACTGATACTCCCCAGATCTATCCCGGAGTGCGTCCTGACCAGGATGTCGACGCGAATCCAGCCGAGGCGACGATGAAGGGGTAGCGGTTTCGGTACCTCTTCCTCCTATGATTGGCGGTGCTCTCCGAACTTCCCAACAATCAACCTCCACAACAAAAAAACACTGGCACGCGCGCCCTTGCTCTTGAACGAGGGGAGAACACGAACGAACGAACCGCGGCCCAGGTGGAGAGGCTGGGGAGGCCAGAAGCCCATTTATGTGTGTTATTCGCGATGGCGCCCGGACAAAAACCAAACTTGCACGACCGAACTCGGACCCGACCGGACAAGGAGGAGGAGGAGGAGGCGAAGGAGGAGGAGGTGAAGGAGGAGGCGAAGGAGGAGGAGGAGGTTGACCCGGACCCGGACCGAACGCGGAACCAGTCCAACTCGCATCCGACCGAGCTCGCACTCCCGACCGAACTCGAACCCCATCGCCGGCTGCTGCCAGGGCCCAGGGCCCAATCTGGCCGGGCGCGAGGCTGGCCAAGTGCGATGCGAGTCCGACTGGTGCGAGTATGGCCCGTCTGAGTTTGGCCCTGGGTCGCCCGGGTCCGAGTGTGGCTGGGTCCGAGTCTCGTGGTGCGAGTTCAGCCGTGTGCGAGTTTTCGTAGTGCAAGCTCGGAACCGATGGGTGCGAATGTCGCCGGGATGAGAGATGAGGTGGTTCCGAAATCGGGTCGTTGCTGCTTTGCTCCACCGATCCCCGAACTTGGCGGGGCCGACTCGGTTTCTGCAGGGGCTCTTGTGTGAAGGGTGGCGGGAGCGGGACACGCCGAGGTCGAGGCCCGGTGGTTCCACATCTGGATGAGTCCGCTCCACTTCGATCTCCCGGGTGGATCGATTCTCACAGTCAGCCCGTATGACAAGGACGCACGATAAGGATGCAGGGGCCTTGGAAGGCCATGTCGACACTCTGCGAGCCGGGCGCGGCCAGCGGAAGGGGCCAAAGGTGGGCCGAAGGGGCAAGGATGTAAGGGTACCCTTGGCAGCATTGCCCATCCTTACTATGCGGGTAGACTGTATTGGTGGTCATTTTGCCTGGTCCGAGTTCCATCAGATCCGAGATCGGTCTCGGCCGAGATCCCTGAGGCCGAGATCGAGCCCAGAAAGCCCGAGCTGGACACGAATCGAGTGCGCCAGTCCGTGATGAGCTGAGCACATCAAGAACAAGCCAAAATACCGGCAACGATTCGCGCCACCGCCTTCTAGGAACTAGACGGCGCCGGTGCGAATCGTGACGTGGCCAGCCCACTCAATCACGCCCGTCATCGCCAGGGGATAAGAGTCTCCACGAACGACACACGAACGAAACTAAAGAAGCCCGAGCTTTAGAACACACCTGAGGCAAGAGGAGAAAACTGGCTGGTAGCCGAGCAAAGCTCGCCTGGATCTCGTCCCGGACGCGCGGCACGGCGTCGCAGCAGAACGTGAAGAAGTCGACGTCACCGAGCAGGGCGATCTCAGGGGCGTTAGGAGGCAACTCCTTCGATGTCATCGTCAGCACGATTGTGAACCAAATCAAGAGGCCACTGAATTGGATCAGGCTGGATGATGCCCGGAAGCAAACCGCAATTATGCAGTAGGACCGAGCTGGATGGCACGGAATTGAGCCAGATAAAATGGAGTCGCACCAAATCAGGCCCGACTTCGACCAGGGATGTGCCAGCACCGATTCTGAATTTAGTTTTCCCGGAATTGCATCATAGTGGGCGACGGCAAAAGGAGGAGGAAGAAGGAGAGTAGTTGTTTTGCACCCCCCGAAAAATAATCAACGCCGTGTTAGCTCGCGCGCGTGTCGTCCGCATCACGGACCAAGTGAAAAGAAATCGCGAAACAAATCCGCAACCCCAATCGAGAGGGGTGAAGGCCGGCACGATGCAGCGCTGTGCCGCTCATGCAGAAGAGGCGACCGAAGAGCACAGTCGCAGCGCATCCCTAGCTGAGGTCAAGTGCCCACCACGTCTGGACATCGTCAAACTCAGGAGAGAGGAAGGGGGAGAGCAAGGAAAGGGAAGCAGAAAGAAGAACAAGAGCGCAGACACGAGGCCACGATCGATGTGTTAAAACGTTGTGTGCATCGTGCGTCCCCCACATGATCTGGCCGACCATTCATATACATGAGCATGTTACAGAAAAACAATCACGGAATCGCAATACAGTGCGCAGCAACTTGTAGGAACATACCCAACTTCCTAGTGTGCCACAGCGGGGGAGCCAGCAGAGGGGGGGAAGAAAAAAGATGAGAGGAGACAGACAAAGAGAAATATGGGAAATCACATAACTATTTGGGCACACGCGCTCGCCAATGATAAATACTGAAACTGAGGGCGGACACTCGACTACCAGCACGAAGAATCCGGCTCTGCATCGCTCTACTCTCGAGAAAAAATTCGAATGAGGCTGCGGTGTTCCATTCTGCTACACTCTCAGCGTGCTGCCCGCTGGAAGCAATCTATGGACTCAAGGGGGCCCCACACAATGCTCTTCCCCTGCCCAGTCTCAGTCCGCGGAGGAGCGGGGCTCGGGCGTTGCTGAAGTACAAGACGAACCCAAGACAGGGGCAAAATCGGACGCGGCTGAATCGGGGATCTCTGAGAGCAGCAGCTTCTGGAGGACACGTCGGGCGCTGCGCCCCTTCCGGAGCTCTCCAGAACGCGCGGAGAGCGTTCGGGAACGCCCTGGAGCGATACACCCTGTCCTGGGTCCGCCGGGAGAGGGGAGGAGAGGGGATCGGGCGTTGGGGGGGAGGGAGAGGGGAGGAGAGAGGAGGAGAGGAGAGGAGAGAGGAGAGGGGAGGATCCTGTCCAAGGCCCGCCCGGAGAGGGGAGAAAAGGGGATCGGGCGTTGGGGGGGGGGGAAATTCAGGGAGGGGGGCGAATAAAGGCACACCGCTCGTGCAGCACTGGGACCCTCCAGGGATTCTTCTTGTGTTTTTTCCCTCGACAACGAAAGCACAACAACGCGAGGCCCCTTAAACGTGACCCGGGGCGTAAAACCCCGCAAACACCTGGCGATGGCCGAGGGTTGTGAGGGCTCAGCCCTGTCTTGCGGGTCGGGTCTCGGTGCGCTCAATGCTCTGTTCCCGCTCGGTGCTCTGTGACCCCCTTTCCCGTCTGATGCCGCATGGTGCGCGAGGGTTTCCTCCTTTCGGATTGTTCCTGCGACCCGGGCAGTGCAATGTTTCAACTTCAGCACCAAATAGTTTCACCCCTCATTTTGATGAGTCTTGAAGCTGGCTCGAAAAATGTTGGGGACTAAAACTCTGGTCGTGATTTCTCGCGATGTTGCACATTTTCTTAACGTTGGATCTCAGGGTCCAGTGGCCAATGGCTGGTGCCTCATGTTGCGATGTGGTTGGTGCCATGTGATTGATTGGTGCCCTATGCTGCCCTATGGGAACTCCGTGCGGCTGCTGGTCTATGGCTGATACACCATGGTCGGTGTCAGATGGTCGTTGCCCTATGGTCGCTGCCCTGTGGTCGATGTCCTATGGCTGCTTCCTTATGGTTTGTGCCCTGCGATTGGTGCCTCATGGTGCCCTATGGTTTGTGACGTATGCTTCGTGCCCTACGGTTGGTGCTTCTACGGTTGGTACACTGCTTACACGTTACCTATGGTTATTGCTTGAAGCCCGCGCGTGGACATCATCTGTTCGTTTACGTTATGCTACTGCACGCCAAGGAGAGTCAAGACACAACTATGCTGTCATGTCGATCGGTCGATCTTTGCAAAGCCGGCCCGTATTCGAATGTGAGGTGTTCAAACGGAGATCCGCCGATTCGGCGTGTGAGTTTGAAAAGGCGGCAACCTGAGCGTCAGCTCTGCTGGAGGGATGGCCAGGGTGACTCTGCCGAGAAAAAGGGGGAGGAGGGGTGTCTTCCGTTTCCAGGGCCGCTCCCGCGCCGCAGGAGGAAGGGTGCGGAGGCGGTTTAGCCAGGGAAGGGGGGGCGGCAACGCCGCCAAGGCCGCCATGACGGCCACCAAAAGCTACTTCACGCCCAAGATGGCCCCAAGAGGCCCCCAAGAGGTCCCCAAAGCGCTACGAGAGGACCCCAAGAGCGCCCCAAGACGGCCCAAGAGGCCCGCAAGACCGCCCAAATGCAATCCAAGAGGGCCCGAAACAGCCGAAGAGGCGCCCAAGCTGGCCCATGAGGGTCCCAAGACGGCCGGCCCTACGTAGGAGGGGGAACTTTCAGAGGCCCCCAGGAGGCCCAAAGAGGCCCCCAAAAAGCCCCAAGGGGCCCCCAAAAGGCCCCAAGAGGCCCTCAAGCGGCCCCCAAGGTTCTCCACAACCGCCTCAAAGAGGCCCCCAAAAAGCTTCCGACCAGATCCGAACGAACCTCAAAAAAGCCTAGAACCCTCAACCCAGGCACGGTGGCGGGATGGGTCGAAGGCCACCAGATCCGCCGCCCCCTGCTTGCAGGGGTGCACGGCGTGCTGGATGTTTCAGGTTTTGGTTTTGGTTCTTTTTCCAAAAGAACTCCCCCAGTGGGCTCCGGCACGTCCCGCCGGGGTCCCGGGAGGAAGCCGAAAGGACCTCAATCCGGAAAACAATCCTCCAAAAAACGGCCGTTTCGCTCGGGACATCCTCAAACAATCGCGAAGATGGCCCAAGATGGCCTCCAAGTCCGCCCGAGATGGTCCAAGACGGCCTCCAAAACGGCCCAAGAGAGTCCAAGACGGCCCAAGACGGCCCAAGAGGCCCCCCAGAGGCCTCCCAGACGGCCCAAGAGGCCTCCAAGAGGTCCTCCAGGAGAGTCCGAAGAGGCCAAAATCATTGATTTGTCCTTGGTTTTTGAAGGATTCTGGCATTTGCGCCTTTTCGGCTCTCCGACGGCTCGAGACGGCCCAAGAAGCCCCCAAGATCGCCCAAGAGGCCCCCAAGAGAGCCCCATGATGGCCCAAGTGGCCTCCAAGATGGCCCCTAGAGGGCCCCAAGAGGGCCCAAGAGGCCTCCAACACGCCCAAGATGGCCTCCCAGACGCCCAAGATGGCCTCCAAGACGGCCCTGGAGCATTCCAAGCGGGCCCCAAGTCGGCCCATAGAGGCCCCCCAAACGGCTTCCGACGGCTTCAGACGTGCCAGGAACCCACCAAGATGGCCGAAGTTGGCTCGAAGCTGGCCCGAGACGGCCCAAAAAGCCCCAAAGATCGCCCAAAGCTTGCCCAAGAGGCCTCCAAGACGGCCAAGATGACCTTCAAGATGCCCACGTGTTCCCCGAAGGCTTTCCAAACCGATTCGGGGAACACGTGGTCCGATAGCTTGGCAGGTCTGGCCTCAACGTTCGGCCACATAGGCGCTTCCAAAAAGGCATTGGGCGGCGGTGATTCGCCGTAGGCGTCTTCGATAAAAGAAGATGGACATGACAGGAAGGAACAATAGACTGTGACATAGCCACCCTGCGACCCGCCCAACCGCCCATCAACGAGCCAACCCGTCCGGGAACTAGCCCGCCAGCGAGCTCGACGGACGGACACGAGCCACACATTCCATCCAACATACGCCTGAGGCGACTGCCAACACCCTCCTACCCCACCTCTTCCTCCTGTTCCCCCTCATCCTACTTCTACGCATCCTCCCTCCTGCCTCGTCGAGGTAAAGCTCACAATCTCTTAACGTCCCGGAGGCACAGGCCAGAAGCCTCTACAATATGTCTATGTCATGTCTAAAGCTCGTGTCTTCAGTCTTCCCACTCCCATTCTGCTTGACCTCATCCTGCTCACCTCTCCCAATCGTCATCCCCAGCATCCTACTCCACTTAAACTCATCAAGTAATCGTGAAGTGGTCAATGTCTTCAAGCAAAAACTCCACTGCTGTCAACAGCAATACAATGTGTCAAAATACCAACACGTCAACCCTAAGCCATCCAACAGTCATCATCATGAGGCTTACGGAGCGCATGCTTTGGGACGCAACTTGGATAGTGTACCCTATGGAATGCACATGCTGATTCGGGATGCCAGTCTGGTGAAAGTTGCGAATGGTAGCCCTACTACTACTTCTATACTGGCACACAACATGCACTCGAAAAAACAGTCGCGGGGCTAAAGCCGCGCTGCTCAACACTTACGATTGGGCTGCGCTGGGCCTCCTGCTGCATACGATCCCCCAGAGAAGTGCCAAACCTGAGGCCGCGCCCGCCAGACACAACGAACGCAGGCCAATCGTTTCGCAGCACGGTGAAAAGCAAAGCTCGCCGAGGCCTCCAGAGGTTCGCCCTCCGCCACCCCGCGCGTGTGCGCCAGGAAGTGGAGGGAAAGAACACGATGGCCATGATCAAGACTGAACGCGGAAACGTCGGTTCCGATCTTGGTCGATTCGCGAAGCATGCTCCTTAATCGGCGACGGCAGGCGTGGACCATGGCCAAGGTCGGCGTCGACAAGACCCCAGAACAATGACGTCGAGATTGTTTCATGACATGGCCCCCGAAGGTCTAGACCACATCCCCGGGACTTGTTTTTCATCCCGAGTCGTCGTTTGAAGGCCCCGACGCGCGGCGAGAGACACTGCAGTTCGAGAACTGCCATAAAACCTCACGTAGCGTTTTTTCCTTAGGGCGTGAGCATGACCGGGTTGGTCATAGTCATGGAGTTTTTTGGTCATGGCCATCGCGCCTCTTCCTTCGAGGCGGCGCCAGCGCCGACGACCAGCGGCGCGGCGCAACTGCTCAGCCGAGGCTCGGCGCTGCTTCTACCGGCGGGCCAAATGGTGCTGGCAGACTGCGGCGAGGTTGGCCACACCGGCTGCCGCGGGCGAGGGGCTGACATAGAGGAGCAACACAACTCATAAACATAATTTCTCAGAGGTCCGCACGGATCTATCGGATCGGCGCTGGACCCACCCTGGCTCGGCGCCGTCAAGGAAACCCAGCGACGATCCAAATAACCCGCGCGAAGCTCAAAGAAATTATGTTCATGGCGTTCGTTTTTCGATCACAATGCCCCCTCTATCCCAAAGGACTGTGATACAATGGCGACACCAACCCCTAAGATCTGGGCGTTGGATTTGTTTCACACCAAATGTGTTGGCCATTTTCGGGCCCGGGGCCCACCTCAGATCGACCAGGTTCGGAAAATGCAGCAGACCATGGTAAATAATGTTCTGGTCGCTATTGTTCGCGATGTGTTTTTGTTCGCAACGTCGGATCTTAGGTTAGTAGGCAACCACGTGTGAATCCGACACCTGCAGGTCGGACTTCTGAAAACTAGCTGGGGTTCAGAAGCTGGGTCATGTCTGCAAACAGAGTGGACACCAGCAGGGGTGTGCGAGATCCCGGCGCCGATTGTACCCGCAGGTGTACAATGGAGGCCAGTCCACAAGAAACCTTCCACAAGAAATCCAACCCTGAGACCCAAGGACCTCCATGGATTTTTGGTGTGGGAACGTCACGCTTTCCATCGCAAAAGCATCGAAACCCAAGAAACCCAGGGCACACTGGAGGCAAGCAGGGTGTTTCTCGGCATGGGCTTCCACTGTAGCGTTGGACAACAGGCGCAAGTCAGAGACGGGGCACCTGCTTCTCGAAGCGCCGGCGGCGGTCCGTGCGCCGTGCCGCTGCTAGTCCATGCCCTTCACGTACATGGCCACCGCGGCCAGCACGACCACCAGGATGCTGCCGACGGCGACCCAAGGGACCCCTTGCTTGGACTGCTCGCCCCATTCGTCCCAGCTCTCGTCCCACCCCTGGGGGAGGGGGCAACGTCACACCCCCGGCTCAGGGGTGGGTGGGGCATCGAACTGGAATCGGCGATATTCGCCGATAGATCGGCGATGGGCCCCCCAAAACGATCACACGTTCCTGGGCGGGCCGCTATTGGCGATAAATAAATGGTTGGGGGTCGATGCGCTGCCACCTGAACTTATTCCCCCCCCCATACGTTGCCCCGAATCCTCGTCCCAGCCGCCCTTGTCGTCCCAGCCGCCCTTGTCGTCCCAGCCGCCCTTGTCGTCCCAGCCGCCCTTGTCATCCCAGCCCCAGTCGTCCTCCGGCGGCGGCGAAGGGCCCGAGGATAGCTGCTCTTCGTGCAGCTTGTCCAGCTCCGACAACGCGTCCATGGGGGCATCGACACCGACCTTCTCGCCCACCTTCGCGAAAACGTCCCGCAATTCCTCGGGCAGAGGGCGCCCGAACCCAGGCGGCTTGCCCTTGTCCTTGCCCTTGCCTTTGTCCTTGTCCTTGTCTTTGTCCTTGTCCTTGTCCTTGCCCTTGCCTTTGTCTTTGTCCTTGTCCTTGTCCTTGCCCTTACCCTTGTCCTTGTCCTTGTCTTTGTCCTTGTCCTTGTCCTTCCCATCTCCCTTGCCGCCGCCTCCTTGCTTCTCAAGAAGCGTCTCGCCCCCGACTGTAATGAAACACTCGCCCTTCTCCTTGGCCTCGGTCTTCGTGACGTCTACCTTATCACCATACGTCTCCTTCAGCTTGTCGATGAACAAGTTCACCTTCGGCACAAAAGAGCAGGTGTAGCACATGTCCACAGTCACCTTGACTTTCTCGTCGCCGCCCATGGCTGCAAGGCGCGGGCCTGCGCTGCCTGGAGAGAGCCGCGGCGGATGAGGTCCGTCAGGACTGCGTGCGGGGTAGCGGGGCGCCGCCGGCCAGCGCTTCGGCCAGAAGGGCCTGATCACAGACGTATCGAAAGTAAATTGTGGGAGACATGGTGTCGCGGGATGCGGCTGGCGTGCATACATTTCTGTTGAAGCGTATTTGGGTTTGTCAATGTCTCTTCTGCTGGAATGCATGGATAACTAATGTGTGCTAACGTATGCTCGACATGCCGTGGATGTCCAGCGCGGTCATGCACTCGCGTGCGGTTTCTGCGATTCTCTGTAGAAGCGAACGCTGCAATCTGATAGTTTGAAATGAACGAACGCGCATGTCTAACATGGCTTGTTTGAAATGATGGGGGGCGATTCCATATTCCCTTCGATAACCTGATTCCATGGGGCACTGAACGATGAGGCAGAGCCATCTGCAAAAGGCAATACGGAAAGGTGAACTGATCAGTCCGAGCTCGGCTGGGTGGGGGGGTCGATTTTTTCGGAAAAAAAAGGATGTACGACACGATGCCCTGATGCGTCCTCAGGTAGAGGCTGCAAAAAGGTAGGCGTGCTGGTGGCCTTGCCTCTGCCGGCGCGCCAGTGGCGCGTAGCCCTTAATCAATTAAATAGTCAGGCCGCGAGAGGCCGCCGCGGCCAAGCCTGGCCGCAAACAGCCGGTCAGGCAGGCCTCCGCCCCGCAGCCCAGGCTCCGGGGCCCAGGACGCGCCCTCCGTCCTGGGGTTCCACAACCCTGGACGCCAAGGGCGCCCCAGACAGCAATGGGCAGCCCCTGTGTATCGAAGCATAGCTGTCTTGTGACGTCACGCATGAATGCTGAACTTTTTAATACGCCTACGCGTCTGTAAGGGATGCAAGGCCGCAGTCAGTCAGTCAGTCAGGACGCGTCCTCCGTCCTGGGGATTCTTTCAGGGGGCCACAGCCGAAGGTTCGGGTCTCTCTTGGGCGCTGCCAGGCGCTCCCTGCTGGGTCTCGGAGCTACGAATGGCCCAAGACGGCCAAAGAGGAACCCAAGAGGCCCCCGAGACGTTCCAAGAGCGCCCCGAATCGCCCGAAGATCGCTCTACGACCTCGCTGGCTTGTTCGTTCTTCCTCCTACTATGTCCTCTTTCCCCATCGCCGTTGGTGCATCCTAGGGAGATCTTGGGGTCCCCTTGGGCCGTCTTGGGAGACTCTCGGGATGTCCTCGGGCCTCCTTGAGCCGTTTTAAACGGTTTAAGAGAGATTGCAACACGATGATCGAAACATAATTTAAAATATGCAATGATTGATATTGTTCGCTTAATTAAGAAGGTCCCCAGAGAAACCACCACCATAGCCCCGAATCGCCCGAAGATCGCTCTAAGACGACCAGGAGGGTCTCCAGACGGCTCAAGAGGCCCCCGAAGACACCCGAAGAGGGCTTCAAGAGGGCTCCAATAGGCCCCTCAAGAAGGCTCCGAATAATTTATGTGCGGTGCGTTTTTCACGGATGTTCGCGTTCTCCCCTTGCTGGAGTCTTCGACGCTCCAAGTCGGCACAGGAGGCCTTCAAAATCACCCCAAGACGGCCCGAGGCGCCCCAAAGAGGGCACCCAGACTGCCCAAGAGGGCCCCGAGAGCGCCCCAGATGCCCCCAAGACAGCGGCCCAAGATGGCCCCAAGAGAGGCCGAAGAGAAGGTCCCGCGGGAGAAAGCGAAGGCGCCCTCCCTGGGGCTAAGATAGCCTCAGAGCCCGCGAAAAAAGTCCCTGAGAGGGCCCAAAGGCCCTCCCAAGAGGCACCAAGATGACCCCAAGAGGCCCCCCCAAAAGGAGCACAAAGGCATCAAAAAAGGCCCCCCAAGGGGCCTCCAAGAGGCCCCAAACAAGCCTCCAAGATGCTTCCAATCATCGTTTTAGCGGGGAGCACCCCGTGAGGCTCCCGCGAGGGCCTCGGACCCACGACCCAGGCACGAACGATCGACGCAAAGGTATCATCCCAAGACGCAACCGGGGGGCATCCCAAGAAACCACGACAGGCATCCACGACTTTGGCACGGAGGCCGGATTGGCCCAAGGCCACTGGACCTGCTTGGGACGCACAGCGCAGCAGAATTCACATACTTTATGATAGCACGACCTCGCTGGCTTGTTCGTTCTTCCTCCTACTATGTCCTCTCTCCCCATCGCCGTTGGTGCATCCTAGGGAGATCTTGGGGTCCCCTTGGGCCGTCTTGGGAGACTCTCGGGATGTCCTCGGGCCTCCTTGAGCCGTCTTAAACGGTTTAAGAGAGATTGCAACACGATGATCGAAACATAATTTAAAATATGCAATGATTGATATTGCTCGCTTAATTAAGAAGGTCCCCAGAGAAACCACCATGGTCGACTATCTCGATGGTGCTCTTGGACCGTTTGGACAAGCCACTGTCCGAATGGTTTGCTCTCCCCTTTGGGCCACCCACTTTCCAGAATCACGTGTTTTCCCTGTCTGGACCGCCCGTTGTCCGAACGATGCGTTTTCGCAACTTGGACCGTCCATCTGTGCTCGGATCTGCCACAAAGAGAGTGTGCGTAAACCGTGTGTTTTCACCGTTTGGACCGCCCGCTCTTCAGGACCATGCGTCTTGCCCGTTTGGACCGTCCGCTGTCCGAATGCAGTGGATTCCCCGTTTGGACCGCCCGCGTTGCAGAACCATACGTATTACCTCTGTGGACCTAATGTGCTCTCGGGCCGTTTTCGAGCTCAATTGTTGTTTTGTGCTGTTCCCCAAACAATGTTTGCATTTAGGGGTTCTTACTTGGCTTAACCGTCTCGGGGTGAATGGCGGTTTTTGCGGGCGGTGCCGCCAGTCGCCGCCGTCGCCGACGCCGTCGCCGCCGTTCGGGGCGAGTGGCGGCTTTTGCGGGCGGTGCCGCCCGTCGCCGCCGTCGCCGTCGCATGGATTGCACCACGAAGATTCTCATTTCTCTCATAAAAAATTACCCCAGTGCGACTCTACCTAGAAGTTGGAGCCCCTAGGAAAACAGCATTAGTTGCTATGCTATGGTATGCTATGCTATGCCATGCTAGTATGCGCTATGATGTGCTATGCTATGCTATGGTATGCAATGATGTGCTAGGCTATGCTATGCTAGTATATGCTATGCTAAGCTCTGATACGCCATGCTTCGCAGTGCTATGCTAGTCTATGCTATGCTATACTAAGCTGCAGAATGCTATGATATGCTATGCTATGATATGCTGCGCTATGTTATGCTCTGCTATGATATGATTGGCTATGTTATGCTATGCTATGCTATGCTAATGCAGCGCAGCGCTATGCTAAGCAACGCTGAGCTAAGCTAACCCTCTAGGCAGACCCTCGCTGCAGTTGCTTTGCCTTTGCTTTGCTGCTGTGCTATGCTATGCTATGCTCTGCTTTGCT